>ML660772.1:4957457-5102664 GCA_007570785.1 Antilocapra americana
ATACAAATATATATGTATACTTGTATACATACAAATATATATGTATACTTGTATACATATTTGTATATATATACAAGTGTACATATATACAAGCATATATGAAAACATCAAGCATTTCCAAATCAAAGATTGTGTTTTAAAATTCATTAAGCTAATTTGGCAACAATATAGTTTTAGAAAATAATATTCATGTTAATTAACCATACTTAAATTAGTCATTTAGATTAAGTTTTTGTATACACACACACATATATGTACATATATATAAATATATACATATTTCACTACTCACACTGTACATTTTAAAGAAAATCACAAATGCATAATTAGGAAAGTTATTTTAAATATGAACTGTTTTATATTATAATATAACATGTGTGTATATACAATGTCAATTATAATAAGAGTTTAGATTTTCCCTAATTTTTTTTCTCTTAAGTGAAAAGACAGAATGCCAAAGCAAACTATGTTTCTGACAATAAGATATATTTTCTACACCTGTGTCTTCATTCCTTCCCTGAAAATAGGTTTATCAGTACCATTTTTCTAGATTCCATATATATGTGTTAATACACAACATTTGTTTTTCTCTTTCTGGCTTACATCATTCTGTATAACAGGTTAATCCACCTCACTACCACTGACTCATGGGAAGGAATGGGGAAACAGATGTAGAGAATGGACCTGTGAATACAATGAGGGAAGAAGTGGATGGGACGAATGGAGAAAGTAGAATTGACATATATATACTATCATGTGTAAAATAGATAGCTGTTGTGAAGTTGCTATATAACGCAGGGAGCCCAGTCTAATGCTCTGTGATGACCTGGGGAGTGGAGGGAAGATCAAGAGAGAGGGGACATATGTATAATTATGGCTAATTTGTGTTGTTGCATGGCAGAAACTGACACAAAGTTGTCAAACAATTTTCCTGCAATTAATAAATAAGTTAAATAAGATATAATTTAAGGGAATTACTAAAGTGAAAGTTAGCTTTGACAGTACAATAGTATTTTCTGAATGATAATTACTATTTCAAATATTTTCTTTAATTTTGTTGTTATACTGAAAATGCGAAGAAAAGTAAACTAAGAAACAACCTTGTATACAGAGTAATAAAAATATGATTTGAAACATTCTGATGTAGCGCTATGAACAACAGGGTAATAATTTTGAGGAAAGTTTCAGATTAACAATGATTTTAGTGCTCTATGTTTGAGCACTTAACCAAATTCTACTGGATTGAATCATCTTTTGATTCAGTTGATTAGTTATTTTGTTCTGTCTGCAGAATCTTTAGAAAAACAATACGACTTTAAAACAACAGCCACAAAAGAAATGCACCAAAGTACATATGTGTAATCACATGAGTGAGATCACATTCAAAGAAATGAATATTATTTGATTTTATTTCATTCCCCCTTATTATTTTACATGGAACCATAACATTTCTCAGATTATGTCCCTTAAAAATCACGATTAGAGATATTGAATGATAGATTTAGTTCAGTCAAAATTGCATGCAGAGTTTACCAACAGTTTCAGTATTGACCTCCAAAGATAAGGGATGGTTTATAAATTTTCTTCTCCAACTAAAACACTATTTCTACTTCCTGACTTATTTTCTTGTTGACTCTGCCCCTATAAATCTGACTGGCAACAAGATTTATTTGACATTCCCTTGTAGATCATTACTTTGTACACTAATAAACACTTGTACTATCAAAAATTGGTGACTGGTGGTGATTTTTTTAGGAAGTAAACAACTTGGTTTTGATATGCATTGAATGTACAGAACAGATAGGGGACAACTAAATGTTATTATTTATAAAACTTCCATTAAGAAGAAAAAACAAAACAACAGAGAAATAAACTACTTGATACAAACGATTATCTATTGACAAGTAGCAACATGTTATTATGGGCTTCCCTGGTAGCTATACATATATATGGAGCACAAATGACACTTCATATATTCTACAAGCATTTCCCTTGCTTGTATTAGTGTGAGAACAATTCAATACATTAATCTAATCTTTCAGTAATTACTACATTTAGCTTGAATTGAAGATTATGCAGGAGCAAGCTTATCATCAGGGAACATCATCAGAATAAGCCACATCTGGTTCAAATACATGAAACTTCAAAGATAATTCATGTTTTGACAATGCTTATGGATCTATTGTTTCCTTGAAAGAAAAATTTTAAAGTTTCATTCTTAAAAATATATTTATATTTTATTTTAATTTTACATATATATGTATATATAAGTGAAATAACAATGTTAACTATAAATGATCAAATAATAGAAAATATACAAATACTAATACTTTAATATATTACTAAAAATGAAAATATATGAAAAACTGATTAACATAGCAATCATATACAGCTTACTATTTTACTAAAATATCTTAAAAGTGGCCTTTTCACGATGTTTAAATAAGACACGTTAGAGAGTGAAGTGCCCTAGTATCCCAGTTTTACTATTCTTTCAACTCTATAAGAGCTATATGTAATTACGTTTTTCTAAGATTAGAACCTAAGTTGCCTCTAGAAAGATTATACAGATTGTCAAGCTCTGTCTTGAAAATGTCAAGAATCACTTTTAAATATTCTGTAAGAAGAAAGGCACTCAAATAAAAGTGTAGAGTTTTTATTTTATATTCACATTCTTTTCATTTCTTTATCATCCATGACTATATAATATTTCTTAAATGTTATATGAAAAAAATATAGGCCTCCTTAAATTCTCTCAGAGTTAGAGCTGGTTTGTTATGAATAGAACATGTAACAGATGCTTCAAATTTTTTTATTTTCCTCTGTTAGATGTGTTTACTAAATAAAAGTTTTGGTGACTAGGAATTTAGAATCTGATAACTCCTCTTCAGTATTTTTAAACAGGAATGTTTTATATTTAGGGACATTTAGGAAAAAATTATTTTGGTATAAATTAAAATATATATTCCCTAATATGTTGCACAACAAAGGTCTGTCTAGTCAAGGCTATGTTTTTTCTAGTAGTCATGAATGGATTTGAGAGTTGGATTGAGAAGAAAGCTGAGTGCTGAAGAATTGATGCTTTCGAACTATGGTGTTGGAGAAGACTCTTGAGAGTCCCTTGGACTGCAAGGAGATCCAACCAGTCAATCCTAAAGGAGATCAGTCCTGGGTGTTCATTGGAAAGACTGATGTTGAAGCTGAAGCTCCAATACTTGGCCACCTCATGCGAAGAGTTGACTCGTTGGAAAAGACCCTGAGGCTGGGAAGGATTGTGGGCAGGAGGAGAAGGGGACAACAGAGGATGAGATGGCTGGATGGCATCATTGACTCGATGGACATGAGTTTGGGTAAACTCCAAGAGTTGGTGATGGACAGGGAGGCCTGGTGTGCTGCTATTCATGGGGTCTCAAAGGGTTGGACACGACTGAGTGACTGAGCTGAGCTGAATATGTTGCACAAAATAGTTTGATTAATTAATATTTAAATTATATGAGCTTTACTATTTTGCAGCTTATACATATTTTGTTTACTTCAGTGATAACCTAATAAGACTATAAATTTTTAACAGTAGAATAATTTTAAAAACATTTATATGGAAAAATATTTATGAAATATTAAAAATATGTATTTTTCTAAAAGTAGAATAATTTTAAAAACATTATTTATGACTCAAAATATGCTATTATTTAATTTTATTTGATTCAAACACATAATTAAACAATACTGATTTAATTATAATTAGAAAAATATGTCATATATATCTTATATCACTTTGGCCTTCCCTACTAGCTCAGACGGAAAAGCATCCGCCTGCAATGCAAGAGACCCAGGCTCAATCCCTGGGTCAAGAAGATCCCCTGGAGAAGGAAATAGCAACCCACTCAAGCATCCTTGCCTGGAAAATCCCATGGACAGAGGAGCCTGGAGGGAATTAGTTCATGAGGTCACAAAGGTTCAGACATGACTGAGCGACAAACACACACATCATACTTTTAGTTTTAATTTGTTTCATTTAATTTTCTGTGATCAAGTGAGTGTGCTTTCAATATATATGTATTTTATGAATTGGCAAACTGTGTCTTGAAATACCAAAAATCTTTATCAAAAGTGACATGAACACTGTTATATTTTTATCATATGAGACTTCCATGAATTTCTTCCCTATGCTTCATTATTTCTATCATCCTTCATAAATTCAAATATTTCTTTAACAAATATTTAAATACTTATAATTAAAGTGTACAGTACTGATCAGTACAATTAGCAGTCAGGAACCTGGTCTTTCATAAGGAATGTCTAAAGTCCCAGTACAACAGACACAATGTATTTCATGAAATCTAAGATACCATTAATTATAAAATGTACCATTGCAACATGACTAAAAAAGAAAATAATTCCCATATTAACCATGATGTATTACTTCTTAATTCTGATTATAAAAATGCATCCATGTGTACTAAGTCACTTCAGTTGTGTTCGACTCTGTGACCTTTTGGACAGTAGTTCACCAGGCTCTTCTGTTTATCTGATTCCCCAGGCAAGAATACTGGAGTGGGTTGCCATGCCTTCCTCCAGGGAATCTTCCCGACCCAGGGATTACAACCAGGTCTCTTATGTTTCCTGCATTAGCAGGTGGTTTCTTTACCACTAGGGCAACCAGGGAAGTCCAAATTTTAAAAATATTTGTACTTAAGTCATCATACAGATTATACAATAACGTCTACATTTTAATAACCTCTGATTTTGTTTTCTTATTAGTTTATTATACTTATGAAACTCAAAGCACTTATAATTCCTTAAAGATAAATCAGAAGAAGCTCTACATAGACATTATATTAAAGAATCATATGTCCTAATAAAACAGTCACTCACAACTCAGTGATTTCTCAAATCATTTACTCTTATGATCACTTACAGGCTGAGAGGTTGTCAGGAAATAGCAAAGTGATATCTTTAACAGACAATGATGTTACTTCACTGTAACACACTGCAACCTCATTTTGAACCATCTCTCATGATACACTATATTATTTACTAGGTTATATATATGTATCACTAAAACAATTTTGCACTTTGAAATGGCTGTTTATGCATCATTTTGAGATTAATAATTAAAAATAACTGATTGCCTCTAGCACATTTTCGCAAATTAATTATAATTTAAAAAGTTTTTACTTGGAGTTTTGAAATAAAATAGACTTGCAAATACTAATCACTGGAAAGTCCTCTATAACCTGTAGAGCACACAATATGTTCCTGTTATTCAGAAGAGCCCGATAGGCAATTTTATAAACAGGCTTTCTGCAGACAAATTTTCTTTTTTTCTCCTCTATTCCTAGGATCATTTATTACTATAGTGAAACTAAAGTTAGTATGATATCTGGTAAAATGTCAAAAACTATTACAAGGCTAGAGCAATTATGGGAGCACAGCATTAGAAAGGAAGAGATAAATAAGTCACTGGACCAAAATTCAAATCCCTGAAATACATGGACACTTAACATGTAAGACACATGAAGTGAAAGATTAATAGCAAATAAAGCATTTGAAGAATCTGTATTAGAATAAAAAAAGACTCTACCTTCCACTATACAAAACACGGCTATTGGTCTAAATGTAAATGTCAAAACAATAAGGGTCTCAAATAGTAATACAGAGCATTGGGAAGGGTAAGTTTACTTAATAAAAGAGCTCTAAAATACAGAAAAGGTTAGAAAAATTCAACTCTACTAAGATTAAAAATTTTATTCATAGAAGTAACTAAGTATAAAAGAGAGACAACTGAATGTTCCAATTTATATAAACATTAAAGTATTTATACCCCAAATACATAAAGATATCCTACAAATTTAACAATAAGAATGGGAAAAAGGTATTCAACAGGCATTTCAAAAAGTAAAAATCCAATTGCCAACAAAGATTAAAAAAAAAGTAACTTCCCTAGGAATGTATAAGACAAAACATTATATTGTTTTATTGTATTTCCGCCATTTTGACAAAGCATAAAATGAGTGAAAAGCTTTGTGGATCAAACATGATTTTTATATTCAGAATTGGGGTGGGGAAGGATTTTATGCAGCAAACAAAAAACAATTCAGGTATCTAATTAAATAAGAATAGATAACATATTTGAAATGTAAAATATGAAAATAATAATCTTGTTCACTTAAAATTCAAAAACAGAAAAGTGAAAATACATTGTTTAGGAAGGCATACAAAAATAATAAAAGTACTTTCTAAAAAAATAAAGTAAAAAAATCATTACCACAAAGTCAGAGTATGACCTACAGAGGAAGGAGAGATATGAAGATAGAAAATTTGGGATATGAAGTGCATCAGGACTGGTGCATTTTTATTTATGATCTATGCTGGGTTAAGAGGTTTAGTTATTTAATCAAAATTTTAATTACATAGGGATTCACCTTATATATTTCACCTGTACACATATGCACACTTCTGTTTTTACATAATTTTCATAATTAAAATGTTTAATCAGGCCTGGCGCACTGTGATGAACCAGAGGGATGGAATCGGGAGGGAGGTGGGAGGTGGTTTCTGGAAGGGAAACACATGTATACCCATGATGGATTCATGTCAATGGATGGCAAAACCAACACAATATTGTAAAGAAAGAAAATATTTAATAGAAATAAAAGAGAAGAGAGAGAGGAAGGGGTAGGGAGACAGAAGAAGATAAAATGGAGAGTATAGTTATCAATAACTTATTTGTGGACTTATTTAAAGGAAGAAAATAAATTATGCAAGACCTAAAAGGGTAGTAGGATGAATAAAACATGTTTTTAGATTTGTGAGAAAGATGTGAGAGCAAGAGTAAAGTATAGATAGACTGAAGTCCTTATGGCAAGAAGAAATTGCATATAGTGCCCATTTGATAAACCTATGCTACTATCATGGGTAGTTCACCTATAATACTACTAGCAAAAACAGCAGATAAAGACACAGATAGAGGAAAATATACAGCTCATGTCTGGGGAGAGAATATTGTAAGCACTCTAAGATTCCTCATTTTCCAATTTTGAATAGTTCTAGGAGCCCCTTGTGAATACCAAAATCTGAATGCTCAAATACTTTATATAAATTGGTATACTTCTTGTAATTAATCTACATAATCCTCTCATATACTTTAAATCATCTCTAGATTACTTATAGTGGGGAAGGCAATGGCAGCCCACTTCAGTACTCTTGCCTGGAAACTACCATGGAGGAAGGAGCCTGGTAGGCTGCAGTTCATTGGGTCATGAAGAGTTGGACACAACTGAACCACTTCGCTTTCACTTTTCACTTTCATGCATTGGAGACGGAAATAGCAGCCCACTCCAGTGTTCTTGCCTGGAGAATCCCAGAGACGGGGGAGCTTGGTGGGCTGCCATCTATGGGGTTGCACTGAGTCGGACATAACTTAGCAGCAGCAGATTAGTTATATAATAATCTTAGCAACAGATTACTTATATAATACAATGCAGATGCTATGTAAATAGTTGCCAGCATATGGCAAATTCAAAGTTTGCTTTCAGAATTTTCTGTCATTTTTTTGGACTATTTTTTCCATGATTAGTTGAGTCCACAGATGCAGAAACTCTGAATATGAATGATCAATGGTATATCAAAATATATTAACTTTAAAACTGTGTAAAATATTGATAGTTCTAAAAATTGTAGTCAAAATGAACTTGGAAGAAATTATAGGAAACCTACGAAACAAAGAACACACACACTATACAAATCTTTTTATCAGATATGTGATTTGCAACATTTTCTCCTTGTGTGTGCCATGTCCATTCATTTTCTTTCAGAGTCTAAAAATTCATCACCATACTGAAAACCTAAGGCCAGGTAGATGAAATTATATAGGGCTTCTGGGAAGTTTTATGTTTGATATTTCTGTTGAGGGTCCTTTGGTTTTGCTTTATGAGAAAACAATATTTATCCATTAATATATTATCAAAAAATTGTTGAATATACAGTGTAAAAGTATAGCTGATGTTTCTCTTCTGTTCCATTAATGTATATGTCTATGCTTTTGCTAATACCAGTGTATTACTGGGGATTTATATCAATGCACGGAAGTTGGATAACTTGAATCCTATAACTATGCTCTTCCATTTAAGAATCATTTAGGTATTCTAATTATTTTCCATTTCATATACATTTTAAAATTAACTTGCCAATTTCTACAAATAAAGCTTCCTAAGGTTTTGAAGGGTTTTGTTTACACTGAAGAGAAGATTGAGAACCACTGACATACTGAAAATATTAGGTCTTCCTATCTATGAACAATTATTACTTTCTCCATTCATTTAAAATTTTAATTGCTTCATCAACGTTTTGTATATAGATTCTGTACATATTGGGGTTTCCCATGTGGCACTTGGGGTAAAGATCCTGCCTGCTAGTACAGGAGCTATAAGAATCATGTGTTCAATCCCTGGGTCAGGAAGATCCTCTAGAGAGAGCATGGAAATCCACTCCATTATTCTTGCCTGGAGAATCTGATGGACAGAGGAGCCTGGCAGGCTACAATCTATGGGACCTCAAAGAGACATGACTGAAGTGACTTAGCACGTATGCATTCAACTATACATATTTTGTTAGAATTACATATAAGGACTTCATTACTCGGTAATAGTATCAATGGTATATTTACATAGATATTCCTATTCATGATGTTTATGTATATGTATACCAATATAAATATATATATTTTAATGTCTCTATGCAGGAAAATAATTGGCATTGGTATGCTGATATTTTATCCAGTAACCTTGCAAAATTCACTTATGTGGGAACTTGTTTGTAGAAGTTAAAACTTTTTTAAAAAAATAAGTAATCATGTCATGGTGACTCAAATGATAAAGAATCTGCCTGCAATGCGGAAGAGCCACGTTCAATTCCTGAATCAGGAAGATCCTCTGGAGAAGGGAATGATTAATCACCCCAGTATCCTTGCCTGGAGAATTTCATGGACAGAGGAGCCTGGCAGGTAACAGTCTACGGGTCATAAGAATCTGACATGACTAAATGACTAACAGTTTCACTTTTCACTTTCATGGTAATAAATAATAATTTGTTTCTTCTTTGTAAACATGCATGTCTTTTATATATTTTTCTTCTGTTATTTAGCTGGACAGGATTTCCAGGACAATATTGAAAAGAAATTCTGAAAAAGTACATTTTGCCTTCTTCCCAATATTAAAGAGAAGGCATTTGTTCTTTCCCCATTGTATTAGTTGTAGTTTTAGGTTACTAAAGTTCACTCCATAGGAAGTTTTCAGAAACTAATTTTTTCAAATATTTCCTGAATCTATTGAGATTATCATCTTTTTTCTTTAGCATATATATGTATAATGAATTGCATTAATTTATGAATGATAGCCAGTGATTTCATTATTAGGCTGAACCCCATTTGTTTGTGAACCTCATTTTAAATCTTGCTGGATTTGATTTGGATGATGTCATGAGAATTTTTATATCTATATTCTTGAAGACTGTTGTTTTATAGCTTTCATTTCTTGTATTTTTCTTTTGTTGTCTGGACTATACTGATGTCAGTTTTCTGCTTAGACATTCAGTAGACTGCATCTGTAAAATCATCAGGGCTTGCATGCACTTCCTTTGTTTACAGCAGGAGGATGTAGGAGTGAGAAAGTTTTAAATTCAATTGTCTCAAGCATTATCAGAGTATTTCAGATATCAATTTCTCCTTGAGTGATTTTGCAGTTGTATGTTTCAAGAAATTTCTCATTTCCATTTGTTATCAATTTTATAGACATTGCATTGTCCATATAATTTCCTTTTCCTTATTATTTTATTAATATGCATGGGATTAGTAATAATGCCATATATTTCACTTCTGATATTAGAGAATTTCCAGATGTAAAAGATAGGTTTAGAAAAAGCTGATGAACCAGAGATCAAATTGTCAATACTGCATAGCCACCTGGAATGCTAGGTCCATGAATCAAGGCAAATTGGAAGTGATCAAACAGGTGATGGCAAGAGTGAATGTCGACATTCTAGGAATCAGTGAACTAAGATGGACTGGAATGGGAGACTTTAACTCAGATGACTATTATATCTACTACTGTGGGCAGGAATCCCTTAGAAGAAATGGAGTAGCCATCATGGTCAACAAAAGAGTCTAAAATGCAGTACTTGGATGCAATCACAAAGATGACAGAATGATCTCTGTTCGTTTCCAAGGCAAACCATTTAATATCATGGTAATCCAAGCCTATGCCCCAACCAGTAATGCTGAAGAAGCTGAGTTGAATGGTTCTATGAAGACCTACAAGATCTTTTAGAGCTAACACCCAAAAGAGATGTCCTTTTCATTATAAGCGACTGGAATGTAGGAAGTCAGGTAACATCTGGAGTAACAGGCAAATTTGGTCTCAGAGTACAGAATGAAGCAGGGCAAAGGCTAACAGAGTTTTGCCAAGAGAATGCACTGGTCATAGCAAACACCCTCTTTTAAAAACACAAGAGAAGACTCTACACATGGATATCACCAGATGGTCAACACCGCAATCAGATTGATTATATTCTTTGCAGCCAAAGATGGAGAAGCTCTATACAGTTAGCAAAAACAAGACAGGGAGCTAACTGTGGCTCGGATCATGAACTCCTTATTGCCAAATTCAGACTGAAATTGAAGAAAGTAGGGAAAACCACTAGACCATTCAGGTATGACCTAAATCAAATCCCTTGTAATTATACAGTGGAAGTGAGAAATAGATTTAAGGGACTAGATATGATAGACACAGTGCATGATTAACTATGGACAGAGGTTTGTGACACTGTACAGAAGACAGGGATTAAGACCATTCCCAATAAAAAGAAATGCAAAAAAGCAAAATGGCTGTCTGAGGAGGCCTTACAAATAGTGGTAAAAAGAAGAGAAGCAAAAAGCAAAGGAGAAAAGGAAAGATATTCCCATCTAAATGCAGAATTCCAAAGAATAGCAGGAGAGATAAGAAAGCCTTCCTTGGCAATCAATGCAAAGAAATAGAGGAAAACAACAGAATGGGAAAGACTAGAGATCTCTTCAAGAAAATTAGAGATACCAAGGGAATATTTCATGTCAGGATGGGCTCGATAAAGGACAGAAATGGTATGGACCTAAGAGAAGCAAAAGATAGTAAGAAGAGGTGGCAAGAATACACAGAAGAACTTTACAAAAAAGATGTTCACGACTCAGATAATCACGATGGTGCGAACACACACTCAGCTAGAGCCAGACATCCTGGAAGGTGAAGTCAAGTGGGCCTTAGGAAGCCTCACTACAAACAAAGCTAGTGGAGGTGATGGAATTGCAGTTGAGCTATTTCAAATCCTGAAAGATGATGTTGTGAAAGTGCTACACTCAATATGCCAGAAAATTTGGAAAACTCAGCAATGGACACAGGACTGCAAAAAGTTTAGTTTACATTTCTATCCCAAAGAAAGGCAATGCCATAGAATGCACAAACTACTGCACAATTGCACTCATTTCACATGATAGTAAAGTAATGCTCAAAATTCTCTAAGCGAGGCTTTAGCAATACATGAACCATGAACTTCCAGATGTTCAAGCTGGTTTTAGAAAAGGCAGGGGAACCAGAGATCAAATTGCCAACATCTGCTGGATTATTGAAAAAGCAAGAGTTCCAGAAAAAACATCTACTTCTGCTTTATTGACTATGCCTAAGCCTTTGACTGTGTGGATCACAATAAACTGTGGAAAATTCTGAATGAGATGGGAATACCAGACCACCTGACCTGTCTCTTGAGAAACCTGTATGCAGGTCAGGAAGCAACAGTTAGAACTGGACATAGACCAACAGACTGGTTCCAAATAGGAAAAGGAATATGTCAAGGCTGTATATTGTCACCCTGCTTATTTAATTTATATGCAGAGTACATCATGAGAAATGCTGGGCTGGAAGAAGCACAAGCTGGAATCAATATTGCCGGGAGAAATATCAATAACCTTAGATACGCAGATGACACCACTCTTCTGGCAGAAAATGAAGAGGAACTAAAAAGCCTCTTGCTAAAAGTGAAAGAGATGAGAGAAAATGTTGGCTTAAGTCTCAACATTAACAAAACTAAGATCATAGCATCTGGTCCATTCACTTCATGAGAAGTAGATGGGGAAACAGTGGAAAAAGTGTCAGACTTTATTTTGGGGGGCTCCAAAATCACTGCAGATGGTGATTGCAGCCATGAAATTAAAAGACGGTTACTCCTTTGAAGGAAAGTTATGGCCAACCTGGATAGCATATTGAAAAGCAGAGACATTACTTTGTCAGCAAAAGTTCGTCTAGTCAAGGCTATGGTTTTTCCAGTAGTCATGTATGGTTGTGAGAGTTGGACAGTGAAAAAGGCTGAGCACTGAAGAATTGATGCTTTTGAACTGTGGTGTTGGGGAAGACTCTTAAGAGTCCCTTGGACTGCAAGGAGATCCAACCAGTCAATCCTAAGGGAGATCAGCCCTGGGTGTTCATTGGAAGGACTGATGTTGAAGCTGAAACTCCAATACTTTGGCCACTTCATGCAAGGAGCTGACTCATTGGAAAAGACCCTGATGCTGGGAAGGATTGGGGGCAGGAGGAGAAGGGGAAGACAGAGGATGATATGGATGGATGGCATTACCAGCTCAATGGATATAGGTTGGCGTGGACTCCAGGAGTGGTGATAGACAGGGAGGCCGGGCGTGCTGCTGTTCATGGGGTTGCAAAGAGTTGGACATGACTGAGCGACTGAACTGATAGTGATACTGAAGGGAATATTTCATTCAAATATGGGCACATTAAAGGACAGAAATGGTATGGACCTAATGGAAGTAGAAAATATTAAGAAGATAAACAAAAAAGATCTGAAATGACCCAGATAACCACAATGATGTCATCACTCACCTAGAGCCAGACTTCCTGGATGGCGAAGTCAAGTGGGTCTTAGGAAGCATCAGTACAAACAAAGCTAGTGGAAGTTATGGAATTCCAGTTGAGTTATTTCAAATCCTAAAAGATGATGTTGTGAAAGTGCTGCACTCAATATGCCAGCAAATTTGGGAAACTCAGCAGTGGCCACAGGACTGGAAAAGGTCAGTTTTCATTCCAATCCCAAAGAAAGGTAATGCCAAAGAATGTTCAAACTATAGCATAACTGTACTCATTTCACATGCTAGTAATAATGCTCAAAATTCTCCAAGCCAGTCTTCTACTGTACATAAACCATGAACTTCCAGCTGTTCAAGGTGGATTTAGAAAAGGAAAAGGAACCAGAGATAAATTGCCAACAACCACTGGATCATTAGAAAAGTAAGAGAGTACAACAAAAACATCTACTTTTGCTCTATTGACTATGCCAAAGCCTTTGATTGTGTGGATCACAAGAAACTGTGGAAAATTCTTCAAGAAATGGGAATATCAGACCACATGATCTGCCTCCTGAGAAATCTGTATACAGGTCAAGAAGCAACAGTTAGAAGTAAACATGGAACAGCAGACTGGTTCCAAAGGAGACTGTCAAGGCTGTATATTGTCACCCTGCTTATTTAACTTATATGCAGAGTACATCATTTAAGATGAAGCACAAGCTGGAATCAAGATTGCCAGGAATAATATCAATATCCTTGGCTATGGAGATGACACCACCCTTGTGGCAGAAAGCGAAGAGGAACTAAAGAACTTCTTGATGAAAGTGAAAGAGAAGAGTGAAAAGATGGCTTAAAACTCAGTGTTCAGACAACCAATCATGGCATCTGGCTCCATCACTTCATGGAAAATGGATGGGGAAACAATGGGAACAGTGACAGACTATTTATTTGGGCTCCCAAATCACTGTAGATGGTGAGTGCAGCCATGAAATTAAAAGACGCTTGCTCTTTGGAAGAAAAGCTATGACCAACCTAGACAGCATATTAAAAAGCAAAGACATTACTTTTCCAACAAAGGTCCATCTAGTCAAGGCTATGGTTTTTCCAGTTGTCATGCGTGGATGTGAGAGTTGGACTATAAAGAAAGCTAAGCTCGAAGAATTGATGCTTTTGAACTGTGATGTTGGAAAAGACTCTTCAGAGTCTCTTGGACCTCAAGGAGATCCAATCAGTCAATCCTAAAGAAAATCAGTCCTGAATATTCATTGGATGTACTGATGCTGAAGCTGAAACTCCAGTACTTTGGCCACCTGATGTAAAAAACTTACTCATTGGAAAAGACCCCAATGTTGGGAAAGACTGAAGGTGGGAGAAGGGGACGACAGAGGATGAGATGGTTGGGTGGCATCACCGACTCAATGGACATGAGCTTGAGTAAGCTCTGGGAGTTGGTGATAGATGGGGAAGCCTGGCTTGTTGCAGTCCATGGAGTCGCAAAGAGTTGGACGTGACGAGCAAGTGAACTGTACTGAACTGAAAAGTCACATTTTGCACTGATATTTATAAAAGTATTATTTATAAATACACTCTGAATAGCTGTCAGTGATCCTCTGTGGTGAATTCAGAATCCATATTAACTGTACAAAGTACTTAATTAGGGAAATATTAAATTTTTGATAGCAGCAAAAAAAAATAAAGAAATTACAGGGGAAAAATAACCTATCTGGTAAGGAAGGAGGAGAAAAATATATCAGAAAAAACCCTGACATTTTATTATTCAGAAAAAGTGTATAGGAGAAAGGACAGATATAGAAAAAGTGTATAGGAGAAAGGACAGATATAGAAGATAAAAAGTAGGTTCTCAAATTTGCCTGTTTTTTTTTTTTTTTTTTTTTTTTTTTTAGTAGGGAAAGAAGTGTCAGTAAGGAAAGACAGCATGAGAAAAAAAAGCCTGTGTTCTTATTGTGATTAGAAGTGGAGAGAAGAAAGATCTCATAAGCATCACATAAGGCAGATAGTTAAGTTTGCAAAGCATTTGTCTCAGAATCACCTGAGGGCCTGTAAAAAAAAAAGCAGAGTTCTAGGTCTCCTTCCAAGTGTATTGAATCAGAACCTCTGGGACATTCAGCCTAAAATCTGCATTTTAATAAGATCCCTGTGTGTTTCATCTGCACATTAACTTTGAGTAGCAGAAGTCAGGCAGAAATTTGTCAGAGAAACCATTTTGCAAGGGAAGACTGGGCTGCCTTTTGAGAGCTTTTTTGGTAAGCACCTGGCTATTAATTCAACTGGGATGAACACTTGGGACATATCTGGAGTTATTTAAATCCTGCCAAGTAAGGAATTTGATGTGTGCTGCAGATCAGCTCATAGGTTTAATTTATTTGGGATACTATCAGGAGTAAAAGAACAGAACTAATGGGAAATTTCAGGCATTTTCTTCCAACTAGTTGAGCTGAAGTAATGCTCTTCTTTCTTTGGAACAAGATAGAGTCTAAAGGAATTGTTTTCTTCTCCTTACAAACTTACTATAATATACTAAGAATATCCATAAAAATAATACATTTCCCTTTGGGTTGGATTAAGCAGTATAGATGAGAAATTTTAGTGAGGCAAGGAGGGTGCAATAAGATATGAAATATGGGCAAAGATAACCACTCACCAACTTTAGAAATTTCAGTTCAAAGCCCCAAAGACTCTCTGTCCAGCCTAGGGCTTCTCTTTAGTTTTTTTTTTTTTTTTTTTTCTCCATCAGCCCAAGGATGATTTAATCCCCTAAATGAGTGCTGCTCAATTTCCCACCAGATTTCTATGGCACAGTAAGATGTGGATTCACTGTACTTCCAACCCTGCCCCATCCTGCTGAGTCTGAACAAATTCAGTCTTATTAGTTTTAGAAAGTAGTAACTTTAAAGGTCCTTAAAAATTTTAACAAAAATAACAAATGACTGATAATTTAGAGAACATGAGAAAAAAATGAAAATAATAAATTTATTCTTCCTGCTTGTCACTCAAATTAGAATTAGCATTTCTCTTCATATCTAAACTAAATTTATTCCCACTGATTTCACAAATACTCTTTCACTGAGTATGCAGCAGATTGATTTCTCAGGGTGTTACTAGTAATTTGTTGCTGTATGTATTTCCCTTGCGAATATTCCCACTTCAAAATTTCTCACTTCAATCAGGTAGCCAGACTTGTGTTGTCTCAGTGAAATGGAGATTCAGTTCAGTCTCTCAGTCATGTCCAACTCTTTGCAAGTCCATGAACCGCAGCATACCAGGTCTCCCTGTCCATCACCAACTGCCAAAGTCTATCCAAACCCATGTCCACTGAGTCGGTGATGCCATCCAACCATCTCATCCTCTGCCATCCCCTTCTACTCCTGCCCTCAATTTTTCCCAGCATCAGTATGAACAGTATGAAAGGGAGATTAGAAACAGGTAAAAATAAAGGTTTCTGAAGGACAATCTCCTAAGATAGCCATTATGCTCAGTTCTGAGACCCCAGGGTAGGATTTGTAGATGGAGGTGGTGGGGAAAGAAAAGCAAAGAGAAGAAAAGGAGGAGCTATCTTTATATTATGAAGGGGAAAAATAAAAGCTTAACAGGTCTTATGATTACCAGCTCTACATGCTTCTTTGCACTGCATGATTTTGGTAAGGAGAAATCACAGAAGCAAATGGATGGCTCAGTGGTTGTCCTATTTCAGCTGGACCTTGGGCATCACTTTCCTACCTCATCCATGAAGCACAGCATAGAAACCTCATGTCTTAGCATTTCAAATGTTTATGTGTGTTAATGTCATAAGATTCTGAGAGCCAAGGGATATGAAGCCAATCTAGGGGCACCGATATTTGTTTTGCTGTGCAGATTGCTGATGAACATTGAATGAATGTAGGTAGAAAAAAAGGTGATTAAATATTTCACAAAATATTTCTAGTCAATCAGTATTATGCAAGTTCAGAGTAAAATTAATTTTACTTTATGGAAAAATGGAAAAAATGTAACATTTTTGCATACTCTAAACCATGGTTAAACTCCATACCTTTGAATATCAGTTCGATTCAGTTCAGACACTCAGTCATATCTAACTCTTTGCGACCCTATGGATTGCAGCACGCCAGGCCTCCCTGTCCATCACCAACTCCTGGAGCTTACTCAAACTCATGTCTATTGAGTCGGTAATGCCATACAACCATCTCATCCTCTGTCGTCCCCTTCGCCTCCTGCCTTCAATCTTTCCCAGCATCAAGGTCTTTTCCAATGAGTCGGTTCTTCGTATCAGGTGGCCAAATTTTGGAGTTTCAGCCTCAGCATCAGTACTTCCAATGAGTATGCAGGGCTGATTTCCTTTAATATGGACTGGTTGGATCCCCTTGGAGTCCAAGGGCCTCTCAAGAGTCTTTTCCAACACCACAGTTCAAAAGCATCAATACTTTCGTGCTCGGCCTTCTTTATAGAGTAACTCTCACATCCATACATGACTATTGGAAAAAACCATAGCTTTAACTAAACAGAACTTTGTTGGCAAAGTAATGTCTCTCCTTTTTAATATGCTGTCTAGGTTGGTCATAACTTCTCTTCCAAGGAGCAAGCGTCTTTTAATTTCATGGCTGCAGTCACCATCTGCAGTGATTTTGGAGCCCCCCCAAAATAAAGTCTGTCACTCTTTCCACTGTTTCCCCATCTATTTGAACAGCAAAAGAGATCAGTCCTGGGTGTTCATTGGAAGGACTGATGTTGAAACTCCCATACTTTGGCCACCTCATGCAAGGAGTTGACTCATTGGAAAAGACTCTGGGAAGGGTTGGGGGCAGGAGGAGAAGGGGACAGCAGAGGATGAGATGGATGGATGGCATCACCAACTCGATGGACATGGGTTTGAAGACTCCGCGAGTTGGTGATGGACAGGGAGGCCTGGTGTGCTGTGATTCATGGGGTCTCAAAGGGTCAGACACAACTGAGTGACTGAACTGAACTGAACAAAGCATTTTGTAAGTTAATTCAGGGAATAAAAAAGAATACTCCTTTCTTCATTCTCAAATAAATAACAAAAATCTGAATGTTTGATATGGCAAAATAAAAAATATTTTTAAAAGTTTGAACCAAATGTTACAGTGAGAGAGGGAATCCAGATATAGTCTAGAGAATAAGGTCTTCGGTCTTAAGAAACAATCAAATTTGCCTTTGAAAGCATTACAAATAGGTTAAATGAGGCTCACTAGATATTATAGTTTCATAACTTAAGTTGAGGTCAACATAACTTTTACTTCATCTTTCTCAATGTTAGAAATAGTTGAAATTCAGCCTTTTGTGGAAACTGTTATCTAATCATTTATTGCCGGGGTCCAGCCCCAGTGGGTCCGGGGGTCTTGAGGGATGAGTGGTGTCGGCGGAAGAACTGAGCTGAGTTGATGTGTGGTGATGAAGCAGTCTCTCTTTACTGCTGTTAGTTTTGTGAGGTGATGGAGAAGTCTCTCTCTTTATTTTTGTTAGTTTACAGTTTTATAGCCAAAAAACATCCCCATTACATCACAACTATTCTATGCAATCTTTTGTTTTCTGCCTACCATCAACAACTTTAACCTTAAGCTCATTTTCCTTGCAAAAGGTCAGATTTCTGCATAATTAGACTTAACAATAGTATGTTTACCATTTGAATGTCTCTAGCATACTTCGGATAAGTACATCAATCTAAATAGAAAGGTTACATTTCTCTTATTAGGTGCTGTTATGGCCCTTTAATGGGCCAGGGCTTGGGGGTGCAGAGTTGATGATAAGAAAATAAAGGAAGAGAGAAAAGAGAGAGAGAAATGAATAGAGACATGGGGACCAAGACTCTGCTGGAGCAAAGGTGTTTATTCAGCATAATGTGGGCATATATATACTGTCTTACAAGATAGCCTTTTCAGCAAAGATAAAAATCTTGCAACTTATCCAGGAAACATAGGGCTAGAATCCATCTCAAAGAGAGGGGGTTGTAAAAACTCACTTTCCATATCAGAAAAGGAAGAAGGCTGTAAATGGTTACTTTACTTTAAGAATGCATGCATTTCTTTTGTCCCTGGGAAAGGTGTGCCTCTCCACTCATCTCTGAATATTCAGGGATTGATAAGGGACATCAAAAAAAACAGCACACAGGAAGCCTCCTGCCAAATGTTCCCTGAATAGGTGCAACTATGTAGAAGCTAGAAAGAGGGGCTTAAGCTTGAAACTGTTTTATTCTATTAACCTATTTTGGTTTTTACAAGGAAAGAGAAAAGAAGACAAAGAGAGTTTAGCAGCACTGCTTTAACAATGAAACCCTATTAACCTTACAACTACTAAAAGGAATTCCTATGTCTACACTACCCTAAAGCAATCAGTGTCTCCAACTCTGCTGGCCACAGTTATGAGCATTCCTAAGTCCCATTCCAGTCTGGTTTTTTCAAGGAAGGGAGCCTCTTCCATGGAGTGGTCGGAGGAGTGGGATGTGGAAAGGTGAGCCAAGTACGAGCCCTTCTGGTGGTGGCTTTGCCATGATCCCCAGAGAACTCTTGGTAAACTCCCCAGTAACTAGTAGGAGGTATAGTAATCTATTTAAATGTCCCTTATTCCTCCTTAGTCCTCGGGAAAGGGAATCTGCCTTCCTGGATCCTCTGAGGGAAATAAGGTCTGAGGGAATTATCTCAGGATGAATTTTTTCTAACTGGGACCGATCTGAGATGAGCTAAAACATAAACAGATGAGCATAAACAGAACTTCCCAAGAAAAATACCAGGAGGGGCCTTGCCTTGGGATGCCCCGAAGGAAAATCCACTTTGTAGTTTCCTTCTCAGTCTCCTGACTTTGTCATCCGAGTGAGGGGGCATTCTGACGGCTCCCGGAAATTTATTGAAATCATTTCTGTCAGGTTTCCATACTGCAACATTATAATTTTCTCTATTTACACTCCTACCCAACCAGCACCATCAATACTAGTATTCTCACAACAGCTAACACCACTACCAGCACTGCCAGCAATGTTACCACTCCTATCATCACCATTGTTACCAACATCACCACCACTACCCCACAGTCTAACAACATGATCACAGCCTGTTCTGGGGCTCTATGCATAAAATAATACAGAATTCAAAAGAGTCACCATGGCTTTTGTTTCCAATACATGAGAAACTTTGAAGTTTAGTCTGAAGATATCCTTTCATTTTTGTCTTAGTATTTGTGCTATTGATCAAATTTAGCTCACATAAATGTTTCAGGTGGTAAAGAATCTGCCAGAACTGCAGGAGACCTGGGTTTGATCCCTGGTTGGGAAGATCCTCTGGAGAAAGGCATGGCTACCCACTCCAGTATTCTCCCTGGAGAATTCCATGGACAGAGGAGCCTGGAGGGCTACAGTCCATGAAGTCAGAAAGAGTCGGACATGACTGAGCTGCTAACACTTTTACTTTTTTCACTTTCAAATGTTTCTATAACCTAGTACAGGTGGAAGATAATTCTGTTCAGTCTTGTTTGGTATACTTACTATTTCATTGTTCAGACCTTTTTATTTGCATACTTGATATAATGTTCTGCACTTTATTAGCCTACAAACTCATATGTGCAACAAGAAACTTATGCAACTTTTACATTTGACTCTGATCAGAGTGGAATACCTTCTGAAGAAAGGCAATTGGTAAAACTAGAACACAATACAAAAGCAACTACCTGAATTTACTGAGAAGTAAACAAAAGCAAATTGCCTATTGAAGAATGAGTGTATGAAGGATAGGACAGAAGGAGCTATACAAGTAAATTCTCCTTCCACAATTTTCACCTGTAGCTAGCATCTCATGAGGCAGACACAAAAGTGGTGGAAGCACCCATGAAAAAAATATACAATATGCCTTAAGTGGGGAGAGAAAAGTTTGAATATCTCATGAATGCTGAAGGGGATAGAGGAATCATGAAAAAGAAAGGACCAGAGAAGAAAATATTCAGCTCAGTCAAGAAAATTTTCTTCTAAAACAAAGAAAAGAGCATTCTTGAAGAACTACATGATACAGCATCCCCTCAGCCTAATATTTATAATGTTTGGGAAACCATCCAAAACTCCATTCTCAAGAAAAAAGACAATCTAGAAAGTGTGACTGTGTGATGAACTTGATGTTTAAGTAAACTCACAAGATTTAAAAGCAGCTATTTTAACTATCCTCAATGTAGGAAAATAAATTGTTCAGTAAATTGTAACCTCAAAACAGAGTGAGTGAATTTCAGCTGATAATTGCAATTTTAAATAAGAATCTTAAAACTGAGAAATTTTTAAAAGGTAGGTGATTTTACAGTAAAATTGAAATGACATAATAAAGAGAAATTGATTTTGAAGATGGGTTAACAGAAAGTACAGAAGTATATACTAGACAGAAAATACAAAAATAAAGAACAGAGTCTGGGGGACCTGTTAGATGACAGCAAAATATCACTGGATATTTTAGACACACATGGTCATTATACAAATGTGTAAATGGAATATCACAAAGAAAAGAGAGAGAAAATGAGGAAGAGAATTTAAGATAAAATGCCACAAAATTCCCTAAATTTGACAAGAAATTTCCATATCCAAGATACAAAACAAACATCAATCATAATAAACAAAATGAAGCTCAAGCTTAGCAACATCACAGTCAAAATGTTTAAAGTCAGAGATGAAGAGCAAACATCAAAAGTGGCAAATGAAAAATGACACATTACATACAGAGGACAGCAATATGATTAACTGCTAACTTTTCATCAAAATGCATGAAGCATAAAACAAGTTAATGTGTTAAAAAGATATGTCAGCACATAATTCTTTATCCAGAAAAAGTATTTTAAGGATTAAGGTTTATTATTCACATTTTCAGATAAAGAAAAACAAAGTAATTAATTTTCAGCAGACTTGAACTAAAAAGAAACAACACAAAAGGCCTTGTATGAACAAAGGAACAATGATGTGTTAGTTGCTCAGTTGTGTCTGACTCTTTGCAACCCCATGGACTGTTGGCTACCAAGATCCTCTTGTCCATGGGGTTATGAAGGAAAGAATATGGAGTGGGTGGCCATTCCCGTCTCCAGGGGATCTTCCTGATCCAGGAATCAAACCAAGGTCTCCTACTTCGCAAGAAGATTCTTTACAATCTGAGGCACCAGGGAAGAACCAGAATAACAATGTCAGATACAAACTGTAATCCTCCAAATAAAAAATAACTTTTTGTAATGATAAATATCTGAGTACACACAGAAAAGATTTTCTTTTGGTTTTCCCCTAATAACTATTTTTTTTATAATCATCAGTTCAGTTTTCTCCATTATGTAGTGGAGAAAAAAAGAGAAGTCAGTAAAGTGAAGTGTGATTCCTTCATATTACGTTTCCTTTGTCCTCTGAGGAAAGTAAGTTGTATGTTTCTGCCCAAGTGACAACCAACAGTCAACTGGGCCATGGGTCACAGCAGAGGATACAAATTAGGATATTAGACTCGTCAAAGTATGTAGGAGGAGTAGGTGGCAGATATGTCAACATTTACTTGAGAGATGTATATATAGGTGAGCCTTGACCCTCCCTGGTAGCTCAAATAGTAAAGAATCTGCCTGCAATGCAGGAGACGGGTTCAATCCTGGGTCGGGAGGATCCCCTGGAGAAAGGAATGGCAACCCATTCCAGTATTCTTGCCTGGAGAATTTTATGGTAGGCTACAGTCCCTGGGATTGCAAAGTCAGACACAAATGAGCAGCTTACACATACACACACACACACACAGAGTTTCACTACTACTAAAATACTTTTAACCAGTATATCTATTGCCTGATTATGATGGGTAGTGGTTTAATCTATATATTTATGCTTATATTTTCTTTTAAAAAACAAATATCCTAACTTTCTTTGGATAGTAAGTTCATGCAGTAGCCTTGGGTACCAGAGGTAGTCAGGCAGTGCTTTTCAGACTAAGCTCAAAGTTTCTAAAGCATTCTTTTCATATTTTAATACTTGAGAAAATGTATACTTGTCCATTAAATCATTAAGACTAGATATTCAAATATACAATATAGTTCATTTTGTTATTCCATTAGCCTACAACTTACTAAATTAGAGCCAATTAGCCATGTAATACTTGGCTAAATAAGAAGAAAAGAATAAATCAAAATTCTTGATGTGACTAGATGTCACTTAATTATAGCATTCAAAAATCAATTTGGTATTTCTACATATCTACTAGGTTTTTACTTTTATAATAACAAAAATGTATTGATTCATATTATTTAAATCTAGAAAAGTCTATACTAATTATTTAGTCAAACCCTCTTATTTTACAGTATCAGAAAAGGAAATAAAATAGTGAGGCTATCAATCAACATTATAATATACTTTCCTTATGGTAAGTTCCCCATATTTAACCTATTTTAATAAAAAGGCATATTGAACACTAATGGAAGAAGTTTCGGTATTATGTGCAAGTTGGATATTATAAATTAGGTGGATGTTTAATCAAACCTAGAAAAGGATCTAATGTGCTCTGCTTAGATGCTTAGTCGTGTCCTACTCTTTGTGATCCCATGGACTGTAGGCCTGCCAGTCTCCTCTGTCCATGGGGATTCTCCAGGCAAGAATACTGAAGTGGGTTGCCATGCCAGGGATTGTACCCAGGTATTCTACATTGCAGGTGGTTTCTTTACCACTTGAGCCACCGGGGAAGCCCAAAAGGATCTAACACTATACATTATATTCATACTTAATTTTTTTTTAATGGAGAAGAGATTTTTAAGCCATATTCAGCAGGACTGTTTCTGTATTGCTACCGAGCAATATGGTGAAGAGACTGACAAGAAAAGCTTCAAGCTCTCCACTTGCATGCTAAAAACACAATAGTTATATATTACAATTCTGATTATGACTTTCTTGTAACTATATTCATCTTTGATGACCAATGTTTGAACCTCTTGTTCCTGTCCATTTTCTATAATATATTTTCTTGCTTATTTCTCCTTGTAATGTTTAATCCCTGGAAAATTTCCAATTGTTTATATTTGAATAGAGCTTTATAATCAAGAAAAAGCATTCTTCTTTTTAATCCTTTTAACTTTCATAAACAAAAACTTATAATCTTTTTCATCTGATATTAATAAGATAAATTGCTTGCCACACCCAAAGGAATCTCTTCTCTTCTCTATTCTGTATTTAGCTGCGTTTGGCCTTAACCCCAGAATTATTTCCCACTTCTCTAGTTAACACCAAAGTCACTTTCTCCACCATGATTTTCCCAGTGCCTTTTAGGCCAAAGTATCTGCTGCTCCATCAGGTATTCCTAGGCTCTTTGCTCTCAGGTTTAACAGCACATTAAGTTACCCTACCTTATGCTGAATTCTCATGCACAACAGTGTCAGACACTAAAAATATATGTGTGCTCAGTCATGTCTGACTCTTTGTGACCCCGTGAACTGTAGTCTCCCAGGCTCCTCTGTCCATGGAAATTTACTGGGTGGGTTGCCATTTCCTTCTCCAGGGACTAAAATATATAGATTACGATATGCTAACATTTGACTGTTATCACAATTCAGAAACAGTATGTGGACCCTTCTATACATTACTTTGTTGATTATTATGTCAGTCCTGATAGGTTTGCTCTAAAGCTAGAAGAGCAAACTAAATACAAACTAAGTACATAAGATAAGCATGTATTTAAAAGTAGGAGATATTTGAAGTCAATTTTGTCTAGAAATGGTCAAATGCCATAGCCAGAGCTTGAGGAGAAATCAGAAACTTGAACACTTAATTGATTAGGGTGTGAATCAGTCCATTATGTAAGCCATATAAGTTAAAAGAATGGTAGCCTAGGGCAAGGGAAATCTTGAATGCATGATGGAAGAGGGAGAAAATAAACATTTACTGAGAATTTGAGACTGGCTTCAGTGAAAGGACTTCAAGTAGCCCCACTAACCTAAAGATGCATCCCCTTTCCAATTTATAAAGTTTTCCTATATATCTTGCTCTAATGAACAAAAGCATCTAAAGAGTGTAATTGATGAATTATGGTAGATTCTGTATTATGCTCTTCAGGACCCAAATATCCATTTCCCAGCTGCCATAAAAGTGATTATGGACAGCTCAGAGTAGAGTCCCTCCCAGAAATTACCCTTTGCCAGTTGGAGCTGCCTCACCTGTTTCTTCCCTTGTGGCTTCCCCTGTGGCTCAGCTGGTAAAGAATCTGCCTGCAATGTGGGAGACCTGGGTTGGATCCCTGGGTTGAGAAGATCCCCAGGAGAAGAGAAAAGCTACCCGCTCCAGTATTCTGGCCTGGAGAATTCCATGGAGTGTATAGCCCACGGGGTTGCAAAGAGTCAGACAGGCCTGAGTGACTTTCACTTTCACCTACGTTTACTCCCCATCTCTGTGTTTGGATGTGTCAGTGACTGGGCAATATTGGAAATGTGAAGGCAGAGGACCCCTTAGCTCTAGTCTAGATAATTCTTAGCACTTACAACAGCTCTATGACTCCCCCTGTTGGCATCATCATTGTTGTCATTGTATGATCATTTTACTGATTGCTATATCACTCTGATTCATTCCCTTACACTGATGTTCCAAGTAATGTTACACTCATCAGTATACTGCCTGCATGCTGATCATTATCCCAGAGGTTGTTTCCAAGGAAACTTTGGCACTTTACTTGACCAAAGCATTTTATGAAAGAATGTATCAGTCAGAATGCCCGCTGAGACTAAAGAATGTCAATAATCCTCAGGATATTACTATTCAAGGAGGGCCTTTTATTTATTTTTTATTAGTTTTGCCATATAATGACATGATATCACCATGGGTTTACATATGCTCCCCCTCCAGAAACCCCCTCCCTCCTCCCTCCCTCCTCCCTCGCCCCGGGAAATCTCGATGCACCAGCCCCGAGCATCAATCCTGGGCTGGCGATTGATTAGACATATGACAATTAACATGTTTCAATGCCATTCTCCCATATCATCCCACCCTTACCCTCATCCACAGAGTCCACGAGTCTATTCTATACATCTGCGTTACTTTTGCTGTCTCGCATGCTGGGTTCTCGTTCCCATCTTTCTAAATTCCATATAGATGCATTGATATAATGTATTGTTGTTTTACCTTCTGGCTTACTTCACTCTGGATAATGGGCTCCAGTTCCGTCCACCTGAGTAGAACTGATTCAAATGAATTTTTTTTTAATGCTGAGTAATATTCCATTGTGTATATGTACCACAGCTTTCTTATCCATTCATCAGTTGATGGGCATCTTAGGTTACTTCCATGTCCTGGCTATTGTAAACAACGCAGCAATGAACATTGGGGTACACGTGGCTCTTTCAATTCTGGTTTCCTCAGTGTATATGCTCAGCAGTGGGATTGCTGGGTCATATGGCAGGTCTATTTGCATTTTTTTAAGGAACCTCCACATTGTTTTCCATAGTGGCTGTACTAGCTTGCATTCCCACCAACAGTGTAAGAAAGTTCCCTTTTCTCCACATCCTCTCCAGCATTTAATGCTTGTAGATTTTTGGAATCCAGCCATTCTGACTGGTGTAAAGTGATACTTCATTGTGGTTTTGATTTGCATTTCTCTGATAATGAGTGATGTTGAGCATCTTTTCTTGTGTTTGTTAGCCATTTTTAAGTCTTCTTTGGAGAAATGTCTGTTTAGTTCTTTGGCCCACTTTTTGATTGGGTCGTTTATTTTTCTAGAATGGAGCTGCAGGAGTTGCTTGTATATTTTCGAGATTAATTGTTTGTCCGTTGCTTCATTGGCTATTATTTTCTCCCATTCTGAAGGCTGTCTTTTCACCTTGCTTATAGTTTCCTTTGTTGTGCAGAAGCTTTTAATTTTAATTAGGTCCCATTTGTTTATTTGTGCTTTTATTTCCAATATTCTGGGAGGTGGGTCATGGAGTATCCCGCTTTGGTTTATGTCGGAGAGTGTTTTGCCTATGTTATCCTCTAGGAGTTTTATAGTTTCTGGTCTTATGCTTAGATCTTTGATCCATTTTGAGTTATTCTACTCAAAATCTTCCAGAAAATTGCAGACGAAGGTAAACCTCCAAACTCATTCTACCCTAATTCCAAAACCTGACAAAGATGCCACAAAAAAACAAAACTACAGGCCAATATCACTGATGAACTTAGATGCAAAAATCCTCAACAAAATTCTAGCAAATAGAATCCAACAACACATTAAAAAAAATCATACATCATGATCAAGTAGGCTTTATCCCAGGGATGCAAGGATTCTTCAATATTTGCAAATCAATCAATGTAATACACCACATTAACAAATTGAAAAATAAAAATCACATGATTATCTCAATAGATGCAGAGAAAGCCTTTGACAAAATTCAACATCCATTTATGATAAAAACCCTCCAAAAAGTAGGAATAGAAGGAACATACCTCAACATAATAAAAGCTATATATGACAAACCCACAGCAAACATTATCCTCAATGGTGAAAAACTGGAAGCATTCCCCCTGAAATCAGGGACAAGACAAGGGTGCCCACTCTCACCACTACTATTCAACATAGTTTTGGAAGTTTTGGCCACAGCAATCAGAGCAGATAAAGAAATCAAAGGAATACAGATTGGAAAAGAAGAAGTAAAACTCTCTCTGTTTGCTGATGACATGATCCTCTATATTGAAAACCCTAAAGACTCTACGAGAAAATTACTAGAGCTAATCAGTGAATATAGCAAAGTTTCAGGATACAAAATCAACACACAGAAATCCCTGGCATTCCTATACACTAACAGTGAGAAATCAGAAAGAGAAATTAAGGAAACAATCCCATTCACCATCGAAACAAAAAGAATAAAATACTTAGGAGTATTTCTACCTAAAGAATCAAAAGACTTGTATATAGAAAACTATAGAACACTGATGAAAGAAATCAAGGAGGACACAAACAGATGGAGAAATGTACCGTGCTCATGGATTGGAAGAATCAATATAGTGAAAATGAGTATACTACCTAAAGCAATCTATAGATTCAATGCAATTCCTATCAAGCTACCAGAGGTCTTCTTCAAAGAATTAGAACAAATAATTTCTCAATTTGTATGGAAATACAAAAAACCTCGTATAGCCAAAGCAATCTTGAGAAAGAAGAATGGAACTGGAGGAATCAACCTACCTGACTTTAGGCTATACTACAAATCCACAGTCATTAAGACAGTATGGTACTGGCACAAAGACAGAAACATAGATCAATGGAACAGAATAGAAAGCCCAGAGATAAATCCACGCATCTATGGACACCTTATCTTTGACAAAGGAGGCAAGGATATACAATGGAGAAAAGACAACCTCTTTAACAAGTGGTGCTGGGAAAACTGGACAGCCACTTGTAAAAGAATGAAACCTGAACACTTTCTAACACCATACACAAGGAGGGCCTTTTAACACTACAATTCCATTTTCTTACTCTCCCCAGCTCCTCCCAGAGCATCCTGCAATTGGTAAATTTTGTAATAAGGTAAAACTTTCAGCAAAATTAAAACAAAATTTAATAGAGAGTTTCTCTACCTTTACTATTGCAAGAAACAGCTCAAAGTGCTCTAGAACAATGAATGTTAATTTGTAGAAGTACCCTAAGGCAGTCATATTAATTACAAACTGAGAGTATTTTAGGAACAAATGTGACCAGAGAACTTTTAACCATTTGATCAATGAAGTCATGGAGTCCCAGGTGTTCAATCTAGGCAGAGGTAACACATTTTCAGAGAAAAGAAAACAATCAAATTGTGTTTTGTTGCACTCAGCACCCAACTTATTCAGTCTTTCAGATGGCATGTGGAAATTAAACAAAATAGTAGTGATGTTAATCCATGCAAATTATATTATTATCTTTGTTGAGACACCAACTCTTGAACATTTTTATTTTTCCTGTCCGATTACTGTGAATGAAGTTACTTTAAATATTTTTCAAAGTTCTTGAGCAGTGAGGAAAGACCTACTGATTTCCTAAACAGATAGACAAATCAGAGAACAGACTTTTGAAGACTGTGGAGATAAGGAACAGGTATTAGTAGACAATGCTATGGGAAATTAGACTCGTTCAAAGATTTTTAAATGGCTTTAATTGCAAAACATTATTCAGAAAAAAAAAGTTTATTTCTCCCACATAATATCATCTCATTCACATTTGGAGACCTAAAACTACCTCACTACTTTCTGTGACATATTTCTAAAACTTTCAGAAGCAAAAGAAAATATTTATTGAGAACCCACAAATCAAGCTGCTGTTGTTAAGTTTCTCTGAAATACAGTTACATGTACTGGTATCATATTACTGACCCTTAATTGCATACTAAAGTAAACTCTGAAATAGGTAGAAAATTCAAATTAATGACTGATATTTAATAGAGGATTGTTCTTACTTTCTTAAACACAAACTTACACACTGTCACTTTTTTTAATGGGTTTATAATATTAGAACCAGATGTACATCATCAATTCAGAGATGAACCATACTGAAATGTTAAGTTCTAAAAATATGACCCCTTTCTTCTCCAGTTTTCTGCTACTAAAAAGGCAATTGCTAGTTGCCTACATGAAAATGAAGAAAAAGAATCACAATTCCCTTAGTGTTAATACAAGTCCTATTGTGATGCTTGAATCAAATAGGAGATTTGGCAACACCATATTTTATATCAAATACTCAAGCATGACCTCAAAAATCTCCCTTATGTATGTGCTGTATGGGAAAAATATCTTTATTTTCTGTGAAAACAATTCTGCTTTATTTACCAACAACTTTGCTCTTAATCTTTGGTACAAGAGAATATATCACAAAGAGACATCAGAGCAAAAAAAAAAAAAAGAGCCTTTTCTGTATTTAGATTCTCAGAACCAAACTCCTTCTTACTTGCTTATGAACTCTGTATCAAAGGACATGAAAGTCTGGCAAAAACAGTCAACCCCAAATGGATACCTATATATATATATACGTGTGTGTGTGTGTGTGTGTGTGTGACAGAGAGAGAGAGAGAGAGAGAGTATGTGTGTGAGTGTGTGTGAGCTTTCCTCTGGGCAAAGTTAAACTTAGAATAACTAATAACTTGTTTATGATATGTGTTAGTTAAAATCGCTAAATAAGAGTATCAACTATTTAATTTGTTTTTAATCCATTATTCTGGTTTTATAAGGATAATGCTATAAAATTAAGATAAATAATGCAGGTATATCAACAGCACATCCTCTTTGCAATGTATACTTTGGCTTTTTTTCTCATCGTACATCATTATAAAAGGTGGATGTAGTTTGAAACTTTCTGTTGACAATCTCAGATCATTACTGAGGCAAGGATATAACCAAAGTGTTTTTTCAGACAACGCTCATCTCTACTATACTCTTCCTCTTCCACTTCACTGACTCTACCCAGTCTAAATGTTTTGACCTTTAAGGCACTATGCCAGCTCCATCTGTTTACCCAGGTCTTCTTGAGATTGTGAGTAAAATTTTTTAAACATGAATTTATCTTTTAAGGAATTATCTGTCAGTTTCTGATGATCATTACTGGTGAATAGTATTCATCTGTGTGGGTGTTCTGAATGTGTGCATTCAGAGGTTTAAAGGATGGAAAAATAGAATATATTTTTTTAAAGGTAATATAAGTTACATTAATTAATTTGACATATGGTCTCAGAGTTCTGCCAAAGCCAGTGTTTCAATGAACAATACAATTTCTCTCTAATGCCAAGGAAGGAAATGAGCAAATTCTGTCACTGAGTACCTTGAAAGTGAAGGTTGCTCAGTAGTGTCCAACTCTTTGTGACCCCACAGACTGTACAGTTCATGGAATTTTCCAGGCCGAAATACTGGAGTTGTAGCCTTTCTTTTCTCCAGAGGATCTTCCAAACCCAGGGATTGAATCCTCATCTACCACATTGCAGGCAGATTCTTTACCAGCTGAGCCATCAGGGAAGCCCAAAAATACTGGAGTGGGCTAGCCTATATCTTCTCCAGCAGATCTTCTCTACCCAGGAATCAAACTGGGGTCTTCTACATTTCAGGGGGATTCTTTATCAACTGAGCTATGAGGGAAGCCCACTGAGTACCTTACCAATATTAAAAAGAAAAGTATTATTGTGTCTTAGTAAGAAGTAAGTTTCAAATGTTTTATAATTTTATAGCTTTTTAAAAATATAATCATGTTCCTTTCATATAATAAAATATTTGACTTTATAAGTCTACAAAATCAAATAATCTTACCACTTAATAATATTAACACCTATCTCATGGATAATTGATTCTCATAATTCCTGAGATAACTTCAAAGAATACACACACATGTACACACACCTTTCAATTTCTTTTTACAAAATGAAAATACAAAATTATAATTATATTAAATGCATTATTAGGGAGGAAAGACAAGATTCAAATGGAAAATGCTGAAGAAAAGTTCTGATTACAACAGTACCACAGCTGCATTGCTCAGGAAAACAAAAACAAAAACTGACAAAAACAAAACAAAAACCTGACAATCAGATGGCAAACTGCCAGTGTTGGTTTGATGTTAACTAGCAATTGCCATGGAGTACGACAGGGCTATCTGCTGTCACCCTGTTTGCTTAACCTGATGCTGAGCACATCATGAGAAATGCCAGGCTGGATGAGTTACAAGCTGGACTCAAGATAAGCAGGGGAAATACCAACAACCTCAGATATGTAGATAGTAGCACTCTACTGGCAGAAAGGGAAGAGGAACCAAAGAGCCTCTTGGTGAGGGTGAAGAAGAAGAGTGAAAGAGTTGGCTTAAGACTAAATATCAAAAAAAAAAAAAAAAACCCCAAAAAACCCTAAGATCACGGTATCCACCCCCATTACTGCATGGCAAATAGAAGGGGAAAAGGTATAAGCACTGTCAAATTTCCTCTTCTTGTGCTCCAAAATCACTGTGGATGGTGACTGCAGCCGTGAAATGAGAAGATGATTGCTTCTTGGAAGGAAAGCAATGACAAACCTTGACAGTGTGCTGAAAAGCAGAGACATTACTCTGCCAACAAAGGGCCATATAATCAAGGATATGGTCTTCCCATCGGTCATGTGTGGTTGTAAGAGCTGGACTGTAAAGAGAGCAGAGCACCAAAGAATTGATTCCTTCAACTCTAGTGTTGGAGAAGACTCCTGAAAGTCCCTTGGATAGCAAAGAGATTAAACCTGTCAATCTTAAGGGAGATCAACAGTGAATATTCGCTGGAAGGACTGATGGTGAAACTCCCCAACATTTTAGTCATCTGACACAAACAGACGACTCACTGGAAAAGTCCCTGATGCTGGGAAAGATTGAGGGCAGAAGGAGACGGGGGCATCAGAGGATGAGATGGCTGGATGGCATCACTGATGCAATGAAGATGAACTTGGGCAAACTCTGGGAGATGGTGAGGGACAGGGAGGTCTGGTGTGATGCAGTACATGGGGTTGCAAACAGTCAGACACAACTGGGTAACTGAACAGCAACAACAAAAGGAAAATTTTAATTACAACAGTAACACAGCAATATTTCTCAGAAATAAAAACTGACAATCAAATAGCACTGCCAGTGTTGGTACTGATGTTAAGTAGCAGCTGCCATGCTACCAACATGGGCAGGTTCACTCTAAATACTTAAATTTTAGTGCTCTGTCATAGCATACATAATGAGAAATCCCTGAACATTAAGATAATGATAATTAGATGATTAGATGTCATATGCTATTATTTTCTATAGGCTTCAAGATGTATTCAAGTTAAAAAAGAAGGAAATAAAGTCAGTCAGGCTGGCTTAGATGCAATTCTTGCAATTATATGATCTAGTTATTTTATAATAATACTTTCTGTTCTAATTATTGTATTTCTAAACATAAAATTATGCTATGTTTTTGTGTGTTTTCTTTCTTTATTTACAGATCTTTAATAACAGTAAAATGCCAAGCCAATGAAATTCTCTCCTGAAAAACTGAAAATGCACGAATTTTAGAAATCTAAATTACTTCATCAACTCTGAAATAGTTTTAAATATCATTTATATCATAAACATCAAACATCTGTAAGGTTCATAAACATATTTACACATCTATATTTATCTAATACATGAAGGTAGGGTATTGTAATATCATTGATTCTTCCACTTAGCTAACCCAATATACTTAAGTGAGCAATGGTAAGTCATTTAACATTTCATGTCTGTTGGCCTGCAAAATGGGAGGATTAAGTGAAACGCATTTTAAGATCCTTTCAACTCAGAATTCAAATGATGTTTAATGATAGAATGTGATACTAGATGTCTATTTATTTAACTCAGATGTTGGAATGAGAGGATTATATTCATTCAGCCACAATATCAGAATCAAGTTTACCTCAGATATACTGCCTGCAGCTTCCAGATGATCTGACAGAACATGATCCTCTGTTTCAAAATGTGATGTAGCATTTCAGACGAACACTGTCAGTCACTCTTTTGTTGACTACTTTTTCCTTTACAGACATTTCCAAACTTCACAGTTTATTTTTATTATTCTTTCCTTAGCAAGGGGACAAAGTTAAAATAAAAATCGTAATAAAAGTAATTTTAAACCTGGCATTCTTCCAAAGTTAGGAGAGAAAAGCAATCAACACTTTTCCATTGGAAGACAAACTTTCCTTTCCAATAAAATAAAAAGCTCTACAGATTAAACTTTTCTTACCAGTATTTAAAAATTCAGCTTTGTCATAGAGAGGAAACTTGTCAGATTACTTTTTAATTAAAAAAAAAAATTGCTGTGAATACAAGTAACATCAGCCTGCCTGACAACTGGAATGATAGTTCATATTCTAAAATACATCACATTTGTATTTAAATCTAATTTAATTTTTCCTCTCCCAGGAGGATATCCTGAAACAGATTTTTTTTTTTAAGGATATCATACATATCTATTCTGTTTACTTCACAGCTGGGCTGCCTTTTTTTCTTTTTTAAAAATTTAAAAAAATATTCAATTTTCTCCCCCTAACAAGAGTCTTTGATTCCTAACCAGCTCAGTAATTTCATGATTTATCACATAAATAACTGTAAGATTTTTGGTATAGACAATTTTTACCATATACAGGTGTTTCACATATTAGGGCTGAAAAATGAACACTAACAGATATAAACTTGGGAATCTAAATATTAGTTAAAGTTTATAAATAAAACTGTATTCTAAGAAATGAGTTTAGGAGAGTGAAGATAATTTATTATTTTCAGGGGCCTTCTTACATTAAAAATTAGAGGTTTTAAACAAATGTTAGATTAAGTCTTTTGAGGAAGAAATTTGGGTCGATGGATCACTTTATTTAAATGCTAGAATTAGAACAATATGAAAATTCAAAAATAAAGTTGAAATCATTAATTTTCTAAACCTAAATTCTTCTACCTTTTTCTTTATTAAATTGATGCTTTTAAACTGTGGTGTTGGAAAAGACTCTCGAGGGTCCTGTGAACTGCAAGGAAATCAAAACAGTCAATCCTAAAGGAAATCAGTCCTGAATGTTCATTGGAAGGACTGATGCTGAAGTTCAAACTCCAGTACTTTGGCCACCTGATGCAAAGAACTGACTCCTTGCAAAAAACCCTGATGCTGGGAAAGATTGAAGACAGGAGGAGAAGGGGATGACAGAGGATGAGATGGCTGGATGGCATCACTGACTCAATGGATATGAGTTTGAGTAAACTATGGGAGTTGATGATGGACAGGGAGGCCATGCATGCTGCAGTCCATGGGGTCACAAAGAGTTGGACACGACTGAGCGACTGAACTGAACTGAACTTACTTATTATGTATTTTTCTTTATATTTATAAATACTTCAATATGTTAATATTTTAGAAGACAGCATAATTGAGTAGTATCACCCATGTATCAAATTCTCATGAGAAGCCAGACAAGAGGATTAACAGATAAATATTTTGTTGTTACAAGGGTCAGTGGGGAAACATCTTATTGCACAATTACTTTCTGAAATTTTAGAATTTTTTATCTTTTAGCCATCCATCTACTAGAAGATTGTGTTAAAACTGATCATTTATAAAAAGAACATTTATTCTCAATTCCCCCAAAATCCTAAGAACCTACATAATTAAAATTTATATAGGTGTCAACTATGTAGAAAAAAAAAAGATATATTTTTTAAAAGTCCAGATCAAACCAGGGTGAAATCTGAACCACCTGACCCACAGTTTTAATTACACCTAATTATAATCGTTTCTTAAAATTCTCTTTCAAAGACAATCTGAAGCAGAAATATATTAGCAAATTTGTGTTAGTAAATTGAGATAATATTTTCACTTTTATAATTTTATCTTATTAATTTTCTCTTTAAAATGTCATAGAACTTAAATATCTTTAAAGGAAGCAGTCATATAGACAGAACCTCACTGTCAAGGGCAATATTAACTAAATACAGAGAATAAGGACATTTTGTTTATGCCTTATGTGGAAGAAAACCTAATATTCAGTTTTACAGGCATCACACTTTCCAACAGCCTTTAATTTATCTATACTGTATCTTTGTAGACTCAGAAAGTAACTACCTTGAGAATTAGGGATTCTGTAAGAATTAGCACCACAGATATACAGTTTCATTATAAATACACAGTTTCATTATAATGCTAAGTGTATATAAGTGTATATATCAGGTAAAATATGTGTCCCATAATTATCATTTCACTGACTCTTAATTTTAAACCTAACATAACCACTGGTGTTATATGTATATCATGATTATGACATGTCATGTAGATGGAATGATATGACAGTATTTTAACCTTCCAGAATCATATCCAAAAATCTATAACAACAGTCTAATCTTGAAAAAAAATTAGACATACTCAGATTGTGGGCATTCTTCAGACTTTTTGGTCAGGGTGCTTTAAGTCATAACAAAAGAAAGAAAAAGAATGAGAAATTGTAACAGACCAAAGGAGACTGGGAACATACGGCAACTAAACACATTTTACCCTGGTTTAGATTTGCCAAAAGAAAAAGAACATTAATTGAAAGTTGTTAAAATTCAAATAAACCAAGCAGCAGTTAATAAAAGTGTAGCATTATCAGTTTCGTAGTTTTGATAAATATGTCTTAGTAAGGTAATTTGATAATAATAGGGGAAACTGGATCAGAGGTATTCAGGAACTCTCTGTACTAATTTTGCAAGTAAAAGTGAAAGTCGCTCATTCATGTCTGACTCTTTGCGACTCCATGGACTATACTGTTCATGGAATTCTCCAGGCCAGAATACTGGATGAGTTGCCTTTCCCTTTTCCAGGTCTTTACCTGCTGAGCCACTAGGGAAGATCAAGAATACCAGATTGTGTGGCCTATCCCTTCTCCAGCAGATCTTCCTGATCCAGGAATTGAACCAGGGTCTTCTGCCTTGCAGGCAAATTCTTTATCAACTGAGCTATCAGGGAAGCTTGATTATTTTTGCAAACTTTTTCTGTAAATCTCAATATATCCTAACTTTAAAAGGATTATTTAAATCCAATATAAAGAAGTGTGCACAAGTCAATAAATATGACATACCACATTAACAAAATGAAAGGTAAAAATCACATGATTATCTCAACACACACAGAAAACTATCTGACAAAATTTGACATTCATTTATGATAAAACCTATCATCAGGGGCAGTCCCAAGATGGCAGAGGAATAGGACATGAAGACCACTTTCTCCCCCAAAAAAATTCATCAAAAGATCATTTGAATGTTGAGTAACTGCCACAAAACAACTTCTGAATGCTGGCAGAGGATACCAGACACATAGAAAGGCAGTCCATTCTCTTCTAAAGAAGGTAGGGGGAAAAATAAAAGGCAAAAAGAGAGACAAGAGTTTAGGGACAGAGACCTGTCTTGGGGAGGGAGTCATGAATATGCACCTAACTGCAACTCCCAGAGGAGAAGTAGCCCAGATGCTGGCGACCACCACCAGTGAGTGGAGCTGGTCACGGAGGTGCAGGCTGCATCACCCATCCTTAGGGTAAGGACTGGACCTGAATGCACTGAGGACAATCTGAGGGAGGTAACATGAGGTCGCGATCCAAATTGTGGGATTTACAGAGAGAAAAAAAAAAATTATTTTCCTATGAAAGGTTCTAACTCATAGCCTGGCCCACTCACAGATCAAAGGATTGAGTGAATGCCAAAGGAGAACAAGCTGGCTGCATGTAAACTGCTCCCCTGCTGGAGGCAGAGAGGCAGACATGTGACAGGCCAGAGCTGGAAGGTAAGGGGCTGCTGCAATCTTGGCCCCAGAGATGGCATCTTCCATCAAACTGTGAGCAGGCTCCCAGTTGCTAACCACGCCTTCCTGAGATACTGGATGGTTGACATCAGCTCCCCAAAGGAGACACAGCATACCTGAGCTGTTGCTCTCGTGAAGAACCCGGAAACCATGTGGCCAGGACCAGGGAGGTGATTAAGATACATGGCCCACCCAGGACAGTGCATTCGCCAAGCTTCTGGTTGTCTGAGCTGCTTGGATCTGGGAAGGGCACAAAATATACATCCAATGGCGTCTGTTCCCTTGCAGAGTACCCGAGAACCTGAGTGGCTTAGACCTGGGAAAGGCAGGAAGCACAGGGCCCTCTTGGGACAGTGCCCTTGCAGAGACCAAACACACACTGCCTTGGGCTGCGGCAAAACCAGTGTAGTCCATACACTGCAAGCACTCCCCATACACGCCAGCGATATTTGTAGTGTCCCTCCCTCCCCACAACACAACTGAACAAGTGAGCCGAAATAAGTGACCACCTTCTCCCCCTTGGGTCAGGGTGGAAATTAGACACTGAAGGGGCTTGCAAACAGAGGAAGCCAAAATAAATAAAGAGGGAACCACTCTGGAAGGGACAGGTGAAACAGATTGAAACCCTGTAGTTAACACGGACTATGAAACTGAACTGACCCCACACTGCCCCTAACAGCTCCAGAGAAATTCCTAAGTATATTTTCATTATTATCATGTTTTAATATTTTTTTAAAAATTAAATTTTTTATTACTCCTTTAATTTATATTTTTATAACCTACTATTACCTTGCAATAAAAGACCTTATTTTCAAACAAATTTCATATATATATATTTATTTTTTAATTTTTGTGACTGATTTTGTTTTGTATTTTTTTATATTGTATTTTTGAGAGTCTAACATCTATTCTAGATTTTTAATCTTTGCTTTTTGGTATTTGTTATCAATTTTGTATCTTTAAGAATCTAATCTTCAGTATCCATTTTCACTTAAGGAGGTGATTAATGGCTTGATTGCTCTACCCCATTGATTCTCTCTTTTCTCCCCCAGGTTATCTCTATCTCCTTTCTCCCTCTTCTCTTCTCTACTTAACTCTGTGAATCTCTCTGGGTGTTCTGGGCTGTGGGTTACTGGCTAGATTGCTCTCTTCCCTTCTGACTCCCCTGCTTCTCCTCCTGGTCACCTATATCTTCCTCCTCCCTCTTTCCTTCTCCATATAATTCTGTGAATCTCTCTAGGTGTCCCTTTCTGAGGATAATTGTTTCACCATTAACCTAGATGTTTTAACATCTGTGCTATATGGATGGAGAAATCTTGAGGCTATGGTAAGAGGACTGAAAGCCAGAGGCAGGAGGCTTAACTCCAAAATTTGAAAACATCAGAGAACTTCTGATTCTAGGGAACATTAATAGACAAGAACTCATCCAAAAGCCTCCATACCTATACTGAAACCAAGCTCCACCCAAGAACCAACAAATTCCAGAAAAAGATATACCATGTTAATTCTTCAGCAAAGCAGGAACACAACCCTGTGCATTAAATGACAGGCTGCCCAAAGCCTTACCAAACCCACAGACACCACAAAAGTCACTACTGGTCACTTCATTGCACTCCAGAGGGAAGAGATCAAGCTCCACCCACCAGAACATGGACACAAGCTCCTTTAAGCATGAAACCTTGACAAGCTTCTAGTCCAACCCCAGCCACAGGGAGCAGGTTCCACGATAAAGAGGAACCATGAACTTCCAGCCTACCCCAAACACAGCATACCCCAAACACAGCAAGCTAAACAAAATGAAAAGGCAGAGAAATATTCAGCAGGTAAAAGAACATGATAAATATCCACCAAACCAAACAAAAGAGGAGGAGATAGGGAGTTTACCTGAAAAAAATTAAGAATAATAATGTTAAAGATGATCCAAAATGTTGAGAACAAAATGGAGTTACAAATAAATAGACTAGAGACAAGGATTGAGAAGAGGCAAGAAATGTTTAACAAAGACCCAGAAGAAATAAAGAAGAGTAAATCAATAAAGAATAACTCAATAAGTGAGGTCAAAAGCACTCTGGAGGGAAGCAAAAGATAACTGAGGAAGAAGAGAGGATAAATGAGGTAGAAGACAGAATGGTGGAAATTAATAAGGCAGAGAGGAAAAAGGAGAAAAGAATTAAAAGAATTGAGGACAACCTCAGAGACCTCTGGGACAAAATTAAACACCCCAACATTTGAATCATAGGGGTCCCAGAAGAAGAAGACAAAAAGAAAGGGCATGAAAAAATACTTGAGGAGATAATAGTTGAAAACTTCCCTACAATGGGGAAGGAAATAGCCACCTGAGTCCAAGAAACCCAGAGAGTCCCAAATGGGATAAACCCAAGATAAAACACCCCAGGACACATATTAATCAACCTAAAAAAGACCCAACACAAGGAGCAAATATTAAAGGCAGCAAGGGAAAATCAACAAATAACACACAAGGGGATCCCCATAAGGATAACAGCTGATCTTTCAATAGAAACTCTTCAGGCCAGAAGAGAATGGCAGGACACACTTAAAATGATGAAAGAGAAAAACTACAACCAAGATTATTGTACCCAGCAAGGATCTCATTCAAATATGAAGGAGAAATCAAAAGCAAAGCTTTTACAGACAAGCAAAAGCTGAGAGAATTCAGCACAACCAAACTAGCTCTTCAACAAATGTTAAAGGATCTTCTCTAGATAGGAAACACAGAAAAGGTTTATAAACTTGAATCCAAAACAACAAAGTAAATAGCAATGGAATCATACTTATCAATTTGGACCAGTTAGACCTAATTGATATCTATAGGACATTTCACCCCAAAACATTGAGTTTTACCTTTTTCTCAAGTGCACACAGAACATTCTCCTGGATAGATCACATCCTGGGCCATAAGTCTAGTCTTGGTGAAGTCAAAAAAATTGAAATCATTTCAAGCATCTTTCTGTTAACAATGTGGTAAGATTAGATGTCATATACAGAGGAAAAAAACTTAAAAATACAAACATATGGAGGCTAAACAACACACTTCTGAATAAACAACAGATCATGGAAAAACTAAAAGAGGAAATAAAAATTTACATATAAACAAATGAAAATGAAAACACAACAACCCAAAACCTATGGGATTCAGTAAAAGCAGTGCTAAGAGGAAGGTTCATAATAATACAAGCTTACTTCAAGAAAAAAGAGAAAAATCAAATAAATAACCTAACTTTATACCCAAAGCAACTTGAAAAAGAAGAAACGAAGAACCTCAAAGTTAGCAGAAGGAAAGAAATCATAAAAATCAGAGCAGAAATACATGAAAAAGAAAAAAAAAGGAGACTATAGCAAAAATCAACAAAACTAAAAGCTGGTAATTTGAGAAGACACATAAAATAGAAAAACCATTAGCCAGACTCATCAAGGAAAAAAGGGAAAAGAATCAAATCAACAAAATTAGAAGTGAAAGTGGAGAAATCACAACAGACAAAGGAATAAAATATATAGGAATAAAGTTAATCAAGGAGATGAAAGATCTATATGCTGAAAACTGTAGAACACTAGATGAAGGAAACTGGAGATGATAAAAAGAAATGGAATGATATCCCATGTTCACTCATTGGAAGAACTGATATTGTTCAAATGTCCACACTAAACAAAGAAATCTACAGATTTAACGCAATCTTTATTAAAATGCACATAATATTTTTTATGTGCTTCCTTTATAGCTCAGTTGGTAAAGAATCCACCTGCAATGTAGGAGACCTATGTCAGTTTCAATTCCTGGGTCAGGAAGATCTGCTGGAGAAGGGATAGGCTACCCACTCCAGTATTCTTGGGCTTCCCTTGTGGCTCAGCTGGTAAAGAATCTGCTTGCAATGCAGGAGATTTAGGTTAGATCCCTGGATTGGGAAGATCCCTTGGAGAAGGGAAAGGTTATCCACTCCAGTATCCTGGCCTGGAGAATATTTTTCATGCAACTAGAACAAATAATTCTAAAATTTGTATGGAATCAAAAAAGACCCTAAATAGCCAAAGAGATCTTGATAGAAAAGAACAAAACTGAAGGGAATCATATTCCCTGACTTCAGTAGTCTGAAGTGTAGTCACTGCAAAGCTATAGTAATTAAAACTGTATGAAATTGTCAGGGAACTGCAAATCAAAACCACAATGAGATATCGTCTTGCATCTGTCAGAGTGGCTATTATCAAATAGACTGCAAACAAAAGTTAAGGAGGATTTGGAGAAAAGAGAACCCTTTTACACTGGTGGTGGGAAGGTACTTGGTGTAGCCGTTATGTAAATCAGCATAGTGATTCTTCAGAAAGCTATAAATAGAACTACTGCATGATCCAGCAATTCTATTCCTGGGTATATAGCTAAAGAAAACAAAAATTACAATTAATTAATGTACTCCAATGTTCATAACAGAATTATTTTATAATAGCTAAGATATGAAAGCAGCATAAGTGTCATCAACAGATGAATGGATGAAGAAAATATAGAATATTTATGTAAGTGAATATTACTCACCATAAATATTGAATGAAATAAAGAATAAAATTTTGCCATTTGGTGAAAATATGGGTGTCCTGGAGGGTATTATGTTTAGTGAAATAAGTCAGTTAAAGAAAAATACTGTGCACTATCATCTTTATGTGGTACCTAAAAAATGAAACAGAGGAATGAGTATGACAAAAAAGAAAAAGACTCACAGGTATAAAGAATAAACTAGTGGTTATCAGTGGGTTGCCATTTTGTAAAAAGTGTACTATACTAATGTATGCCTTCTATAATCAGAGAAGCTATATGCTAGGGTAGATGGAATTTTCTACATGGGAATATCTTCTCAACTCTTTTGTACACCTAAAGATGCTCTAAAATTAAAGTCTGTTATAAAACAGCATAAACAAAAACTCCATTGGTAAGAAAATTATAATACAAAGGAATCGCCTCCTCCCTATGTTAAGCCTCCAATTCTTTGCTTCCAAGTTTAGGCTAGTTGAGAAAGCTCAGTGGTAAAATTCACCAATAATTAACAATACATGATAATAATTTTATAAATAAAGGACTTAACTTATAAACTCTCATGATAAATCCAAATTATTTTTGGTCTCTACCTGAAACACTACATATATATGTAAGCATAGGCTTCCCTGGTGGCTCAGATGGTAAAGACTTTGTGTGCAATGCAGGAAACCAGGAGACCCAGGTTCAATCTCTGGGTCAGGAAAATCCCATGGAGAAGGGATTGGCAATCCACTCCAGCTAGCAAAGTAATGCTCAAAATTCTCCAAGCTGGGCTTCAACAGTACATGAACAGAGAACTTGCATATGTTCAAGCTGGATTTAGAAAAGAGAGAGGAACCAGAGATCAAATTGCCAACATTTGTTGGATCATAGTAAAAGCAGGAGAATGCTAGAAAAAACATCTAATTCTATTTCTGCTTTATTGACTACGCCAAAGCCTTTGACTGTGTGGATCACAACAAACTGTGAAAAATTCTTAAATAGATGGGAATACCAGAACACCTTAGCTGCCTCCTGAGAAATCTCTATGCAGGTCAAGAAGCAACAGTTAGAACTGGATATAGAACAGTGGACTGGTTTCAAATTGGGAAAGGAGTATATCAAGGCTGTATATTGTCACCTTGCTTATTTAAATTATATGCAGAGTACTTCATCTGAAATTCCTGGCTGGATGAAGCACAGATTGGAATCAAGATTGCCTGGAGAAATAGTAATAACCTCAGACATGCAGATGCCACCACCCTTATGGCAGACACTACCCTTATGGCAGAAAGCAAAGAGGAACTAAAGAGCCTCTTGATGAAAGCGAAAGAGGAGAGTGAAAAAGCTAGCTTAAGACTCAACACTCAAAAAAGTAAGATCATGGCATCTGGCCATCACTTCATGGCAAATAGATGGGTAAACAATGGAAACAGTGAGAGAGTTTTATTATCTTGGTCTCCAAAATCACTGAAACTGGTGACTGTAACCATGAAATTAAAAGACACTTTCAACTTGGAAGAAAAGCTATGACAAACCTAGACAGCATATTAAAAAGCAGAGACATTAATTGGCCAACAAATGTCTATCTAGTCAAAGCTGGTTTTTCCAGTTGTCATATATGGATGTGAGAACTGGAGTATAAAGAAAGCTGAGCACCAAAGAATTGATGCTTTTGAAGTGTGGTGTTGGAGAAGACTCTTGAGAGTCCCTTGGATTGCAAGGAGATCAAATCAGTTCATTCTAAAGGAAACCAGTCCTAAATATTCAGTGGAAGGACTGATGCTGAAGCTGAAGCTCCAATACTTAGTCACCTGATGTGAAGACCTAACTCATTAGAAAAGACCCTGATGCTGGGAAAGAATGAAGGTAGGAGGAGAAGGAGATGAAAGAGGATGAGATGGTTGGATGGCATCACCGACTCAAGGGATGTAAGTTGGAGCCATCTCCCGGAGTTGGTGATGGAAAATGAAGCCTGGGGTGCAGCAGTTCATGGTATCACGAAGAGCTGGACATGACTGAATGACTGAACTGAACTGATTCCTGCCTGGAGAATTCCATGGATTGAGGAACCTGGCAGTCTATAGTCCATGGTGTCACCGAGTTGGACACGACTGAGTTATTAACATTACATAATGCCATTTTAGATTGTCTTTAATTTATGTTTTGTAATTGTGAGCCCTTTATCTGTATATGTGAGCAAAAGTTAAATAATCACCTTAACATTAAAGTATGAATACTCTGCAGTGATAGAGTTAGAGAAGTAGTTTAGCAAAACTGTGATACCAAAGCTGTATTAACTCCTATACGTTATCTGACTATGTATTAATTCCAAATGTGACATCCAACTGCCATTAGGGTAATTAATTCATGGGGAAATTCACTTTTAGTTTTATTCTGAGAGAACTACGCAACACATAACATGAAACAAAAAAGGGTAGCTGGCCTCCAAAATGAGGCAATGCCTCACATTATTTAGGTTTTTGTGTGATTTGCTACAGGAAGATTTTCATTATTCCTGTTTTTATGCATGTTTTAGTGTAAATATATTTTTCTTATCAAAAGTGCATTCTTCATTCTATGGTTACTCAATATATACATTTTCTAAATACACTTCTCCTAAAATCTGAGTGATCATATATAATATTAGGAGCATAAAGTCTCTCCTTTCAGAAGATGAACAAATCTTCTAAGATGTCTTGTTGTCTAATAAAGAGAATGAAAACCATTAACAAGTTACCAATTTGTCACATGAAAATCTTGGTGAAAAACATAAATTAAATATCTATGGCTGTAGCAATGCTGGCTTGTAGAAAAAGAAAAAAAATCACCTGATTTTTCCATAATTTAAACTCTTTATTAAATAAGATAATTTTACTTTCCTCATGTCAACTCTCTTCTTAATTTATTAGTTTCTCTGCTCATTTAACTTTTGAATGAACTTTCAAATCCCAGGGAAGAGTTTGCGAGCTGAAGTTGCACTAAATAAATCAAGACTTTAAATGAAAAAATTAATCACTGAGAATCTCTAAAAAATAACAGACCTCTTCCTCTGCCACTCTGAGACTAGATAGATGTTTAACATATTCATAACTTAGCCAGCTCAACAAAATGGCTCTCAAAATTATACAGAAAATCTTTAACCTGTAAGAAAGCTATAAATAAATTTTTCAAAATACAGCAAACACAGCAATAAAGAATGGTGTCATTGTGCAGGTTATATAATCGCAAATACAGACAATTCAAAAAAATCTACAAGAAAAAAAAGATACCAATGGATTTAGGAAGTACACTAGATAAAAGGAAAATATTCCTTTATATTACTCAAAATACAAATTAGCATTTTAAACATCAAAAAATATCTATACATGTATCTTTCAACAAGATATGTAAGATTTCTACCACTACAGAATTTTTTTTTATTAGTTTTGCCATACAATGCCATGATATCACCATGGGTTTACATATGCTCTCCCTCCAGAACCCCCCTCCCTCCTCCCTCCCTCCTCCCTCCCCCCGGAAAATCTCGATGAACCAGCCCCAAGCATCAATCCTGGGCTGGTGATTGATTAGACATATGATAATTAACATGTTTCAATGCCATTCTCCCATATCATCCCACCCTTACCCTCATCCACAGAGTCCACGAGTCTATTCTATACATCTGCGTTCCTTTTGCCACTACAGAATTTTAACAAAATAATAAAAAGACAAAGAGAGGAAAACAAAATGATTATGGTTTGAAGAATTCAATATGGTATACAGATATCAGATTTAATAAAATTACAATTAAAATCACAGCTGGATAAAACCATAGATGCTATTTCAAAGAACAAAGGATTTGTACCTCCATATACTAAGTGCAGATGCAAGAACATACTGACCAATAACCCAGAAAACAGAAACAAATGCACATATATGTAATCAGCTGATTTATGACAAAGACAACAGCACAATACAGCTATGGAAGGATGGGATTTAAAGACATGTTAGTGGTCCAATTGTATATTCATACAAAAAAGAATATATATTTAGAGCTCTGTTTCACCACTCAAATAATTCACACAGAAAATTTAGGTGGATTGCAGATATAAACTAGAACAAAACAACAACAGCAAAAAAATAACAGGAGAAAAATCTTTGCAACCTCAGAGTAGACAAAGTTTCTTAAATGAACCTCTTAAAAAAGGTCTAAAGTATTTTTATTTATTTTTAATCAGAGGATAATTGTTTTATAATGTGTTGGTTTCTGCCATACAAAAATGTAATGAGTCATAATTACATATATATACATCCCTTCCCTTTTGAGTCTCCCTACCCCTTCCCATCCCACACTTCCAGATTATCACAAGATGCCAGGCTGTGCTTCCTGTGTCATATACCAGCTTATCACTAGTTATCTGTTTTACATATGATAAAGTATATACGTCAATGCTACTTTCTCAATTCACCCTACCCTCTCCTTCCCCCACTGTGTCTACATGTCCATTCTCTATATCTGCATCTCCAGTTCTTCCCAGCAAATTTGTTCATCAGTAACATATTTTCTAGATTCCATATATATGCATTAATATACGATATTAGTTTTTCTGTTTCTTACTTACTTCACTCTGTACTTACTTCACCAGGTTTCCCTGGTGGCTAGATGGTAAAAGTGGGAGACCCGGGTTTGGTAGATGGTAAATCCTGCCTACAATGTGGGAGACCCGGGTTTGGTCCCTGGGTTGGGAAGATCCTCTGGAGAAGGAAATGGCAACCCACTCCAGTACTCTCGCCTGGAAAATCCCATGGATGGAGGAGCCTGGTAGGCTATAGTCCATGGGGTCACAAACAGTTGGAAATGACTGAGCTACTTCACTTCACTCTGTACAGTAAGCCCTAGGTTCATTCACCTCATTCAAACTCACATTGCTCTATGGTTATTAAAAGACTGAAAAATCATTCAAAAGAGTGGAGATTGTGACCCTGTGGATTGTAGCCCACCAAGCTTCTCTGTCCATGGGATTCTCCAGGAAAGAATATTGAAGTGGGTTGCCATATCCGCCTACAGAAGATCTTCCCTAGTCAGAGATAGAACTCGTGTTTCTTATGTCTCCTTCATTGGCAGGCAGGTTCTTTACCACTAGCACCACCTGGGAAGCCCATTTGAAGGGGTGTAAATCATTGTAAATACCTTGGAAAACTCTTTGGCAGTATCTACCCAAAGCAAGCAAATCCACTGGCCCAGCAATTCCACTCTTAGGTTTACCCAATAAAATTGTGTGCATAGTCAAATAAAGATATAAATTATGCTAAAAATAAATATATAAGGTCTATTTTAAAAATATGTACTATATTGCTTAAAGGACTTCCCTGATAGCTCAGTTGGTAAAGAATCCAACTGCAATGCAGGAGACCCTGGTTTAATTCCTGGGTTGGGAAGATCTGCTAGAAAAGGGATAGGCTACCTATTCCAGTATTCTTAGGCTTCCCTTGTGGCTCAGCTGGTAGATAATCTGCCTGCAATGTGTGACACCTGGCTTTGATCCCTGGGTTGGGAAGATCCCCTGGAGAAAGGAAAGGCTATCCACTCCAGTATTCTGGCCTGGATAATTCTGTGGATTGTATAGTTCATGGGGTCACAGAGAGTCAGACACAACTGAGAGTCTTTTACTCACTTTATATCACTTAAAGAAGCATGATTTTTTAATGACTTCAAAATAGAAATTACCCAAATGTCTATTAAATGAAGGACAATAAGTATATTGTCCTATATTCACAGAAAGGGAAACTATACAACAAAGAGAATGAATTAGACATGCAATTATACACACCGATATGGACAAACCTTATGATTCATTGTCTAGTGAAAGAAGTCAAACACCAATAGCACATATGTGACTAGTTGTATTAGGTACAAAAGAGCCAAAAATAATTAATAAAGTTGGAAATTAAGACAGCATACACTTTGTGGATGGTAATGATTCAGTTCAGTTCAGTTGCTCAGTCCTGTCGACTCTTTGCAACCCCACAGACTACAGCTCGCCAGGCCTCCCTGTCCATCACCAACTCCGGGAGTTTACTCAGACTCATGCCCATTGAGTTGGTGATGCCATCCAACCATCTCATCCTCTATCATCCCCTTCTCCTCCTGCCTTCAATCTTTCCCAGCATCAGGGTCTTTTCAAATGAGTCAGCTCTTCACATCAGGTGGCCAAAGTATTGGAGTTTCAGCTTCAACGTCAGTCCTTCCAATGTAAATTCAGGACTAATTTCCTTTAGGATGGACTGGTTGGATCTCCTTGCAGTGCAAGGGACTCTCAAGAGTCTTCTCGAACATCAAGAAGCATCAATTCTTTTTTTAACAGTTCAAAAGCATCAATTCTTTGGTGCTCAGCTTTCTTTATACTCCAACTCTCACATCCATACATGACTACTGGAAAAAACCACAGCTTTGACTAGACAGACCTTTGCTGGTAAAGTAATGTCTCTGCTTTTTAATATGCTGTCTAGGTTTGTTGTCATAGCTTTTCTTCCAAGGAGCAAGAGTCTTTTAATTTCATGGCTGCAGTGAATTTGGAACCCCCCAAATAAAATTTCTCACTGTTTCCCCATCTATTAAGAAGTCGTGAGTTGTTTTGCTGATGTCAGAACCCCCAACAGGTGGAAGAAGTTAATTGCTGATCACCAGCATGTAGACCCCAGACCAGTTGGAACCAGAATGCTGGTGATGTTGACTCTCAAAATACCACCTGATTACTTCACCGCCAGTCAATGAAACGAATCTCCACAAGCTGATCAGGCAGCCTGAAACCCTTTCCCTCACCTTGTTTTTAAAAACTGTTCCCCCAAATCATAAGGGAATTTGGGTCTTTTGAACATGAAATGCCCATTCTTCTCATTTGGCCCCGTGTTGGGTGCCTTGCAATAAATATTGTACTTTCCTTCACCAAACCCTGTATCAATAAATTGACTTTGATGCATACTGGGAGAGCTGACCCAAGTTTGGTTTGTAACACTTGTCCATCTAAACACAGCTTTAACTCACCTCTTCAAGCATTACAATTCGCACAGTGAAAAAGAAACAAAACCTCTTTGTTTCTCCCTCCTACTCCAGTTAAATATGAATGGGGAAGCTCTTAGCAACCTCTTAGACACAGTTTATATTTACAATCATGAAATTTAAGAGGAACTTTAGTATGGTTGATCAAATATAATTTTCTATTTTATTAATCAATTCCTTATACTGGAAAAATATTCCATACCTTCTTCTTAAACACCCCTCTGCCACATCAGCAATACTCAGATTCTATCTCATTGACAAAAATGAGCAGAGGATTCACAAATGTCCACCTCATATCTATTCACCTACCCATCATAGTTTACTTCCTCCTTATTTTCATAAAAGAAACACTCACGATCTTATCCATTGTCAGGAGAATCCTTCCAGAAACAGTTCCTTTCTCTTCTACACCAGTATTTTCATTTTTCCCTGTACTTGTCAATAAAATATGTTATTATTTTTCACATTTTAAATTTAAAGTTAATGTCACTTCTGTCAATGAGACTTTAATCTTTGACCCCATTTCCAGCAAAATTCCTCAAAAGTTTTCCATATTTAATGGCTATAATTCTCCTCCTCTCTTTCTCTTAATTTACTCTCCAATCAGATACTTTTCTCTCAGTCTAATTTTTCATTAGATTACCAATGATCGCCATATTCTATGACATATGATAGGCTGAATGAGGTCTGTCAAAGATGTTCATTCACTAATCCTTCGATTCTGGAAATATTTCACCTCATATGGTAAAAGGGGCTATGCAGATGTGATTATGTTAAGGGAACATAAACAGGAAAATTGTCCTAGTATATTTTTGTGGGTCAAAGCAGGGTAAAAGAAAGTAAATGGAAGGGTCTAAGCAGTGGCCAGAGAGGAAATAAGATGCTATACCCCCTGATGAGAAGCTAGAGGAAGAGACAATAAGCCAAGGAATACAGGTGGCCTCTAGAAGCTGAAAAAGGAAAGAATTCCCCTTTCAGTCTCCAGAAGGTGCCTTTAAGCACCTTAATTTTATTCCAGTTATACTTATTTCAGACTGCTGACCTCCAGAATTCTAAGGGAACAGATTCACATAGTTTTAAGCCAGTAAATTTGTAGTAATTTGTTACAGCAGCACTAGGAAATATGTAACTCAATGATAGGTGCTCATCTATGAAATAAATTATAGGATAAATGATAAGGATGATGATAGTGGTGATATAATGATAGATGGATAATCAGCCATACAACATATCTGAAATTTCCATCATCATCTACCCTCTTTGTTTGCTTTGTGGAATACCACAGTTCCCACGTCTTTAACCACTGCATTTCATTTTCGTTAATTTTACTTTTACTTAGCTTTTTAATTTGATAGAGATTTTAAGAATTGTGAGGCATTATTATAATTGTCCAAGAGAAAATAACAACTTGGAGACAAATATATCCTAGCCATATCCTATCTAAGACAGTATTCCACAACCCTGGTAGTCCACTAGTTCAGATTCTGCATCTATTGCAGGGGGCATAGGTTCGATCCCTAGTCAGGGAAGTAAGATCCCACATTCCTTGTGGCATGGTCAAAAAAAAAAAATAATCAAAATAATAGGATGTAAAATTAAATTAAGAGGTAATTTTGTATGCCAGGCAGTCACTAGGATATTAGTGTTATTATTTAATTCAGCCTACTATGATAATTGAGAAGAAAAATTTCCAGAAGCCGTCAGGGTGCCCCCTTGCTCGGATGACAAGGTCACGAGACTAAGAAAGAAATTGCAAAGCTGACTTTCTTTATTGGGGCATCCTGGGCAAGCCCCCACCCCCACCCCGCCCCGGTATTTTTTGGGAGTTCTGTCCATGCTCATCTCAGTAGGTCAGTCCCAGTTGGAAAGAATTGTCCTGAGATAATTCCTCCAGAGCTTATCGACCAGAGGATCTGGGAAGGTGGATTGCCTTCCCCCCCCACCCCCAGGGCTTAGGAGGAATGAAAGGGTCATTTATATAAATTACTACTCCTCCTACTCATTACTGGGGAGTTTACCAAGAGTTCTCTGGAGGTCATGGCAAGGCCACCACCAGAAGGGCTCGTATTTGGGTCACCTTTCCACCTCCTACTCCCCGACCACTCCACATAGGAAGCTCCCTTCCTTGAAGAAATCAGGCTGGATTGGGACTTAGGAATGCTCATAACTGTGGCGAGCATAGTTGGAGATATTGATTGCTTTAGGATAATGTAGACATAGGAATTCATTATAGTAGTTATAAGGTTAATAGGGTTTTATTGCTAAAGCAGTGCTGCAAGACTGTCTCTTAGTCCTCTTTCCTCTTTCTAAACTTAGTCCTCTTTCCTCTTTCTAAACTGTCTCTGTCCTCTTTCCTCTTTCCTTGTAAGAACTGGAGTAGGTTACTAGAATAAAACAGTTTCAAGCTTAAGCCCTTCCTTTTAGCTCCTACATAGTTGCACCTGATAAGAGAAATGTAACCTTTCTACTTAGGTGGTAAACATACTATTGTTAAATCTAATTACATAGAAATCTGACTTCTGTAAGGGGAATGTTTCATGATAGGTTGGGGAATGAGCTCAATGATAAGGTTGCTATGGAAGGTAGAAAACAAAAAATTGTATAGAATGATAGGTGATGTAATGATGTAATGGGGATGTCTTTTGGCTATAAAACTGTAAACCAACAATAAACGAGAGAGACTTCTCCATCACCCTACAAAACTAACAGCAATAAAGAGAGACTGCTCCATCACCACACATTGTCTCAGCTCAGTTCTTCCACTGACGCCACTCATCCCTCAAGATCCCCGGACCCGCCAAGGCTGGACCCCGGCAAAAAATATTGACTTCTGATTCAAACATTTTAAAAACTTTTTATACTGAACCCAATCCAACCATTTGAATAGTAAAGATTAGCCAGTCATGCAATATCACATAAATTATTGGTTAAATTTATTTGAGATGTTTTTGTTTGGAGAAAAAAATCAGTGAGTTTTATTGTCAGTGGTGTTTAGCCACAATTTAAGTGTGATCAGATTCTTGAAAGGTTTTTTTAAGAGGTTTTGAGAGCTTCAGACAAACAGGCTATGAAATTACTAATGAACAGTTAAAAGTGAAAAACAAGTTTGCATTTTTCTTTTTAAATTAACATCAATTCATGAATTAATAATAGAATTTCAACTGAGATACTTTAGCCTCTGTCTCCATACACTTTCACGAAATCCATTTTTATTAAAGAAATGCTAAATTCAAAGGAGCTAGACTTTTTTCAAACTTATTAAACATTAATGAAATTAATAAAATTAAAATATGCTGCTTAATCTTATAAAAAAGATTTTTGAACCATTTTTAGAAAGCGAGTAAAATTAATTTTATTATACTGTATTATTCTATAAAACCAAAGGGTGAGATATTAGTGCAGGTCAGACAAATCCACCAGAAAAAGAAAGATCCAAATCATATTTGTGTCTTGGAAGATTTTAAAATGTATTTATGGAATAATAAGTTTCTCCATAAGGTTTTGACATCACTTAACCGTCTATACTAGAGAGTTTTAGATTTCATGATCTATAAAGAAAACTTTCAGTATTTATGTTATCAAATGATGACTGAAACTATGGAGGTGAAATGAATTCCCAACCTTTAATTGAACTGAAATCTATACCCGAAAGCCACACAAGTTTAATATTGCTAATAATTTATCAAAAAGAGAAAAGAAGCTCTTCAGAAAACCATACTACAATCAGTTTATGACTGGGAAATACATGGTGTCAAAGTTTACATATTTCCTAATGGGCCAGCCAGGCAATCAAATACATGTGAATTTCTAATGCTGGAAACTGACTTCTCAAGATGGTTCTACAGGTTGTGCTATCTCTTTTTTAATTACATTGGAATTTACATCAAAAATTTCACCTTTTGTTTGGAAAGACACTCCCTCTCATCATATACATGCATTTAGCGACAAGCTACTCCCAATGCCAGCCAAACAGTCTAACACCATGAGATACAGTGTCTACACAGTTACAAATTCATGAGTTACTAACCAGAAAAAAACACAGATGATTTACACATCTTTGAAAAGCTCATGGCTATGGCTGTTTCATGAATATCCTTTTATGTTTAATTTTATATTTTTAAAGAAAGATCGAGCAGCAAAATGCTCAAATTCAGAGACTAGAGAGAATAAAGAAGGAAACATTTTGAATATGAGAAAATTGATGAGGAAAATTTATAGACATTATGTTTATTTGGACCAGAAAAGAGTTGTTGAAGTAATTTTTTGATGATAGTAAGGAGGCTCTCAGTGACTTTTTCCTATCTGAGAAACAAACAAAACAAACAAACAAAACATGTTCTGTTAGACAAAAGAAAACAATCCTAACTATGTGAACAGGATCAGTGGAAGTGGCTACCTATGACTCCATTTATTTTCACTGGAAATCCATATCTTGTCTCTTGTCACTAGAACACATGAATATATTAGACTAGGATCTTGTCAGTCTCAGAATTCTAATTACTATCATACTCTCTATACATTGATGATTCAGTATAAAATATCTTTACATTCATTCTAGTTTGCATTGAATTCCCCCAATTTAATCAGCCACAAGAGAAATAGTGGGTTAGACTGAAAACATAAAAAGGACTGAGAAAAATGAGGGGGAATTCACATTTTTCAAAGATTTGCTGTAACAGTTTTTTGTCTTCTCCCTTTAGAATTCACAGTGATTTTACTGCATATTTTAATCTTGTCTTCTAAAATATGGTTTCCATGCAGAAACTCAGCCAACAAAGGAAAACTCGGCAGCCACTATCCTTTTTATGTGCTAACAATTAATTTTGCTGAGACTTGGTCTAAATATGCAACAGTCATCTAGGTATTGTTTAGCTACCAGGTGTAAATTCTCCAAGCGGAAATTAATCCTTGGGTACCTGGCAAATGCTGGCACACTTGGCAAAGACACCAAGCCCAAGGTTATCATTATTTCCCATACATATTTTAGTGTTCCTTTTGTGTAAATGAAAAACTAGATGTATTTTTATAGTTTAATAATTACCAATGTCTTCCATCTAACTCGAAAACAGTAAAAAGACAAAAACAGAATGCTAAATTATGATCTTCTCAGGCTGGTCCTAAGCAATATAATGAAAGAAAAGCAATTTAGCTTTTGGCCCCCTAATTCATCTTCTATTCCCTGGGCTAATACCTACAGCTTTCTCATTTATCAAAATCTGACCTCAAGAAATGATCAGTTGTCAGTCATTTTATTTCAGCTTGAGCATGTCACTGTGTTTCATCTCCCAGGAATACTGGGAGTATATTTTAACTGTCTTTCCCAATTTGAAATGAAATAACTTTCTCTAATTAAAATTATATCAAACATTTTTAGTAAGTTATAAAAATAAGGCATTAAGAATTTTTGCATAGGTTGTTGGTTTACTAGGAGATATTAAGAAAATTATAGCTAACATAAATAGATGATCCTTGTTTCCAGCTTGAAACAGAGTCAAATAGATTTCACATGTAAATACTTATATATTAATGAAGTACTCATTCTTTTTAAAAGTTTATTCACTTTCTTCTATATAGTGCACATTAACTTACAGAGTCAAATAGATTTCACATGTAAATACTTATATATTGATGAAGTACTCATTCTTTTTAAAAGTTTATTCACTTTCTTCTATATAGTGCACATTAGCTTATATTGATCTCTATTTCTTGTTGGAAACATCTTGATTGTTCAAATATAATGTATCTGCTGAGGAATAAGAAACTTATTTTTACATTGTTTGTACTAAAAATGGTACTAGCTCCAGAGTAGAAATTTTATAAATAATTACTTGAGTATCCTTTGACATGCTCCAACAGTTAAAAAACTTTCTTATATCTCTTCTATGATCTGCTAAAAAATTTCAACTATAATAAAGTAATGATATTTAACAAAACATGCCATATTTTGATGGCCATATAATTCCGGCAAGCTGTTATGAAAGTTATCCTTTGGATATTCCTGCAAAAAAAAAGGAAGAAAGAAAAGCTACATATTTAGAAAAAGTAAAGAATCAAAAACTCTGGATATTTGCATGTATTTCATAATCACACATTTTTCCTGTGCCATTTGGTATAACATGCTAAATGAATGAAGAGTCTGGTCAAGATTATAGAAATATAGAATAGCATGTTCATACTGTATTAGCAAGCAATTCTATGCTCAATGTTACCATGAAGGAAGGTTTAAAGGAAAATATTCTAGGTTGCCTGTAAAAATAGCAGGTCTGTTCATCCAAGTCCAAAACTCTATAAAGCACCATCAGATTTGTAGAATTGGATATGCTGATCTGTGGATACACATATATATGAACATATATGATGTGTAAATATTCACATATCTACTTATAAACATGTATGTATATGTATGTGTGTGTGTGTGTGTGCGTAGTACATATGCACATGTATGTGTGTGTGTGTTCAGCTAGGCAATTTATAACATAGATAAGGGAAACTACTGGATAATGTACAGGAAGGAAAAACAAATTGGGCAAGCCTGGTGCTGCTCTTTTTTTCACCTTTGACAAATATGTGACCTCTCAGACTGTAGGTTAGAAATTGATCATTTTAGGATTGGCTCATGCTTATTAAGGAGGTATGCTAAGGATCTTTCTTCAGTCCTAGGAGATAGCACATACTCTAAATTCAACTAGTGGTTTTTTTTTTTTTTCTGTATTTTTTAAAAAATATTTTAAAATAAGGGGAACACATGTATACCCATGGCGGATTCATGTCAACGTCTGGCAAAACCAACATGATAATGAAAAGAAAATTTTAAAAATAAATAAAATAAAGATTCCACTCCAAAAAAAAATACCCATGTCTATTTAGTATGTTGCCTATAGATTACTTTTTTTATACTAACCTAGAAAAGTTGATTAGCTACCATAAAGAACAAAAAGTCATGAAATCCTAAAATATTTACTACCTAGACTATTACACAAAAGCTTCATCAACCCTGATTTAGAGCACAGTCTTAACTCAAAGCATAGACTTTCTGTTTTCTCAAATGAATGCTGTCTTAAAGAAGTATTCATTTAGCACTCAGCCCTATAACAGCCGTTATATTTTAAGCCTCATAAAATATCAACCATCTATACACTTCTCAGCTTTCAGCCAAAAGTTTAAGAGGAATATTATGTAGACTTCAGGCATCTCTCTCTCATTTCCAGTGTAGTCATCTACAAACTCCAACAAATTCAGCACCCCCATTAGTGGTTAAAAAGAAAACAAAAAACAAAAAAAAATAATGCCTACTAATGCAGGAGATGTAAGAGACATGGATCTGATCCCTGGGTCAGGAAGATTCTCTGTAGAAGGGTGGGACAAACCACTCCAGTGTCCTTTCCTGGAGAATCCCATGGACAGAGGAGCCTGGCAGGCTAAGGTTCATAGGGTTACAAAGAGTCAGACATTACTGAAGCGATTTAACACACACAGCACACAAATTTCTATTTCTACCCTCTCAGATCAGCAAGACAGCTATTTTCTACTGATCTTCTACAGCTTCCCTGATCTCTAGTCAAAAAATGATAATGGAATGAAAACCCAGGTTCACGTGTGTCATATTTTATATTTTCTCTAGTTTTGTTTAATTATACAAAAATTTGCTCAAATACAATTTTAAATTAAATATACAAAATAACATAGTACCTTAGTCATATTCTAAAATCTATGTCTTTATCATTATATGTAGAGAGTATTCTTCATAAATTAACTCAAGATGTTGAATTTGATATCTCTAATAATATATATTTATATTAATAGCCACTTTAAATATGATGAATGTCAACCATAACCACTAATTATTACATATAAGAAAGAAACATTGTTAATTTGCTAAAAAGATGATTACATGAAAAATTATAGCTAACGGAAATAGATCAAATTAATTTTTAGATTAAAATGACAGAATAGTTTGTGTTTTTATTTAAAAAATCAAATTTTCAACAAATGAATAGACCTTTCATTTTGAGATTAGTCTATTTAGCCAACATTTTCCATGCATCTCAGTTGAATACATTATGTCTGTAATTATCTTACTTAATACACGTCAAGGCTGTATATTGTCAACCAGCTTATTTAACTTATATGCAGAGTACATCAGGAGAATTGCTGGACTGGATGAAGCACAAGCTGGAATCAAGGTTTCCAGGAGAAATATCAATAACCTCAGATGTGCAGATAACACCACACTTATGGCAGAAAGTGAAGAAGCACTAAAGAGCCTCTTGCTTAAAGTGAAAGAAGAGAGAGAAAAAGTTGACTTAAAACTCAGCATTCAGAAAACTAGCATCCAGTCCCATCATGGCATCCGGTCCCATCACTTCATGGCAAATAGATGGGGAAGCAGTGGAGACAGTGAGAGACTTTATTTTGGGGGGGTCCAAAATCACTGCAGATGGTGATTGCAGCAATTAAATTAAAAGATGTTTACTCCTTGGCAGTAAAGTTATGACCAATCTAGACAGTATATTAAAGCAGAGACATTAATTTACCAACAAAAGTCCATCTAGTCAAAGCTTTGGTTTTTCCAGTAATAATGTATGGATGTGAGCGTTGGACTATAAAGAAAGCTGAGCAGTGAAGAATTAATGATTTTGAACTGTGGTGTTGGAGAAGACTCTTAAGAGTTCCTTGGACTGCAAGGAGTTCCAACCAGTCCATCCTAGAGGAAATCAGTCCTGAATATTCATTGGAAGGACTGATATTGAAGCTGAAACTCCAATACTTTGGCCACCTGATGTGAAGAGTTGACTCATTTGAAAAGGCCCTGATGCTGGGAAAGACTGAAGGCAGGAGAAGCGGATGACAGAAGGGGATGACAGAGGATGAGATGATGGGATGGCATCACAAACTCAAGGGACATGAGTTTGAGTAAACTCCAGGAGCTCGTGATGGACAGGGATGCCTGGCATGCTGCAGTCTATCGGGGTGCAAAGAGTCAGACACGACTAAATGGCTGAACTGAACTGAACTGATCTTACTGAATTAGTCATGATGCTGTCATTATAATCTTCAACATGTCAAAGAACCAACTATTAATAATATCCATATATTAAGAACTTGTCAAGAGTCCCTTAAGATCACAGAATTATTAGTTAAAAAGAGGTTTCCAGACCACACAAGCACTAATCTGAGTGTTTGAAATTTGCTTGTATATTTCTGAACATAAGTTCCACTGAAATCACAAAGCCTATAATTAGTGAATATTACCAATAGTTATTGAATATTGCCAATAAGTAGTGAGCATTGCCCTAGCCAATTTTTTAAGAGTTGAGAAAGGGTTTCTGTCTGGTTTTTGGATATATTTCTTGGTTTAGGAACATTAGAACTATACTCTAGATCAGAAGCCAATCACTGGTTATGTTGGTAAAGGAGTTATATAAGTAGCATACCAAGAAATGTCTGCTTACCATAATATAGTCTGCATTTCAGGTTTATATTTTAGTTTTTCATTAATATTTACTTTTTCCTCTCTGATATCTTTCAATTTAGTAACAGTTCATATAAATATTAATTATATTTTGTATAGGCACACAAAGCAGTATATTGTTATTTAGCTCTAAGCATTTTGGAGGAAAAGTGTGGCATGGATTATGAACAAATATAAAAAAGGCAGGTCACATTCACATGAGACAAATTTTTATTTATCAGCTTTATAAGGAAATTATACACACAAGGTAGTTTCAAAACTTAATCAATAAGCACAACTTACAAAAAGGCATGGTCAAATTTGGTCTTCTAGTGTGGTGTACCACCATAGAGCTGTCTGAAGTGGTATATATATACATATATATGTAAATACAGGCAAAAACAATGACTCAAACACTTTAGAATGACATCTTTCACTTCAGAATCTCAATCACAAGATGTAAATAATTTCTATTCAAGTAAAAATTATTCAAACACAATACTGGAAGAATTCTTTTTTTTAATGTGTCTTTATCTCTGGCATCCAGAAAATCATAGAAATTGATTCCCATGTAGTCAGTTATAGCATGTAGCAAAAAAGTAACCATCTCACTGAGTACAAATATAGTTGACTAAACAGGTATTTTCTGTCCCAGGACATTGACTCTTAGTGAAATTTTCAATGCAGTTATAAATTAAAATTTTATATGAGAATGTTAAGAATGATATAAGTAAAATATAGGTTGATTTATACTTTTAAAAATCAAAAATTGGCTGTTTCAAATACTTAATATGTGCAAATTATATTCACATTCACATCTGAACTTATAAGGGACTTTGCTGGTGGCTCAGTTGTAAAGGATCTGCCGGCAATGTAGGAAACCTGGCATCAATCACTGGGTTCACAAGATACGCTGGAGAAGTGAGCGATATCCTGGAGAATTCCTTTCAGGGAAGGGCTCTCTACTCCAGTATTCTTCTCTGGAGAATTCCACAGATAGAGGAGCCTGGCAGGCTTCAGTCCATGGGGTTTCAAAGAGTTGGACATGATTGAGTGACTAATACTTTTTGAACTTATAAAGGATACTCAGGGAGGAAAGGGACATATTAAAACCCCATAGTGGTTGTTTATAATAAAATTCAAATTATAATAAAAACTTGCAGAAGATTACAACATGAATAGTATAACTAAATAATATTCATCATGCTCTTCAAGAAATGAAGCTTCTGAATTAAATTGAAGAAAAAAATATGTAAATATATATAAAATTTAAAATATTTTATATAAATGTATAAATGTGACTTTATCAGGACAACATAATTTCCAAATATGAAAGTCAGTAAAAGCAAAAAGTTTTGGCCAAAAATTATTTCAAAGTTAAATAAATCTGTGAGAATATACTTTTAAAAGAATAAAAAAGTCAATTTTCAGTAAGGTGCCAGAGTCTTATTAACTGGGGTACATCTAAAAGGATGAGAAGTTGGGATGTGGGGGTACTGGTCAATGTTGAATTTTGGCACTACTGGCTGTATGCTGCTGCTGCTGCTAAGTCGCTTCAGTCCTGTCCGACTCTGTGTGACCCCATGGACTGCAGCCCACCAGGCTCCTCCATCCATGGGATTTTCCAGGCAAGAGTACTGGAGCGGGGTGCCATTGCAGTTGATAAAGACGAAGACCTTACCAATGATGAGCTGCCGATATGATCCACATTGCCAGGAGCAGCCTCTTCATGACTCTGGTAATTTGATTCTGTCACGAATTTCTTGAGAAAGTTGCTGAAGTGAGTGCTAGTACTATAGACACAGTCACCCATTTCTCATGTTCCAGACAAGAATGAGCATTGAGACAACAGTTTGGAAGTAGTAATATATTATGAATTTTAAAACCAACAAACAAAAAACTCTCAATATTTTCAATAAAGCAACCCCAAATCAGGCCACCCCATACAAAAGTCACAGGGTGTGATATTCAATCAAGAGCTTAGCAAATAAAAGTGACACCTTTTTTTTTAAATTAGAAAAACTATAATTTCCTACTCAAAATAAAATTAATGAGTACAGTGACTAGAAATTCATGTGTTTTTTTTTCCTATACACCTGCACCTAGTAATGACAGCTGAGATTTGCACAGCTATTTTTCCCCTTTGTTCAGAAAAAGTACATTTATATTACATCCCACCTGCATTCAACATAGAATAAGTCTTCATAGTAATTATGTAGCTGTATTTAAAAGACAAAGGATGTAATTATAACTTTAAAGAAGAATTTACAGTAATAGTTGAATTGAGGATTGAATTTTAACAATGCATCAAATAGAAATGGAAGACAAAGACAACTTGTAGAATGTAGCTACCTAAGAGCAGGAAGAAAGTTTCTTATAAAACAATGCACTCTCATGGAGGTATTTAATGGCTGATACTATGACAACTAAGCATGAGAGCTTCCATCAGTCAACTTCATGACTTGTCCCTATAGTAAAATCAATTATGAAATTTATATTTCATTTAGGATTTGAATTTTTAAAGCAAGGAAAATTTTAGACACATTTAAAGGGACTTGGAGTTTACAGAGTGATTTCTCTGTTTTAATGAATGAGGAAAACTATAGCAAGAAAGGACAAAAATTTTATTAATTTCATACTACTAATTGCTTACCTTGCTTACAGAAGAAAGGATAAATCCCAATATCCTGATTCTCAATTTAAAATATCCTCCAATAAAAATAAATCTTAATTGAGGCATAGTAAATACACATTATTATTAGTTTCAGGTGTACAACATAATGATTTGATATTTGTATATATTGTGAATTGATCACCAAAAGTCCAGTTAACATCTATCATCGTACACAGTTACAATATGTTTTTCTTATGATTAAGACTTTTAATATATACTCTCTTAAAAACTGCATATTGATTTAAATACTGATTGTAGAGAGAAACTGCTGTGCTCATGAGGGATGGAATTATCTGGTAGATCCATCTGATGAGAATATTGATTCTTGGTATCCAGCCACAATTTCCTCCAAATTGACCTAACTCAACAGTTCTAAGTACATTCCCTAAAGGTTTCTGCTCCCCAGAAAGCCTTACATAGCCAGAATAAATAATCTAGGAATCAGATAAAGGTAGTCCTCAAGGTTAGAGTTCTCATATAATCCTACACGGTTACCGATAGTTGGTTTGGTTGTAAACTTGCTTCAGTGCTGCAAATATTTTATTCATGTATTGATAACATATAGAATTAGATATTTTTTGAAACTCCTTACAGCATTGACATTTTAGGAAATCTGATAAAATTTTAGTTAATGTTAGTATGTTTATAGAATTATGATATTCCTTTTATTATTTTTAGAGGTAAAAAAGTGGCCTTTTTGAAACAGAGTAAAACTCTACTCAACATTTAAACTCCTCATCAAACTTAACCTACCTAGTTCCCTTAGATAGAAACAATTACAATTATGCCCATCAGCAGTTTCCTTGAATCTGTCCTCACACTTCTCTGGAGGCATTTAATATTTTATCCTGTACAAAGTTACTTATTTTCATGACTCTATCATACTACCTTTTAAACTCCTTGAGAGAAGACTCTATATTCTATTCCTTTATATATACCTCCAGTACTACCATGGTGTCATACACATAGAAGGTATACCTTGTCAAATTTAATGAATTGATTGCCATTAAAAAGTCTGTGCATCAAAACACAAAGAACATATTAAATTAACCTATTATCTATGCATTTATGGTAGTATTATATTTTTCTATAACACATAAGTTGTAAGTGATGAAATCATTATGTAAACTGTTTTATCTTTTTAAAAACATTATTTCATGGTTCATTTATTCACTAAGCCCTGAATTTTTATAAAATTAAAATTAAACACAACTGTTAAAGTAGCCAAAAGGATAATATGGCCACTATTTATGGTTCTACTAATATAGTCTGATTTAGTAACTATATTAATGGACAATATTCTTAACTTTCCAATCTAAGGTAAGAAGAAAAAGTAAAGCTTACACAAATTATGAATAACTAACAATCCTTATATTTTGACCCTTTTGAATGCCTGCCAATGCAGGAGACATGGGTTTGATCCCTGGGTCAGGAAGATCCCCTGGAGGAGGAAATTGGAACTGACTCCAGTATTCTTGCCTGGAAAATTCCCCATGCACAATGTTTTTAGGAGAGTCAGTCGGTATTTGAGTGACAATCTAAAAAACATAAACATTTCTGTATAATTTGACTCCCTTACTTTAGGTCTAGAAATATGAAAAATTAGTATAAAAGTTTAGATGCCTATTTGCAGAGATTCTTTATCAACAAAATTGATAACAATCCATGAACTGAGCAATGGAAACACTTTAAAAATTATGATATACATATGAAATCCAAGCCTAAATAGTTATTTTTAAAATTATTTTTAATTGGAGGATAATTGCTTTACAATATTGTGTTGGTTTCTGCCATATATCAACGTGAACAAGCCATAGGTATACATATGTCCCCTTCCCTGTTGAAACTCCCTCCCATCACTGCCATCCCATCCCACCCTAATAGGTGGTCATAGAACACTAGATTTGAGTTCCCTATGTCATACAGCAAATTTCCATTGGCTATCTAATTTTATATATAGTAATGTATTATGTTTCAGTGTTTACTCTCTCAGTTTGTCCCACTCTCTCCTTCCCCATCCCCACCATATCCACAAGTCTATTCTCTATGTCTGCATCTCCACTGATGTACTACAGATAGGTTCATAAGTACCATTTTTATAGCTTCCACCTATGTTCGTTAATATATGATTCTTATTTTTTTCTCTGACTTATTTCTCTCTGTATAATAGTCTCTAAATTCATTCATCTCATTGGAACTGAGTCAAATGTGTTTCTTTTTATGGCTGAGTAATATTCCATTGTGTATATGTACCACAACTTTGTCCATTCATCTGTCGATGGACCTCCAGGCTGCTTCCATGTCCTAGCTATTATAAGTAGTGCTGTGATAAACACTGAGGTACATGTGTCTTTTTTCAATTATGGTCTCCTCAGGGTACATGCCCAGTAGTGGGATTGTTGAGCCATAGGGCAGTTTTAGTCCTAGTTTTTTTAAGGAATCTCCGTACTGTTCTCCATAGTGGCTATATCAATTTACATTCCCACCAACAGTGAAAGAGGGTCACAACCTCTCCAGTATTTATTGTTTGAAGATATTTTGACAATGGTATGAGCTAATACCTCATTGTAGTTTTGATTTGCGTTTCTTTAATAATGATTGATGCGGATCATCTTTTCATGTGTTTATTCAGTTCAGTTCAGTTCAGTTGCTCAGTCATGTCCGACTCTTTGCAACCCCATGAATCGCAGCACGCCAGGCCTCCCTGTCCATCACCAACTCCCGGAGTTTACCAAAATTCATGTCCATTGAGTCGGTGATGCCATCCAGCCATCTCATCCTCTGTCATCCCCTTCTCCCCTGCCCCCAATTCTTCCCAGAAGCAGACTCATGTGCTTATTAGCCATCTGTATATCTTCTTTGGAGAAATGTCTGTTTAGGCCTTCTCTCCGTTTTTTGATTGGATTGTTTATTTTTCTGGTATTGAACTGAATGAGTTGTTTGTATATTTTAAAAAGTAATCCTTTGTCAGTTGTTCCATTTGCTATTATTTCCTCCCACTCTGAAGGCTCTCTTTTCACCTTGTTAATACTATTCTTTGCTAAGAAGTATGGGAATAATTAACGACATATGCAGATGTTCAAAATAATATTTATAGAAAGAAAATTACAAAATAGCCTGTTAAATACGACTGCATATAAATAAAATCTTGACTGCAAACAAAACACTAACAATAGATGACAGGTTGGAGAAATTATGTAACATTTTCCCCATATCTATATTATGTGAAAGCTTTCCTGGTGACTCAGTCAGTAAATAATCCACCTGCAATGCAGGAGACCTGGTTTGATCCCTGGATTAGGAATATCCTCTGGAGAAGGAAATGGCAACCCAGTCTAGTATTTTTGCTTGGGAAATCCCATGGACAGCAGAGCCTGGTGGACTATAGTTCATGGGGTCACAAAACTGTCGGACATAATGTAGTAACTAAATCACCACCATACTATGTGAATGTTATGCATTTCCTATTTTTTTTTGGTTTTGAAAATGTTATTATACTTGATTTGGTAACAATTTAGTAATAATACCTTTCACTTAATTCACCTTCATGTCTATTATTAACTATGCCACTGTTAGTCACCAGGGTCATAGGATACTACAGTACTTTACAAAGTGTAATTCGCAAGCAGCAATATTTAGCAATTATTAGTATTTAGTGAAATATTAAGAAATTATTAAGTATTAATTATTAGATACTTGCTTGCTTGCTTGTGTGCATGCTGTCATGTCTGACTCTTTGTGACCCCAGTGGACTGTAGCACGCCAGGCACCTCCGAACATGGGATTTTCCAGGCAAGAATACTGGAGTTTGCCATTTCCTCCTCCAGGGGACCCTCCTGACCCAGGGAAAAAACCTATGTCTTTTGTGTCTCCTGCATTGGCAAGCAGATTCTTTACCATTGTGTCACCTGGGAAGCCCCAAGTAGAGATAATTAATTTTAACTTACTCTGCTCAATCAAGCTAAGGATATAAAATTAATCGTTCCTTCTTCCAACAACCATTAAGATGATATAATCAGAAAGGAACTTGCTTTCTGACTAATGTCTTCTCACAGGACCATCATTCTGGGTTTCATTTTGCAACAGATTCTTATTTAGCCAGTATTATTTATCTTTAACTACAGGCTAACTGAGATTAATAATTTTGGAAGTATAAATAATATAAAAGCTGATATAAGGAGGAAATCTATCAGAACATAAGCTTAAAGGAAATCTATAAAAATATAAAATCAAGTAGTCTTATGTGTGTATACATGTGAGTGTGTGTGTGTGTGTGAGAGAGAGAGAGAGAGACAGAGACAGAGACAGAGAGAGAGACAGAGAAATGTGGGGAAAGAGTGCTCCTTGACATATAAAACATGCTCATTTCCATTCTCACTATTTCCCCCACAGGCTCTAAGTCTCCCAGATCATGAGACTCAAGTGCTCAATCATCATTTAGAACTTATGAAACAATTTGTTCATAAAATCCCGTGTTTGGCAATATTCCAAGAGAATTACACCAAGCTGGCTCTTGACATTCTCTTAATTCAGTTTTGATTGCCTTGAAATCAAAAGCACACCAAAAATCAAAAGCAGAGTACATCCCCACTTCTAAGTCCAAATGTGCTGGAAAGTGAGTGGACAAGGAACTATTATTCCTGGACTTACACTAGAACCCAAGTGACTAATATGCTCAGTGTGATAGCTTGAGTTTTCTTGGACTTCCCTGGCTTATCACTTAAGCTCCATGTCCTGGAAAACTCCTCAGTCCCCAATTATTGATAGAGTTTGATACACTTGTTATACCTGGACCTGAGATGAACTATAATAACAAATTATCACATTGAGATTCAGAACCAGTATCATCCATTGAAGACTAAGGGATTGTTGAAAAGAGTTTGATAGTTATTTTCCATATTGCATAATTATAATAGCATTGCTCAAGTCCAATGTTAATGTGCTAACATACTGGACGGATTTGTTTATCATAAACTCTACTGATGTCCACTATAATGATGGAGCCTGTTCCCTTTTAAAGTCACTGTAATCCCAAAACTTTCTAGGACTGTGCAACTAAAAATACATATGACATGCAACAAAATCATTTTTGTCATACCAGATAATATGGGAAGAGCATTATGCTATTTTATGGTAACAGTCCTGCACAGTTGATGAAAAAAGCTAGTGGTGCTTAATGATTCACTATGTTTTATAATGGACTAAATAAAAATGAAACTTTATTGCCTACATAATGCCTTATATTTTAATAGTGACTCTACTATTAGTAGACTAATATTAGTGGACTTCCCTGGTGGCTCAGACAGTAAAGCATCTTGCTACAATGCTACAATCCCTGGGTCAGGAAGATCTCCTGGAGAAGGAAACGGCAACCCACTCCAGTATTCTTGCCTGGAAAATCCCATGGATGGAGGAACCTGGTAGGCTATGGTCTATGGGGTCCCAAAGAGTCAGACATGACTGAGCGAATTCACTTTCACTTTCTACTATTAGTATTGGAGAAGACACTTGAGAGGCCCTTGGATTGTAAGGAGATCAAACCAGTTAGTCCTAAAGGAAATCAACCATGAATATTCACTGGAAAGACTGATGCTGAATCTGAAGCTCCAATACTTTGACCACCGGATGGGAAGTGCTAACTCTAAATTACTGAAATGACCCTGATGCTGGGAAAGATTGAAGCAGGAGGAAAACGGGATGACAGGGGACAAGATGGTTGGATGGCATCACTGACTTAACGGACATGAGTTAGAGCAAGATCTAGGAGATGGTGAAGGACAGGGAAGGCTGGAGTGCTGCAGTCCATGGGGTCTCAAAGAATTAGACACGACTAAGTGACTGAAAAATAACAACTACTATTAGTATTTGGTGTGCATCTACTGACAGTGTTATATCCTCCTTTACCACATTCCTCCATAAGAATGCTAAATATCAGGATATTTTCACCTAGTAGGCAATGCAATATACCTGAACCATCCTGATATGGAAATATTTCTGTTCCATAAAAAGATGTTATCAGTGAAGTAAATCCTAGTATAATAGGGACTTCAAGTAAGCCCAAATATATCTTTATATTAATGATATTCTGATAGTGGCTTGGATCAAAGAAACTGCTTGTCTTATATGAGGTATTATCCAATAACAGGTAGTCCATGAAACAGGATAAACTCTCAGGCCACAGGTGATTATCTTATTCTAAAGAAAATCCTACTTTATTGACTATACCAAAGCCTTTGACTGTGTGGATCACAACAAACTGGAAAACTCTTAAACATATGGGAATACCAGACTACCTAACCTGCCTCTTGAGAAATCTGTATGCAGGTCAAGAAGCAACAGTTAGAACTGGACATGGAACAACAGACTGGTTCCAAATCAGGAAAGGAGTATGATAAGGCTGTATATTGTCACTCCGCTTATTCAACTTATATGCAGAATATATTATGAGAAATGCTGGACTGGAAGAAGCACAAGCTGGAATCAAGATTGTTGGGAGAAATATCAACAACCTCAGATACGCAGATGACACCACCCTTATGGCAGAATGTGAAGAAGAACTAAGGGGCCTCTTGATGAAAGTGAAAGAGGAGAGTGAAAAAGTTGGCTTAAAACTCAACATTCAGAAAATTAAGATAATGGCATCCTGTCCCATCACTTCATGGCAAATAGATGGGGAAACAGTGTCAGACTTTGTTTCTTTTTTTTTAGGCTCCCAAATCACTGCAGATGGTGACTGCAGCCATGAAATTAAAAGACGCTTACTCCTTGGAAGAAAAGTTGTGACCAACCTAGACAGCATATTAAAAAGCAGAGATACTACTTTGCCAGCAAAAGTCCAAATAGTCAAGGCTATGGTTTTTCCAGTAGTCACATATGGATGTGAGAGTTGGACTATAAAGAAAGCTGAGCACTGAAGAACTGATGCTTTTGAACTAATTTTGGAGAAGACACTGGAGAGTCCCTTGGATAGTAAGGAGATCCAACCAGTCCATCCTAAAGGAAATCATTCCTGAGTGTTCATTGGAAGGACTGATGCTGAGGCTGAAATTCCAATATTTTAGCTATCTGATGCAAAGACCTATCTCATTTGAAAAGACACTGATGCTGGGAAAGATTGAAGGTGGAAGGAGAAGGGGACAGCAGAGGATGAGATGGCTGGATGGCATCACCGACTCAACGACATGAGTTTGAGTAAGCTTGGGAGTTGTTGATGGACAGGGAAGCTTGGCATGCTGCAGTTCATGGTGTTGTAAAGAGTTGGACACAATTGGGTGACTGAACTGAACTGAAAGAATATCCCATTGCCTATTAGAGAAATACCACTAGCCATAAGCTCATCCATTTTTAGAATGAAGGAAGCTCAATATTCACTTGTCAACTCTGGATAATGGAGAAAATAATATCAACATCTGTTTTTTGTTAATTCTTCATGAGATATCCAAGAGAACTTTAGTAGAATATTCTGCAACAAGAAGCCTTGTAATTTATCAAGTAAATGATAAAATAAGTTCTTTGTTTGGGCCACACATTTCTTTCATGTTATAGACATAAAACTGTCAGTGAATGACCAACATCATAGTTAATTAATGCATTTAGTAATGACAATTTTGTTGTATCAAGTCTCATTGCATTTTTTGGCTTTAAGACTCCAAATTCTACTGAAATATATAACATTTTGGCAACAACTTTCAACCTATTTATAGCTTCTAAAGTGAAAGTGAAGTCAGTTGTGTCCAACTCTTCGCAATCCCATGGAGTGTAGCCTACCAGGCTCCTCAGCCCATGGAATTTTCCAGACAAGAGTACTAGAGCCATTTCCTTCTCCAGGGGATCTTCCTGACCCAGGGATCAAATCTGGGTCTCCTGCATTGCAAGAAGATGCTTTACCATCTGAGCCACCAGGGAAGCCCCTATAACTTCTAAAGGAAGAACCTTATCAAAGGTAAGATAAAATTATTAGAAATTGCATTTCTAGTCTTCAAAGACATTCCTTGGGACAAAATCCTATAGATTGGGACAAGCCTAAGAAAATTACATTACTCAAATAACTGATTTATTAATAAAGTAATAAGCCTGTTGTCATAAACTAAAAGTTGATGAAGGTGATGCTTGTAAACCTTTCAACCTGATAAGAAAGCAAAGTTCACTAATAGAAAATTCTACCTCAATTGGGCTAGTACAATGGAGTAACACAACTGCTTCTCAGCAAATTACTCCTTGCCAACTTCATTGACTACTTAGCACAACTGCAGCTTCTCAAGTGATTCTCTTCACCAGACAGCATTCTACTTCTGAAATGACTGGGTGATGAAAGTATACATCTTCATTGTCTGAATTTATGTCGTTTATGAGTGAGTTTATGTAGTTAGGCCATTGGAAAATCCAAGACAAAATGACTGAGCATCTGGTATCCCAGCACTGACATGGGACATCTTTCTTTTTCCTAAACAGTGGTCCTCCACTAAATTGAAGTCTGCATAACTATCAACTCATTCCATCCGAAAAAGAGAACTGAATAATCTTAGTCTACCACCTATGGAGAATGAGAGAAGCTCTAAGATACTAAAGACACAGTAATTATCATCTAAGTATCCAGCCTTAGATAACTTTAATTCTCTAAAATTATAGCTGACTTCTAGGTATAGTTTCAACAGCCTACCTCTGAAACACTCCCCTGAGCCATCTAAATGTTCTCACCCAAATGTCTCTTTTATTTTAATGGACACTGACTTTACATTCATATTGTTTAGGATATTTTTCAATAAGTTTTTTTTTTCTGATGAACTCAAGGAAATAAATGTTTTTTTCTTAATGTATGATAAGATTGAAGTCTTGTTAAAACATGGCCTCATTATCCTCCCTGCAACTAAAAGTACATTTAACTATTGGGGCTCTCTTGATTAAAGATCTATTCCTTACTACAAGTCTTAAATCTTTTCCCCTATCTGTTAAAAAATTTGTTTGCTAACTTCACAGTACTAAGGCTCAACTGTATTAAAACTTGGTTTTGTGTCTCTGGGATAAATGATAGCCAAATAAAAATATTTAGTTCTTCTCATCCTCTCCTATTTCACCTATGGCAATGTGACTTAGTTAAAAATTATAGTTGAAACTTATAAACTTATATCAGTGATTACAAACTACCCAGTTGTGTACCAACATCACCTTGGTGATTTGATAAAAATATTGACTCTTCTCTTATTCCACATTCCAAAGATTTAAGATGTCAAATAGTAAATTTTGACCATTTGAATTTTCACCAAGATTCAGTTCAGTTCAGTTCAGTCACTCAGTCGTGTCCAACTCTTTGTGACCCCATGAACTGCAGTACACCAGGCCTCCCTGTCCATCACCAACTCCCGGAGTTCACCCAAACCCATGTCCATTGAGTTGGTGATGCCATCCAACCATCTCATCCTCTGTCATCCCCTTCTCCTACTGCCCTAGATCTTTCTCAGCATCAGGGTCTTTTCAAATGAGTCAGCTCTTTGCATCAGGTGGCCAAGGTACTGGAGTTTCAGCTTCAACATCAGTCCTTCCAATGAACACCCAGGACTGATCTCCTTTAGGATGAACTGGTTGGCTCTCCTTGGAGACCAAGGGACTCTCAAGAGTCTTCTCCAACACCAAGATTACCAGCTGATTATGAAGCACAGCAATTCACATAAAATTCAGGAATAACCTTGCATATTTTAACAGTATATGATTTGTGATTCAGACTTTTGTATCTAAAAGCACTTTAATTGATTTCAGAGTCTTTATGGAGATTAAAAATCTGATATATCAATTTAAATTTTCATAGATTTTATTAAAGATAGATAAATATTTAAGGTTTTAAAATAAGCTAATCATACTGTCTTAAAAGTTAGATATAATATAGGAAAAATTGAATTCATCTTTCACCTGAAAGTTCTTTACTCAAAAATTTTCTTAATAGATTTGACAGGCAAATTCTGGATATTTTATTTCAAGCCACAGGGTGTCTTCAGCTTGGTAAAAGAATCTGTTCTCTAAGTAGTTATCTATCCATTAATCAAAATTTGAGGAAATATTTATTCATTTATTTTAAATAAATAACTGCTGCCATTGATCGGTATTCTCCCTTTAATCAACAAAAAGACACTGTATTCTTTCTATGCAATCTACTTCCTATACAGTCAGTCAGCATCAGGGGAACTATTTTAGGAAACAGAAGAAATTCAGACTATAATTCTGTCCTCAAGGAGATTAAAGTAACTAGTACTTGTATGTGTGTGTGTGGGAGGGCTCAGTCATGTCTAAACTCTTTGCAACCTCCTGGACTGTAGCCTGCCAGGCTCCTCTGTCTATGGAACTTCCCTGGCAAGAATACTGGCATGAGTTGCCATTTCCTACTCCAGAAGAGCCCCCCGACCATGGGATGGAACCCAGCTCTCTTGCATCTCCTGCATTAGCAGGCAGATTCTTAACCACTTTGGGGAAGTACAAAAGTGTCTAGTAGGAGAGAATGTATGTGTGCGTGTCTGTACCTCTTCATTAAAACATACAAATAAATCACTAACAGATAATTTAAAAAAAGCACACAAATCACTTTCAATGTGTGATAGTTTGGGAAGAAACCCTGAAGAAGAGGATTTTATATTTAAGATGTAACTTTAAAAACATAAAAGAATGTAGGAAACTTATATAGAAAAAGCACAAGCAAGGTAACAGAGTTAGAACACTCTAGAATGATATGGATTCTGTGTTGTATGGTCTGCTTCACTTAACTAAAAAATTACATCTGTTATGCAATTCAACTTTCATGTAATTGCTATCCAGTATTACATCTCATGCCATAACAGCTTAAATGATCATGATTTTGTATTTCTTTTTGATAAAAGTTCAATTTTATTACAACTATAATTGCATGCATTTTACAAAGACCTAAAAACATGAATGTTTTTCCAAATTATCCTCCTTTTCTCCAATTTTGCATTACATTTTCAGTTCTATTAACTCTATTATTCAGTAGCATCCAGTTTAAATTATTTTCTTATAACTTTTCTTCGACAGTTCTAAAATACCAGTGAAAAAGCTCTTTTGATCAATTTTACACATCTCCTTTCAAAAATAACCTTTCTTATGATCAAGAAATGCACCTGATTCTTGTCTAGATTACACTGTATTTTTCTAGCAGTTTACTTTTTAAAATTTATATCCTCTTGAATATTTTCAAAGATTATAGAATTCAATATAACAAAGTTGTGTATTTCAGAATGTGATTCAAGTTTTATTTCTCTTTATTGTTCTTATTTATCGTAAAAGCATCCAGTCTACTTAAAACAAGAAAAACAAAATTATTGAAACCATTTTATTTGTTTGTTGTTTATATAAAGCCTGATAATATTAATGATATCAATTAGGTGGCTCCAGGGTCCAATAAATTTACATAATTTATCTTTCACTATGTCCTATCATAAACTTTCAATGGAAATCTTCCATAGTTTTAATTCTTCCACAAAGCTTCTGTGATAGAGACTATTATTCCTAACCCCTCATTTTAACCTCATAATAAAACCATGAAATGTTTTCTGATATTGGTAAAGATGTTTTGATTTCATGGAAGACAGGTCCAATTCCTAGAGAAGAAATATATTGCAATATTTTGCATTGGCCAATGAGATATAAAGTAAAATTTGCTTGAAAAATTTGGCAATGATTTTATTTCCTTTAGAGTTTTCTATGGGAGAAATAATAAGACCTACTTCATTTGATGAAGATTAGAAATAAACAAGCAACAAACAAACCTGGCATCCAGTAAGTGCTAAATAGGGATTAAATGTAAATGCTACAACAACACAAATTAAACCAATGCAAGATGATGGTCCAGAGTTCTTACAACATTTAGCCATTAAATCTATACCAGCCAAACCTGTCTGCCAGAATTTTATGCACTGAGAAGACTAAGCCTTAATTATTAACACATTATTTGTTTAGTGTCTTTCAAAAATAGCTAAAAGCACCATAACCTCAAACATCTTTCCTTCTGACTTTATAGCTACCCTCCCTGTCTCCATCAACATCTTTTGAAATTTTTCCTGGCATTAGTTCCTAAAAATATGCCAACTTCTGTAAGACATAGCATTCCTATTCCTAACTCCATATCATTCACCCAGTACCCTAGAAGTAAAAGAAGCCAAAGAGAGTTTAAAGGATCTCTCAAATAACAAGAAAACTCACAGAAACCTTTTGTATTGTAGGAAAACTGATTAGTAATATTAAATCGAAATAGTTAAAAGATTTTTGAATGGAGAAGACTGATAAAGCAAAAACATCTCCAGCAGAACTTGATTTTTACAAAAAAAAGAAGGCAAGAGTAAACAAAGTGCAAATTTTAAAATGAAATTAAATTTAGGTAAAATATAGCATATATGTATATAAATAGTATATATATTATGTATATATAAGTGAACATACATTTGTGTATACATTTGTGTACACACACAGTTATAAGCCAGTATATCTGCCAATATGGGCAAAATGAAATGCTCTTCTGGGAAAACATAAAATATCAAAATTGAAACTGAAAGTCACTCAGTTGTGTCTGACTCTTTGCGACCCCATGGACTATATAGTCCACGGAATTCTCCAGGCCAGAATACTGGAGTGGGCAGCCTTTCCCTTCTCCAGGGGATCTTCCCAACCCAGGGATCAAACCCAGGTCTCCTGCATTACAGACAGATTTTTATCAGCTGAGCCACAAGGGAATTGGCAAAGTAGATATAAACAACATGACTAATTTAAATGCTCATTACAGACCTTCAACTGCTTCTCCACTTCCACCCCACATACAATCTTCATGGCTATTCTACCAAATTATCAAGGAACTCTCTATGTTATAAAAGTTTTACTAGAAAAAAATTATCTTACTTATTTGTTAAATAACCTTAATTTCAAAATTAATAAAGATGGTATGATAAAAGAAAACTAATTTTCCTGTGATCAAAATGCCACTATTTTTAATGATTATACTATCTAATTGAGTCTGTCTTTGTATTTTTTAAATGTGTACAGTTTTTACCAAGAAATTCAAAAGTAACTTTAAGAAAAGAAACATTTCCAAGCATCTTTCCATTAATGAATTAAGATATAAATTGTAAACTAATGTAGAAAAAGCATTTGGTAAGTTTCAGCATCTCAAAATGCTTAATAATGCTCAGAATTAGTAGTAAGCAGTAATTATCTTACCTAATAGAGCTCATATATCAACAATATATAGGAAACAACATAGACAAATGTACATGTAATTCCTTAAAAAATTAGGGAAATACAAGAACACCTATTGTTTTCCAATCTCAACGAGATTAACCATAATTGATGAACGTATCTCATAGGAAAAAGAGAGAAAGAAGTGAGGCATGATTTGGAGGAAAATAAAACTGCATAGAAAAACAGAGTACTAACAGCAACCTATTACAAATAAGAGTGTTCAGTAAGGATGACACATATAAGCTCAGGTAACAAAAATCAATAGTATTACCATATATAAACAATAATCTTCTAGGAAATATAATAGAAAGCAAAATAATATCTAAAATGGTAATATACATTTTAGGTATTAGGTATGATTGTCTTAAAGGATATAAAGGAACACTAGGATAAATGTCACGTTAATACATTGAACTACCTAATAGTGCAAGGCTGCAAATTTTTCCCAAGCTATTTTAAAAATACACTGCAAGTTCAATTACATTTGCAGAGAGACTTTTAAGGAGCCTATTCTAATATATACATTGGTCAGTTTCCAGAATTTATATGAATCAGAAAATTGAACATATTTCCTCTCTCCTCTTAGAAATCACAGAAACGATATAAAGATAAAAGAATAAAAACCTAAACACATTTCAAAATAAAATCATAATACTAATAAGGACTGCCAAAAGAAGCAATGCTTGTGCAAAGCATTCATATGAGAAAATGAAAATAAATTTAACATAGATTCCATGTGTTGAATTAAGCTGCAGTATATCACAGAATACACTTTTGAGGAGCAAATATAAACTAAAGATAAAATGAATTGGATGTTGGCAGAAGCCATTCTAACCCAGCTAATTTCAGAAAAATAGACTCAGTAAAATTGCACCGACAGTACATAAACAAGACATGTTCACAGGAAGCCATAAGCGTTTGAAGTTACTTAGAGAAGACTTTTGTATTGTGAAAACAAGCTATCCAGAAACATTAAAATTACCAATTTCTAATAGCAAGTGCGACCAAGTAAATAAATGGACCAGGAAAAGAAACTCATTCTAAGAGACATAGAAAATGAAAGAATTAGCACAGTGTCTGTAGAACTATACTACCAAGAAAAGGATAAAATATTTAGCAAAATGAATTATCTGACAAAAACTATAGGAAAGTTGTTGCTATATTTTGTAGTATGTGAGTATGCATGTGCAATTTCACATGAAAAATAAATCCAACACATTTTTAATAAACATACTATGTTGAGCTTTCCATGTCACCTTTTATGAATGAAGGACTTAGATTGTCCCCAGCCAGAAGATAACCCTCAGCCCTTAGTCCCTTTGCAAATTGCCTCAGTTGAAAAACAATTGATTTCCTCAAGTCATGACTATTTTAGAAGAAGCCTATATTCAGTAACTGACCAAAGTAAGGCCCTTTGTTCAACTCAGCATAATTCTGAAAGAGCTTGCTAGATAATTTGTACCTTTTATTGGGACTACTTAGTAACACTTCTGCCCAAACCTGCTCCTTTCCATGGGTGTCAATACTGGAAACTCCCTAAAAAATATTTAACATTAATCACTATCTACTCTTGAGACAATAAAATTTTGACAACTGTTACCAGAAGTGGAGTGGTTCATGAAAGCAAATAGTAATATTGGGTTTTGCTCCTGAATCATCTTACCATTCAGCTGGCAATGATGATTCTATCATCTGAGGTAGATGGACCACAGATAGCTCCTGGCATGACAGTGAAACAGTTTTTCAAACATTTAGCAGTGTAAACTGGGATGTTAAACTCTTTGAAAATAATGGACTGGCTGGGGTAAATAGTAAATAGAAATATAATCCAGGAAACTAGATTTCTGGACAAAGTCATGTTATCCAAAATGGAGAATTCTGTACTTTTTGAAAAACAGTTCCTGGCATATTACTGGATACTGACAGAGACAGAGTTCTTGACATGGAAATTCAAGGGATAATGTAGGAAGCATTCCTCATCATGAACTGGGTTTTCTCAAACTCACAGAGTCATAAAATTGGGCAAGCCCAAGAACATTTTACCATAAGAAGGGAGTGCATATCAGGATAGCACATGAATAGAACAGAAGAATACATTCAAGCTGCATGAGCAGGACACTCAGATACCCAGAACATTTGCCAGTATTGCACATGAGGCCCCCCTTCACTGCACACAGTTATGGCCCCTTGAGATCATCTCTTATGATCAAATAGAGAAGGAAAGAATTCCAACTTGAATCATGACTAAGTAATCACAGCTGCACTAAAGTCCCATCAGAAGGAGCCTCTAAAGACAGTGGTGAAGAAAGTATTCCCAAAGGGCAGATATTTGTGCAGTGTACTTGACTATCAATTTTGAATGGAAGGAGATGGGTATATTAGTGAATTCATTGCCCAACTAATCAAATGCCTGGAAGGAACAAGAATGAAAGGAAAGATCCAAGATATAAAGGACTGGAATTGAGGCATATTACAGGCATATGGGAGAGAAAGAAAGTGTGGAAATCTTTCAATCACATAATAACTAGCACCCACAAGAATGTACTCATCACGGAACAAATATAAAGTAACCAGGAGACAAAACACCCAGCCAGTATAACTCAACCACCCTGATGCTTATATAATAGGCTCAGCAATGAAGTAGTCATGGTGGCAGAGATGGAGGTGATATAAGGAACAACTTGCCATGTTTCCAAATTGTGCTTAGTTGCTTAGTTGTGTTCAATGCTTTGTGACACCATGGACTGTAGCCCTCCAGGATCCTCTGACCATGGGGATTCACCAAGCAAGAATACTGGAGTGGGTTGCCATGCTCCAGGGGCTCTTCCCAACCCAGGAATCAAATCCAGGTCTCCTGCATTGCAGGCAGATTCTTTACGATCTGAGCCACCAGGGAAGCCCTAAGTTTCCAAAGTGCTACTGCCAAATATACAACTTACCAGCAACAAAAATCAAAGCTGACTCCAACTGCATGTATTCCTTGAAGGCCTGTCTGTCCAGCTTGCAGAACACTGACTGCATTGGAGCACTTCCACCATAGAAAATCATGCAAATCACACTGTTTGAAAAATACACATAGTCTAGATATGGATTTTGCTTTTATACTAATAGGATCTCAGCCAGCACTGTTATCAAAGATATTAAATGCTTCATGATATTCTTTCAAATTCTGGCCAAAGAAGAGCAGGTGTGTTCCTATCTCCATGAGATATACTTGACATATCATATTATCATATATTTCAACAGCTGCCAGCCAGGAAAAGTTATGATACAAACTGTTGAAGGCATAGCTGTAATGGCGTCATGGAGGTGAATCTTTACAAGAATAAAATGCTATCTTCCAACATTTGAATTAAAGAATTTATAGATTGGCTGTGTCCAGTAACAAATATATGGAACGACAAAGTGCTTTTTTGAGGGCACAGGCAGTATTTCCTTCATTGAGATTGGACCCCATTTCCTTTCCTCTCATAAGCCTCCATGGCATTTTCTGTGAAAACTGCACTTTGTCCAATGTTAAATTCCCTTTGGTTTGCTGAGTTCTCCTGTGTCACAGGCCCCCGTTATGGATTTGGGGGGGGGCCGAGTGAGACCCATCCAGATTGCATGTGGGCACTCAACCCACAGGACATCTGGGGGGAACCCCAGAGCTCAGTGCCTGGGACAGAAAGCTGCCATCCTTCCTCTTGTACCATTTATAAACTCTCATCATGCTCACATACACAACTGGAGATTTTTGTGCTCCCTGATGCCACAACTATAGATTACATGTGTTAAGGACTCCCCGTTCAAAGGGGATATCCTGTCATCAAGGGAAATAGCACTGAGGTGTAGGCTATGACTGCCATGTGGACATTTCAGTTATTTCATGTCAAGGGACAAGCAGATAAGAAAAGAAGTCATCATCTTTGTGGAGATGACTGCTTCTAATTATCAAAAAGATTTAAGAGTTTTGGTAAACAATGGAACCTTAGAGGAGTCTGTTTGACACTCAGGTGATACACTTGGATACAATTTTCTTGAGAAAATATTGTTTAACTGCAGCAATTTCAGTTTAACAAGGACTGAAAATCTGAGTAGTGCCACAAAATAAGGCACTGAGATCAGAATTGCTAACAAGGGTAAAAAAAGATAAAATATAGAGTAGTAGAGGGAGACTAAGAATCACAATTGTGGGCCCAAGACCCATCACAGCATTGAGAGCTAAAGTTTATCCCACTAACCATTTTCCAGTCTACACTGAGCTGGATAAGCCCCATCTGGTCAATGTTTTGTACATTATATTCTTCCCTTTCTTAATCATTAGGCTCCTTTCCCATAATTTCCACAGGTATTTATTTAAGAACCTCTTTGGTAAGTATCCAGCACACTAATCTCCTCCAAATAATTTCAATCCATCTAAGACAATTGAAGATTTCTAAAAAGTAACTAAAATAGAGAGGAAAAAGACAAATAAATGAAAATTTCCAAAGATTAGAAAAGATTGAATCTAGTTATTTAGAAGCATACCCATGGGCCAGAAGAAAATGACCCAGAATGATTTCCATTGAAAATGAAAATTAACTAGTAAATGTAATTGTTTTCAAAGAAAACAATAACAAAAACTTTACCTTGTCAAGATAAGCTTCAAAACACTTAGCAAAAGGAAAAAAATCAGGATAGTTTAAGAAATTTCCACAGCCATATTCAATATCAGAAAACAATGAAGCAAAATCTACAAGATAACTTAGGCATAAAAGTGTGAGCATAATGACTTTGTCTTATACTTCTGAATATGAAACAACTCAGAAAATGTTTCCGTAACACTTCATGAGGCAACCTATTTATAATTGCAGATATATGATGAAAGAATTAGCAATATGAACTACATGTGTCTGAAACTAGAATTGAGGATAAAACAAACAGGGGAATTTAGAAGATGGATCTGTTTCAACAATGTGGAGATTATAGATATAATTATCAATAAAAGAGAAAATATATAAGAAGAAGGTAAAAAAAAACTTACTTCCTTATTTATGATAACTGCAATAAAAGGTGATTGCTGGGAGCCATCAGGATGCCCCCTTGCACGGATGACAAAGTCACGAGACTAAGAAAGAAATTGCAAGGTTGACTTTCTTTATGGGGCATCCTGGACTGGCACCCCACCCCCCTCCGGTGATGCTGGGAGCCATCAGGATGCGCCCTTGCTCGGATGACAAGGTCACAAGACTAAGAAAGAAATTGCAAAGCTGACTTTCTTTATTGGGGCATCCTGGGCAAGCCCCACACTGGTATTTTTCTTGGGAGTTCTGTCCATGCTCAGAACATTGGCTCATCTCAGTAGGTCAGTCCCAGTTGGAAAGAATTTGTCCTGAGATAATCCCCCCAGACCTTATTGACCAGAGGATCCAGGAAGGTGGATCACCTTCCCCGGGGGCTAAGGAGGAATGAAAGGGACATTTAAATAGATAACTACTCCTCCGACTAATTACTGGGGAGTTTACCAAGAGTTCTCTGGGGGTCATAGCAAGGCCACCACCAGAAAGGCTTGTACTTGGGTCACCTTTCCAGCTCCCACTCTCCCTACCACTCCACGGAGGAGGCTCTCTTCCTTGAAGAAATCAGGCTGGATTGGGACTTAAGAATGCTCATAACTGTGTCCAGCATAGTTGGAGATATTGATTGCTTTAGGATAGAGTAGACATAGGAATTCATTATAGTAGTTATAAGGTTAATAGGGTTTTATTGCTGAAGCAGTGCTGCTTGACTGTCTCTTAGTCCTCTTTCCTCTTTCTAAACTGTCTCTTTGTCCTCTTTTCTCTTTCCCCTAAGAACTGAAGTAGGTTACTAGAATAAACAGTCTCAAGCTTAAGCCCTTCTCTCTAGCTTCTACATAGTTGTACCTGATAAGAGAAATGTAACCTTTCTACTTAGGTTGATGTACTTATCATGATTGAATGAAGTATACTGAAGACATTCAAATGGTAAACATACTATTGTTAAATCTAATTACATAGAAATCTGACTTCTGCAAGGGGACTGTTTCATGATAGATTGGGGAATGAACGCAATGATAAAGTTGCTATGGAAGGTAGAAAACAAAAAATTGTATAGAATGATAGGTGATGTAATGATGTGATGGGGATGTCTTTTGGCTATAAAACTGTAAACCAACAATAATAAACTGAGAGACTTCTCCATCACCTCACAAAACTAACAGCAATAAAGAGAGACTGCTCCATCACCACACATCGACTCAGCTCAGTTCTTCCGCCAACGCCACTCATCCCTCAAGACCCCCGGACCCCGCCGGGGCTGGACCCCGGCAGGTGATCATATGAATGATATAAATAAAATAATGGGACTGTATTCATAACTGCATTAAAACATTAAACATAATATATAATAGTAATTGATATATCTTAATTCACAAATGAAAAAAATCACATAGTTCTATAAAAATGTGCACATAAGACAAAATGATCCACAAAGTTGAAAATAAACTAATATGCAATAATAACCAGGGAAATTCAAACAATGATAAAATATTAGGGATAGACAGAAATATAAATTGCACAGCCAGTTTAGAACATTATCAGTATTTACTAAAGCTGGGCAAGGCTTTAGAGTTCACACGCTAAATTGCTTGTCCATGAACAAGCAATTCTTCCAGGCAAGTAAGAACACAGAATATACGAAAAGAAGTGTACAAAAAATAAAAAAGTTAACAGCCTTATCTGCTAAAGTCAAAAACTGATTCAATTGAAACGTCTATCAGCAAGAGAATGGGCATATTGGGGTATATCCATGCTATTGAATACTCTAAAGCATTGAGAAAGATCAAACTACCTCTATACAAAAACATAAAACTTTAAGTGAAAGAAATGAGGTACAAGATGGGGCAAACTATATGATTCTATTTATGGATAATTCAAAAAAATAAAAGACAAAACTAATCTTTGGTGATAGAAGGGGGAATAATGGTTGCTTTCTGATGAATAATAAATAGGAGGAAGGAAAACTTTTGGGGGAAGGTGACAATGTTGATTAGTGTAAAAATAACAGAGGTGTGTGTTCAATTTGCAAAAAAAAAAAAAAAATTGTCCAGCTGCCCTTGATCAGTTTATAGATTCAACGTCTATTAAATTATGCTTGCTTTTTTATTCTCCAGGATTATGTTCATTTTTTGCTACCATTTTGTAATAATCTATATCTGATAATCCTTCCCCTTGTACAGGTTTTACTGAATTTACTTACCTTCTTCGGAAATGTTCTTCCACATATATATATATATATATATTTTAAATTAATTTATTTTATATGATTGCATTTGGTCTTTTTTGAAGCCCCTTTTTAGAGGCTCTTTGTTGCAGCATAGAGGCTTCTCTACTTATAGTATACAAGCTTAATTGAACATGTCATGTAGGATCTTGGTTCCCCAATCAGGAATCAAACTGGCATTCTTTGCCTTAAGAGGTGTATTCTTAACACTGGACACCAAGGAAGTCCCTATATATATATGGGGACTTTAAAATTTTATTTTAAATTTCTAAAGCATTTAATACAAGTTAAGTAACAAAAAAATATAAAAAGTGTATGGTAAACGTTTTCTCCAAGCTGTGCTACTCATCAATATTGTATTATCCCAACAGCATTCTGACAATCATAGATACTTTTATATCCCATATAGGGGACATACATACATAGTATCATCCTACAGGTAAATTTGTGCACCTTTTTGTTTCATATAAAACTACTTATTGAAAATTTTTCCTTATTAATATATAAAGAACTTCATTTTTTGTACAGATTTATAATATATCAATGTAAGGTTGTTAATCGATTCACCTCTTCAATGATAGAAGCATCTTTTAAAGGACAAGTTACAAATGACTACGCCACTAACAAGTACAGGCGTTTGCATCCATCTGTTCATCTCCATGAAGGCTCAGTCACATCTCAAAATGACATCCCTGTCCAAATTCAAATAGATGCAATTCAAATAGTCTACAAATAGCTGCTTATACCTACAGTTAAGATCTTCGTTTTAAATATTACAAATTTCAGATAAAATACTTAGCTCAAAAAATGTACTGAGGTGGGGACAGAGTAGGTATGAAGGTTGAGGGAAACCAGCAGGACATTTCACCAACATGAGAACTTCCCACAAATCTGGCCACATAGAAGTAAGTCAAAATTAAAACAGATGCTGAAGTCCATATGTTTTAGCAAAAAAAAATTAAAAAGAAAAGAAATCATAAATGTTAACACCAGGCATGCTGAAATTCCATACTAATTTGGCCCTTCTGTGAAAGAATTGCATAGGAGTAGTGTATGTGACAACAATAGCTGTGAGTTGATTCTATGTCTCATTGATCATAATCCTATTTCTAGAAACATTTATCTCTTCAACCTTTAATTCTCAAAGAGGCAGTATGGACAATGAAATATCATTAAAAAAATTAATGAAATCTAACCATTAGCAACAACATGGATGAACATGGAGAACATTATACTACATGATGTCAGTCAGTTTTAGCACAAACTGTATGATTTCACTTTGTGAGGTGTTTGAAATAGTTAAACTCACGGAAGCAGAGAACAAAATGGTGGTTTCCAGGGATCGGAGGAAGGAGGGAATAGATGTCGTTGTTCAGTTGGTGCTGAGCTTTAGTTCCTCCAAGATGAGTAATTTCTAGAATCTGATGAACAACATAGTACCTATAGTTAATGAGTTACTTTGTATTTTAATATTTATTAAGAGATTATATTTCATGTTAAGCATTCTTACTGCAAAATGGAGTTGGGACACAAGTAAACATTTGGAAGTAATAAGATATTTTTATTACATTGATTGTGATGGTAGTATCAAGGGTATATCCTTATGTCCACGTTCATCAAATTTCATATATTAAACATGTGCAAGTTTTTTTTAAATGTCAATTATACCTAAAAATCTGTAAAAGACAGTATGAACTCTAAAGTCTTATGAATGAGGTTCATATTTCATTTCTACCACTACTGTGACCTGAGGCAAATTACTTAATGTCTCTGTTCTTCAGTTTTCTCATTGATAAAATATTTTACAATTGGATTGTTATTAAAGAAGATAACATTTCTAAATCATTAAACATATTTCCTGGCACATGGCACAGATGTTATATACGTAGAGACAAACATTTGTTTCATAGGATGAAATAAATCCTTACTTGAGGTATTTGTTGAATTATTTAATTGGTTCCCTTAAACTGGTGATAATGTGATGAGATTGAGAACACTCTTCTTTTTTTGACTCTGCCCTTATGTCTCACACTTAACCATTTATGCCTTTTGAAGCTGGCATTCTAATAAGAAAGTCCAGGTACTGTTATTGAACGTCTACATGATCACCGAGTTTAGGAAATCTTAAGGTATCAAGGTTCAGTTTAGCCTTGCTTTGAAAGAGATCAGAAGGATCTCTTGTTAAAACAAAGTAAAATGGAGACCAGGTTTGAAGATTTCTCTGAGCAGAAAAACTATTTAAGCCATGTAAACAAAATTTAGTCTAGCTTGTTTCATGAATATAAATGAACATTTATAATACCCCAAATAATATATATCATCTAAGATTTGGGGGTCAGTTTGGTCTCCTCCTGCTCAAATCCTAAATATACAGAGTGAAATAAGCCTACAGTTAGTAGTATTTTGCTGTAGCCAGATATTATATGGGTACAAAGATTCTTGAACACTTTAGTATGACATTAGATTTGTTCTGAATATAATGCCTGAGAGGTATACATGAGTAAATAGCAACATTATCTGGATGCTTGTAGTTTTCTAGCAAACAGTATAAAATGCTTCAAGTTAAAATTGAATGTTATAGAAAAAGAAAAGCAATCTAGAATACAGAATCCAGTTTAGGAATACCTACTTTAAGTAACTTGATGTCATTACAGGATTTTACATCTATTTGATTATCAAATAAATGCTATTCAGTCAGATGATACTTCTCAGGGATAGAGAAATCTTTTAAATGGATGAGAATTATTTTTTTGCAGAAATGCAAAAATCTGAATTCACATGAATGCTTGATTTTAACATCCCACAGTTTAAGATTAGCTGTTTAATCTCGATATTCATTTCAATATTTCAATTGGCAAAAGTTAAAATATCTGAAGCATCAAATATATAAACTGAAAAATTTATTCTGAAAGAAGAAGGTTATTTGTTGTTACTTATATACACCATCTTTAGACAACAGCAATATTCATAATCTGATTACTCAACAGAGAGGATAGATATGAATAGGAAGCTCTTTCAGAATTAACCCTCAGAATAAAACATACTCAAATAAAACTATGAAAAGAGATGTTCTTTTACTGTTTTAAATATGGAGTGATTATTAGGAAAAATTGTTTTCAAAATCCACCAGTGTTCTTCAAATATTGACATGCATCAGAATTACCTAAAGACAGACTTTAGGCCCAAAGGTCAGGATTTCCCCTTTAGCAGGTCTACGGTAGAGCCTGAGGGCCTATTTTCTAGAAAGTTCCCAGGTGATATTTTGATGTTACTGGTTCCAGGAGCACATTTTTGGAACTACTGCCTTAATAGGATATAGATGAACACAGAAGTAGAGCAAGGACCCTCACATTCTAAGAAACTTAGAATTGAACAGTATCTATTTAAAAGAGATATTTTTACAGAGAATTATACTGAACCTATGTTTTCATATACAGTCTCATAAAAAAACAATTTTTGTAGAGAACATATGGGTTGTTATATTAATTTTTATTAACTTAGTTAGTTAGAGTTGGAGGTTCCTGATACAGTCTAAAAGATTTTTATTTTCCCAGTCATACGTATAGCCTGATATATTCTATTTTTTCCTAATGATGTACATCTTTAATTTTATTTCATATAAAATCTCAATGATGTGCTATTTCTCAAGTTCTCACTTATTTTAAGATTGTGAAAATAATATTCATACTGTCCTATTGTCTGTACTAAATAATAGATAATTTTTAACATTATATAATATTTTCACTATTTCCCATATGTCAAAACAGATTCTCTACATATCTACCTATATATCCATCCATAATTCTTTCAGATTTTATACATTTACCGTTATAAAGGTAGCATGCTAGTTATCACTTTTTATCTCTAAGTTCCAAATTCATTTTTCTTTGCCTTTATGAATTCTGCAAATAGTTCTCCTTTGTAAGTTGGCACAATTTTAAGCTTTGTCAGTAGATGGAGCCAGAGGGACACTAGAGGAGAAAGGGACTTGCTCCTGGAGTGCTTGCTTGCTTCTACAAAGTTCCAGCTGCAAATGAGGCAGTCAGTGGTACTCACTTCAGCAGATTCCAGAAGCACTTCCTTATGAGTATCATGCAAGTTGAGTTGGTAGATTCCTCACAGGAAATCCTGCTTGTCAATTTTTTTCCATTTTACCTCTGTGAACTTCTTTACCATCCAGGGACAGGGTAGCACCTTCTGTGATGAGGGTAGCTGGGGAAGGGGATCTTGCAAATTTCTTCCTTCCTCAGGTGCTGTGCCTCAGCCCTGAAGACAGTAGATGATGCTGGTATTTCTGTATTCTTTGTGGTCCATTGTAGTTAATTCCTTCTTGCTACTTAGCAATTCTCCATATTATGCTTTACTTATTATAATTTGAGTTAAATCATCATCATTTTTGCCTGTGTAGTTTTGAAAAATATGTAGTTGAGCCAAATATGTCAAATGTTCAACTCAATTCTCTATTTTGGTTTCAAAGACCTAATATAAAATGAGTAAAGTACGACAATATCTACATGATTATAAACACTCAAATTCTGATAACTATGGTGAAGTGTATCCTCTGGAAAAGTGGTCAACCTTGATGTCCCAAGTTGTAAAAGAACTTTATTACATGAGTTGTCCTTGTGCGTGCATGTTCAGTCATGTCTGACTCTTTGTGACCCCATGGACTGTAGCCTGCCAGGCTTTTCTTTCCATGGGACTTTCCAGGTAAGATACTGGAGCGGGTTGCCATTTCCTCCTCCAGGGAATCTTCCCGACCCAGGGATGGAACTCACATCTCCTGAATCTCCTGCATTGCAGGAGGATTCTTTACCACTGAGCCCTCAGGAAAGCCCATGTTGGACTCAGTAGAGTGCAAGCACAACTCCTATTTTTGTTCTCCCTACCAAGGACCATTTACATCCTCACTTTGTACTTATCCTTTCTTGCTTCTGAATTAACTAATTTTATTCATTGCTCAATGAATAAAAAGGCAACTTGCAAGAACTTCCTTTTGCTCTATCTACCCACAAAGGTAGATCCAGCCATAGCTTCTGGCCTTTTATCCATTTATATCTGAGTCAAACATGAAAAACTTTATTCCTCAAATTCCTGAGTACACGTCAAATTTTATGAGTATGTCCCTGGAAGTACTTCTTTGAATTGAGAAAGGAGGGACTATCATTTCATTGCTCCTTGGAGGAGAAGAATCTAGCATATTAAAAATTATCTCCAAAGAACATTCTCCAAGTTTTTATATAAGCTGGAAGTAGTGATTAATCCAATAGAATCAATTTTGTTTGTCTCTTTTATAGGTCCTTAATGGATGAGATAGACTACTTTCTCACTTTATGGTGTGGAATTCCTTGCAATCTGTTGCTTTATTCTCCATTACTGGAGGCTTTGTCAACATCAAGAAAATAGAAATCCATTTAACAAACTGTTAAATCTACCTAATAAAAATGACCCGACATTCATATGACAGTGCTGGTGGGACTGAAAATCCTGCATCAGAACAATAAATGAAATAGTCAAATCACCTTGTTCTTCTTGTTCAGTCGCTAAGTCGTGTCCAACTCTGCGACCCACGAGGTGCAGCACACCGTGCCCCCTGTCCTTCTCTATCTCCTAGAGTTTGCCCAAATTCAGGCCCATTAAGTTGGTGATGCTCTCTAACCATCTCATTCTCTGCTGCCCTCTTCTCTTTTTGCCTTCAATCTTTCCCAGCATCTGGATCTTTTCCAATGAGTCAGCTCTTCCCATTGAGTGGCCAAATTATTGGAGCTTCAGCTTCAGCAGCAGTCCTTCCAGTGAATATTCAGGGTTGATATCCTTTAGGATTGACTGGTTTGATTTCTTTGCAGTCCAAGGGACTCTCAAGAGTCTTTGCCAGCACCAAAGTTTGAAAGCATCAATTCTTCAGGGCTCAGCCTTCATTCATGGTCCAACTCTCATATCCATACATGACTACTTGTACTACACATATAATCCTACAACCCAATGTATAAACTTATTTTCAGGCAGTGTTGCAGGACAGAGATGAATTATTAGAAACTATGTATATTCTCTTTCTGAGAAGGGCTGTGATTTGTTAGTGACAAGATTCTATCATTAGATTCCTCAAGATTAAACATATTGTTTGATGGGCACTGACTAAGGGTGATATTTACCACTACATAAGCCTGATCTATAAATATGAGTCACTCATATATTCCTTCAACTTTCTTGGGACAATTTTCCCAACAACTAATGCTGCAAGAATTCAACGGTCTCCTACTCACTCGTTTAAAATTTATTTTTAATTAGAGGATATTGCTTTATGATATTGTGCTGGTCTCTGCCATACATCAACATGAATCAGCCACCGATATACATATGTCCTACTTATTTTTGATTAACCTAGTACAAGGAAAATTTTTATTTAGGTCTTTATTTCTTTGTGTTTATGCAAAAATATAAAATTGAAATATAGCAAAAAAAAGAAAAATATTGAAGTATAAATCTATTGCCTTGAATACTTACAAGGAAGCTTTTTATTAGAGTTTAAAATATTTTTGAGGTCCAAACTCACCAGCCTTTTAGTGATTTATTAATTAGAAATAAAATGTAGTTTTCCGTACAATAAAATATGTGAATTTTATTGAATTCCAAGTAACATTTATCAATTTTTTGTATGTACATACTCAGTCATCCAATAGCACACAGTCTATGAGGGAAAAGTAACATATAAGTATACCAACAGTAAGTCAGATTATTAAATATTTTAATAGAGGTACACATGAATACCTGCACATCATTTGAAAGACGATTTTTGTTCATAGGAATTTAGTAAGCCTTCATAAACTGAATTTTGCTGTTGAGTGTGTTTTTTTGCAATATATCCAAAAGCTGTGTGACAGAAGGAACCTCCTTTGTTTCTCCCATCTTTGTATATCCTGCACTTGGCACAGGGCATGAGACAATAAATATATATTGAATTTTTTATTGTAATGATGTTGTATCATTTATGAGTGTATATTGGGTTTGTTTTATAGGTCTCATGAAGTAATACAACATACGTATGGTAAATAATTAGGAATGCCTGAACAAAATTTTTTTTTTTTTAGATCTTCATCTTATCCTCTAAGGGATAAATAATTCATCTAATATTATCTGACATTTATTTTAGGACTAGGGGCAGGCCCATTAATGAGAAAACAGGGGATATAAAAAGGCGGTGTATTTTTGTTTTTCTATCAGTCCTGGAAACAGTGTTGCTAGAAGGCAGGTGCAGTTTCTGGAGGGCACAAGGCATTGCCAAAAGTGCTGTAGTATTCATAGGACTACAGCAGATAGCTTTCAATGCGATGCTCTCTGGATTTGAAAGATAAATGAGAAGGCAGTTCCATGGAGCCCTGAGCATACACGTTTCTGTGTATGTATGTGTGTCTCCTTACAAATGTGCCTGTTACACACAGCCCTGTACAGAGCCTGCGACACACAGGGCCTCCACATGTATTTGTTAACGGAAGATTGACAACTTTAAACCCAAACCTTAGTAAAAAATAATGCATTGCCTCATATTGTCTCACTTACTTAAGTCACCACCCATTGTTTCAAAATATTCTCATCACCTTCATCCTTCACTTCACAGTTGAGCTTTTATTGTCATAAAACGGCCCTCTAGGTTTGCTAGTGAAAGTCAACTTGACAAACAATTAGAATATTTACTCTGTGCAAAGCATTTTGCAATTGATAAATCAGTGGACTTCTTTGAATCTTGTGCATGTCTATAACATCTTTCAAGCACTTGGCAGGGCTTATCCTTTAAACTGAAGCACATCAGGGGCTCTCTGATGTTACCAAAATTTTAGAGTGTTCTCCTTACAGATTCTCTACCCTCTTTTTCCTTTCATGTCCAATTCTTCTCTATTTCTCTATTCAGTACATCAGTTCTTCTTGTAAATTAGTTTTCACTGGAGAATAATTGCTTTACAATGTTGTGTTAGTCTCTGTATGGATAAATCAATCAGCTGTACGCAGGCACATATCTGCTCACTTATACCCTTCCTTCCCATTTATGTCAACACAGAGAATTGAATCGAGTTACCTGAGCTATACAGTTCAGTTCAGTTCAGTCGCTCAGTCCTGTCGGACTCTTTGCGACCCCATAAATTGCAGCATGCCCAGCCTCCCTGTCCATCACCAGCTCCTGGAGTCCACCCAAACCCATGTCCATCGAGTCAGTGATGCCATCCAGTCATCTCATCTTCTGTCGTCCCCTTCTCCTCCTGCCCTCAGCATTAGGGTCTTTTCAAATCGTCAGCTCTTCGCATCAGGTGGCCAAAATATTGCAATTTCAGCTTCAACATCAGTCCTTCCAAGGAACACCCAAGACTGATCTCCTTTAGGATGGACTGGTTGGATCTCCTTGCAGTCCAAGGGACTCTCAAGAGTCTTCTCCAACACCACAGTTCAAAAGCATCGATTCTTCAGTGCTCAGCTTTCTTTATAGTCCAACTCTCACATCCATACATGACCACTGCAAAAACCATAGCCTTGACTAGATGGACCTTTGTTGGAAAAGTAATGTCTGTGCTTTTTAATATGCTATCTAGGTTTGTCATAACTTTCCTTCCAAGGAGTAAGCATCTTTTAATTTCATAGCTGCAATAACCATCTGCAGTGATTTTGGAGCCCAGAAAAATAAAGTCAGCCACTGTTGCCACTGTTTCCCCATCTATCTGCCATGAAGTGATGGGACCATGGGACCATGAACTGATGCCATGATCTTAGGTTTTCTGAATGTGGAGCTTTAAGCCAACTTTTTCACTCTCCTCTTTATTTTCAATAACAGGCTCTTGAATTCTTCTTCACTTTCTGCCATAAGGGTGGTGTCATTTGCATATCTGAGGTTATTGATATTTCTCCAGGCAATCTTGATTCCAGCTTGTGCTTCTTCCAACCCAGCATTTCTCATGATGTACTCTGCATATAAATTAAATAAACAGGGTGACAATATACAGCCTTGACATACTCCTTTTGCTATTTGGAACCAGTCTGTTGTTCTATGTCCAGTTCTAACTGTTGCTTCCTGACCTGCATACAGGTTTCTCAAGAGACAGGTCAGGTGATCTGGTATTCCCATCTCTTGAAGAATTTTCCACAGTTTACTGTGATCCACACAATCAAAGGCTTTGGCATAGTCAATAAAGCAGAAGTAGATATTTTTCTGGTACTCTCTTGCTTTTTTGATGATCCATCAGATGTTGGCAATTTGATCTCTGGTTCCTCTGCTTTTTCTAAAACCAGCTTGAACATCTGGAAGTTCATGGTTCATATATTGCTGAAGCCTGGCTTGGAGAATTTTAAGCATTACTTTACTAGCATGTGAGATGAGTGCAATTGTGTGGTAGTTTGAACATTCTTTGGCATTGCCTTCTTTGGGATTGGAATGAAAACTGACCTTTTCCAGGCCTGTGGCCACTGCTGAGTTTTCCATATTTGCTGGCATATTGAGTGCAGCACTTTACAGCATCATCTTTCAGGATTTGAACTAGCTCAACTGGAATTCCATCACCTCCACTAGCTTTGTTCGTCGTGATCCATACTAAGGCCCTCTTGACTTCACACTCCAGGATACTGTGATCAATGTGTTGTCACAGCCACCAAGCTATACCGTAGTTCTCAATTGTATACTTTAGGCATCCTATCAGTAGTGTATATATGTCAATCTCAATCTCCCCATTAATTTCACCACCTTTTCTCCCCCTTCATATTTATAAGTGATCTCTATGTCCATGTAGCTCATCATTTTTTTAAAAGCTAAAATAAGTTTTCTTCTTTTCATCTCCAACCTTTTCCACAGTCACCTCATACACTCAAATAACAGAGCTGCATTTATATTTAGACAGAATATTTTCCAAGTGATTCTCAAGTTTGTTCTCTCTGCTTCATGTAAATATTTTTTCACCTTTAAATGGCTACAAATCACTCAGATAGAATAATAATAATTAAAGCATTGGGAATATAATATACAAAATAAACTAACATTTGATTCATCTCATTATATTACATTAATTTATCCTAAATAATCTATATCTATCACCATATATATATATACTTCTCTATACTTCACTGCACAGTGTTTCCCAGTGTTGATACATTCAGCATTTAGTGAGGATACATTTCCAGTTTTTGAGATTTTCCCACATATTTAACATACTTGCCTTTTTATTGTGGTATGTTTCTTTGCATTCTCATGTTCATTGCAGCATTATTCACAATAGCCAAAAGTAGAAACAACTTCAAATGTTGTTTGAAAAACATGAGATTCACCATTTTAATGTATTTTTAAGTGTACAGTACTGGCAATTATAAACTTAATATTGAAGAATTTACTCTTCTTGCATGAATGAACATTTTTATCCATTGACTAGCAACTTCTCATTTCCCTCTTCCCACCCAGCCCCTGGCAAGCACCATTCTACTCTCTGCTTCTGCGAGTTTTGTTAGTATTAGTTTAGATACCTCATATAATGAAGGAGCATGCAGTATTTGTCCTTCTCTGACTGGGTAATTTCACTTATCATAATTCACTCCAGGTTCATCCATATTAGCATATGACAGGATTTCCTCTTTTTTTAAAGAGCTGAATAATATATATATAGTGAAAAATATATATGTAAATATATATACATATATAAATATATATAACATTTTCCTTATTGATTCATCCATTGATGGACACTTGAAGTTGTTTCTACTTTTGGCTATTGTGAATAACGCTGCAATGAGCATGGGAATGCAAATATTTCTTTCAGATCTTCACTTTTGGATAAATGCCTAGATATGGGACTGTTGGAACATATGGTAATTGCATTTTTCATTTTTTGAGAGAGTTTATACTATTTTCCATAGCAGCTGCACCAAAAAGCATAGGCAACAAGACAAAAATAGACATATAAACAAGTATGTCAAACAAAAATATTCCATGCAGCAAAGGAAATAATAACCGGTGAAAAGGGAACCTAGAGAATGGGAGAAAATATTGGTAAACCATATATATTATTAGAGTCTAATATCCAAAATAGATAAAGAATTCCTATAACTTACTGGAACAAAACAGTAAAAAATTAAATAAACTGACTAAAAAATGGGCAAAGGGCTTGAACAGAAATGTCTCCATGAAGGCATACAAATGGCTAACAGGTATATGAAAAGATGTTCAACATCAGTAATAATCAGGGGAATATAAATCAAAAACACCGTAATTTATCACCACACATCTGTTAGAGTAACCATTATCAAAAAGCTAAAAATAAAATCACAAATGTTATTGAGGATATAGAGAATTCAGACTCTTGTGTACTGTTCATGGAAATGTTAACAACCTTGACTTCTAAATACTAAATTCTATTATCCTCCCTTAGATGCTGTGACATCAAAAAATGACCCCACTTTTGCAAACATATGCCAGAGGAGTGATACCAACTCAAGCTGAGAAGCACTGATAATAGACAACACTGCTATTTTAAAGAGTTATGATTTTATCTTGAAGACAATGAAGATGGACCAATGGTTTTAACTAAGCAAAAAAAACACCTAAATTTGACAAAAATTCACTTTGACTAATCATGGAAAGATGGCTTCAAAGGCTTAGAGATGCCATGACTATCACGTGGTCACTGTTACTTTATTCATTTATTGAAATAATCTTACGAAGTTTCTCAAATGTTCCATCTTGGCATAAGTTGAAATACCCACTAAACCTTTAAAACAAAAATGTCCAGAAATCAGAGCCTAAGAATGGAAGATAAAGGCTGTCTTTTAGGAGTATAATTAAAGAAAAAAAGGAAGGAGGGTGGGAAGGGAGCAGGAGGGAGAGGAGGTAAGAGGGGGGAGGAGAAATAAAGTGAGAAAAAGAACAAGTGAGCAAGAATGAGAAAAATGAGACTTTGCTGCTTGAGGTGGGTGGGCAGGAAATGTGGCTACAGATACTCTTTTTGTCTGCCTCATAAAATGTACCTAATGTGGTTAAAATGTGCTCTAGAGAAGACCCTCAAGTTTTGTTATTTATTGTTGATGCTGCTGCTGCTAAGTCACTTCAGTGTGTCTGACTCTGGGCGACCCCATAGACAGCAGCCCACCAGGCTCCTTTGTCCCTGGGATTCTCCAGGCAAGAATACTGGGGTGGGTTGCCATTGCCTTCTCCGATGCATGAAAGTGAAAAGTGAAAGTGAAAGAGTCGTGTCTGACTCTTTGAGACCCCATGGACTGTAGCCCACCAGGCTCCTCCCTCCATGGGATCTTCCAGGCAAGAGTACTGGAGTGGTTGCCATAATGAACTATAGTTTGCAGTCCTCACATTCTCCAAATAAAACATCTCAAACAGAACAAGGACACACTATTGAAGTGAAAATTTGATGTGTCCTGAATTCTATTTTGACCACATGATCAAAATTAATTCTGGACGATGTGTTAGAACATTTGGCTTTTATTGAAAAGGAACTCGACTTCCTTTTTCTTTGATATTTGTCAAATTATTTCAAAAAATATGGAAACAAAAAGAAAAAGCAATGCTTTCTATACAACATAAGGTATATTTAATATGAGTTTATATAATGATAATTATATATGAATCAAGTCAACATAATATAGTTTCTATATAAAATAGGCCAATATGTGAATATCTACTTATTGAAAGATATAGATATAATATAATTTAAATTCACATTTATAAGTTTGGAGATGAGAACTATCTGTATCAAGGCCTGCCATCATACTTTTGGGAAAAATAATATCTTAAAGCAATATGGAATTCAGATTCACCTGCATTCCTTTTTTAGAAGGAAAATTCTCAAGGGACACATTTATTATTTAACATACACATAGTTATTATATTGAGAGCAATTAGTTCCACAAGTAAAAGAGTTTTATCTTTGAAAACAAAGTGACACAAAATCAAAGCAAACATAATGCTTCTAATTTTACATGTATTATCACATTGGCAATTAAGAAAATTCAATCATGATAAATTAAATCTAGACAAAAGATTAGGGGTTATTAGATACTCTTAATAGTTTTGCCTTGCCAAAATTAAGAATACATAATGAAAGAGTAACTTCAGGAACAATGGACTCCAGAACATTTGACTTCAGTTTTGCTTTTAAAAATGCATACATTAATATCTCTGATTTTTGCCACCAAAAGTAGTTTTCAATGCATTTCCCAAATAAACATAAGACCAAAGGAAAAGAAATTGTAAAGCTTTAATCAGAGAACTATATCATAGAAGAAATTTTATCATAAAGAAGTTGTTATATTTAGAAGATATATTTAATATGATTGAATCTTTAATGTGTATTTACAAGGAGATACATGTATTAATCTCTGCTGAGGTAGAAAATGAATTTTGGAGGGATTTTTTAGGGGAATTTGGAGTAACCTATACATTGTCTCAACTCTGACACCTATTAGCTGCTCAATTTAGGAAAACTACTTAATCTCCGTGAATCTTAGGTTCTTTTCCATAACATAAGATTATTAAAGAGACCGCATGCATTTAAAATAAGCATTAAACCCAAGGCATAACAACATGGAACATATAAATAATGACCCTGAATCCAGACTAGTGGGCTCCTAATTCAAGCTTGACTACTTAGCAACTTTGGAAACTTCCTTCTCTAAGAAATGGAAATAATAACAGCACCCAGGTCATAAGACTATCCTGTATCTTAAAAAAGTTATGTTTTTTACTGAATTAAAAGCAATTTTGGGTACTAGTGGACACTATACATCTGCGAATTCCTCTTGTTATTGTAAGAGTAAAAATATAACTAAACTGCCTTTATTTATTCACCAGATATTCAGTGATAAGGAAATTAATATCACTGATAATTTATTCAGTGATAAATTACATAGAATTCAGTGTTCTTGCATGCATTCTTGTCTAACATAGTCATAATTTCTCAGTGTGGATAATATATTAAAACACACTCTTTTTCAGATTTAGTAAACTCCAAGTTAATAGTAAAACCACCAAGTTAAAAATAAACTTAACACAACAAAATAAAGATTCTGGTAAAAAGCAGGCAAACCAGTTGTTTACATCCTATCAAGGATTACCTCTTAAAAAAATTTATTTCTATAGAAAAATTCATTTACAGTTTCACTGATTATAACTGAGATATAACATTTTATAAATTCAAGGTGTACAAATGATGAATTTAGATAGATGGTAAAATGTTTACCATGATGATGTTAGTTAACAAATCTATCCCCCCAGATAACTGTTAGAGTCATCATGCTGTACATTAGGTCCCCAGAACTCATTAACTAGATGTTAGTTCCCTTTGACCAGCTTCACCTACCTCCCCGTCATCCTTCCACGATCAACAATCTACTCTCTGATCCTATGAGATCAGATTTTTTAGGCTTCAAGTATACTAGGTACACTTTCTTTCTATGTCAGACTTACTTTACTTAGCACATTGTCCTCAAGGTTCATCCATGTTTTCACAAATGATAAAATATTCTTTTTTTTATAGCTGAATAGTAGTCTCCCTATTGTTATAATCTTTCATCTGCTGATGGATACTTGGATTGCTTCCATGTTTTCACTATTTGCAATAGTTTTTTCACCTTTTTTTCCCTCTTTTTTTATTTAAAGACAATAGGATAATAATATTTGCTATGTAACAGAGTCACATTTAATATGATTTTACTTAAAATTATAAATAGACTAATAATTGCAGTCAACATTAGTCCTATATACTTGTGATTTTTATATCTGGCTATACATTATGGTCAAATTCAGAGTTTTGTTTTTGTTTGGTCTTCTATATTTAAAATTTTTATTATCAATATCTAGGCTCATTTCTTCCCAATTTAATCAAATGACCTTGGATAGGACCACAAATTTGTAATTTTTCAAAAAATTTCTCATTTATCTTACTTTTCCTCTAAAGTTAAGAACTGTCAATGTATATGACCATATATGTGCGGCAAAATAGTAGTCTAATGAAAGGGAAAACATTACAGAAAAAAAAATGCCAGAAGTACAAGAAAGCATAGTTTCCTACTACTGTGTTTTCCAAAATTCTCTATTTATATTTATATTTTTTAAATTTTCTTTACTTTATTGTGTTGGTTTTGCCATACATTGACATGAATCTGCCATGGGTATACATATGTTTCCCTTCCAGACCCGCCCCCTCCCCGAGCATCAGACTTGGGCTGGCGATTGATTTCACATATGATAATTAACATGTTTCAATGCGATTCTCCCATATCATCCCACCCTTGCCCTCTTCCACTGAGTCCATGAGACTGTTCTATACATCTGTGTTTCTTTTGCTGTCTTGCATGCAGGGTTCTCGTTACCATCTTTCTAGATTCCATATATATGCATTAGTATACTGTATTTTTGTTTTTCCTTCCTAGAGGAAAACATAGGCAAAACACTCTCCCACATAAACCAAAGCGGGATCCTCTATGACCCACCTCCCAGAATATCGGAAATAAAAGCACTAATCAACAAATGGGACCTAATTAAAATTAAAAGCTTCTGCACAACAAAGGAAACTATAAGCAAGGTGAAAAGGCAGGGTTCAGAATGGGAGAAAATAATAGCAAACGAAGCAACGGACAAACAATTAATCTCAAAAATATACAAGCAACTCCTGCAGCTCCATTCTAGAAAAATAAACGACCCAATGAAAAAATGGGCCAAAGAACTAAACAGACATTTCTCCAAAGAAGACATAAAAATGGCTAACAAACACATGAAAAAATGCTCAACATCACTCATTATCAGAGAAATGCAAATCAAAACCACAATGAGGTACCACTTTACACCAGTCAGAATGGCTGCCATCCAAAAGTCTACAAGCAATAAATGCTGGAGAGGATGTGGAGAAAAGGGAACCCTCTTACACTGTTGGTGGGAATGTAAACTAGTACAGCCACTATGGAGAACAGTGTGGAGATTCCTTAAAAAACTGAAAATAGAACTGCCGTATGACCCAGCAATCCCACTGGGCATACACACCGAGGAAACCAGAATTGAAAGACACACATGTACCCCAATGTTCATCACTGCAAAATTCTCTATTTAAAAAAATATTAGATATAATAATTGGTAAATAGAGTTTATTGAATGTAACTCAGTTCTAACAGGATATTTGATACATGCATTAAAGTCTACTTTTGTCTTATTAAGACATTCCTGTAATAAGTGGATAGTATAGGTGCTTTCCCTGTATGACCAGTAAGAGGTGTTCTACATTTCACTCATCTTTTTTTTGCTATATTTTATAGTCAAGTGAAGATACTGAATATTATTTCTTGAATTGCTTAAAAACTTAAGATGTGAATCCAAACAATTATTGATAACTCCTTATATGAAATACTATCTTAGTAATTCTGCGAGTAATACAAATTATTTAAGGAAAGTCTATTTTCTTTCTTTCAAGTGTGAGCATCATGTCATAATCTTTCAGTTATTTATATCTGAATATGTATCAGTAGGTGATTCAATTTCACCTATAACAACTGAGTGAATATGCAGATCATCCTGAAAGAGGGTGTGAGTTTGTAACAGGATCTCTCAGAGTGATTCTGCACAAAGATTCATTTTCCTCTAAAATTTTCTCTTTCAAGCATTTTTATTCCTTGTAAACACTAAACCAGGCAAGAAAGCCAGTTAGTGGCAAAATACAGAATATGAAAATACATCTCATCATGCACTGAAATTGTACACTCGGGAATCATTAGCAGAATTAAATGAACATTTCTCAATTTGGAGCATCAGTCTATTAATTTTAATTTTGTACATATGTTAGTAGCGATCTGTTGTCAATTTAATATTGCATAATACTGCATTTTGTACTCACAGAGAGCCTCTTTGTCTTATTTTTTCATTTAACTCTACAGGCTGTTATTGATAATCCTTTGCTCAGTTTTAACCTACCAAAATAATTTTGATCAATGAAATTTCCAGGAAAAAAGAAAGCCATGGCCATAGTTATTAGAAATGTTTTGTCATTACTAAAACTTTGAAATACTGAAAACTGTAGAAAGTCTCAGTCCTTTCCTATGTCTTAAAGATCTGCAGTGTGCTTCTGCTTGACTGCTGAGTACAACCTGCATATGAACACAGTTCATCCTTGAAGAAACACATTGAGTTTGAAGTTATTTAATGCTCCCATATAAATTTCTATTTGATGGCATTTCCAGTTCCATCCTCAAGTGTATAAAATAATGGGGCAGAGAAAGTAGCATGATTTAATGCATACCTCCAGAAACAGCTCTGCTTTTAGCTGGAAAACTAGATTTTAAAAAAAAAGGAAAAAGAAATGAAAGGAGATTGCTATGGGACTTTGCTCATTGTGAACTCCTATAAAGAAAAGGATTGAATTTCTAATAAAATGAAGTAAATATATAATACTACATATATATTATAAATATATATATCCATAAATGTAAAATACTAAAGTAATTTCACAATAATATCCTGTAAGATGTTTCATTCTTGATATTTTATGCAAAGTAGTTTCTTTGACAACAACATAGTTCTTTAAGCCTGTTGACAACTGTTCCTGCCAGTTTTATTCTTTCATTTTTAATTCACAAGGGCAATTCAAAAGGAATGATTATGTACTCTACGGATTTCTTAGAGTTCACTTTATTGATTTCACTAATAAACTTGGGCTCCAGGCCATATCGTTGTCGGGACTCTGCTCGAAATTTCATAGTGGATTTGTGTAAGAAGCTTTCCTAAACTATGTGAAACATGTATTTTGACTAATCTGAGTCTATACATTAAACTAGATTAGATCATAGGGAATTCCAGAAAACCAAGCATAGATTTTATGTTACCATCTGTTAATGGGAAACATTACATTTCAGATGTCAGTATATGTCAGTAAAATGGCATCTGAAGAAATGCCTGAATTTGCTTGAACCAGGAAAGTCTTGCAAAGTGACTTCATAAGACAAAAGGATAGCATTTTGAATGGAAAAACATCTTTCAGAAACGTGTTTTTAGCACAATGGCATAAATTATACACTGTATTTTGCCACACACACCCCGATTTCTAAAAATTACATTTATTAACAATATGATGGTAAGTTTCATGTTTGAGGCTACAAAATTTTTAACTAAATAGAATTCACAAAAAGAACTCAAAATGGCTCTTCAAATGACTTGAATCCATTTTCCAAAAAATGTTTGTGTTTACACTGTGATCTCAATGTCAAAATTATTGCATAGTTTCAGAAGACAATAAAGCCATATATTTCATATAATCCATTCACCAATCCATATATTCAGCAACTCGTCTTTTACACTCTCTTCCCATGGGAACACTATACTTATTTCATTTTTTATTCACTTTTTGAAGTACAGGTGCTCAGATTTTCCTGATGACTAACATTACTCTCTGCATAGTATTGCATCTGTAAAAGTATATAAAGCAAAATGACTCAAGGCTGAAATGCGCTTTTCCAGGAGTTTGAAACCAAATAGCTAAGAATGAGCTTTTGTTTAAGTTTTCCTTAGATTTTTATCCTAAGAAGCTTTTCAAACAACTTGGCTACCAAAGACTTCCCAGCTGTATTGTGCCATTTGATTTTACTTTTAAATCATGGGACAACATACCATCAGTAAAATACATGAAAATAGGTATATATTCCAATGACTATTTGCCCACATATGTATAGTTATGAATATGAAATTGTATGAAGAGCTAGACATAGAGATAAAGATATGGTCATTGAAATGACTGATATGTGTCATTGAAACCACTGATCATATCAACCTATAGAACATTTCCATCCTTTCCAAACATTTCTGATCCTAGTCACACTGCCCTAAAGATAACTACTATTTGGACTTCTAGAACCATGGAATAGTTTGGTTTGTTCTAAACATAATATAGATCATCATGCATGTGTGTTAAGTTGCTTCAATTGTGTCTGACTCTTTGTGATCATATGGACAGTAGTCCTCCAAGCTCCTCTGTCTATGGGATTCTCCAGGCAAGAATACTGGAGTGGGCTGTCATGCCCTCCTCCATGGGATATTTCTGACCCAGGGATCAAACCTAAGTCTCTTATGTCTCCTGCATTGGCAGGCAGGCTCTTTACCACTAGCTTCACCTGGGAAGCTGAAATGTCATATATATAGATATATATTTTGTCTGGATATTTTCATATATTATGGTATTACATATGGCAGTAGTTCTTTAATTCCATATTATTTATATATTGTATTAATTGCATAATATAAAATAATTTATTCATATAGTCTATTGATGTAGACATTTCAGTTGTTACAGTATTTGATCCCTATGAATAAAACTTCTATGAACTCTCTTGTGCATATCTTTCAGTAGAAGAATGAATTTATTACTCTTGGGCACACATCTAGGAGTGGAATTATTATTAGCATATATGTACATTGTAACCTTGCTTATTTATCATATGCAGATTACATCATGCAAAATGCCAGACTGGATGAATTACAAGCTGGAATCAAGATTGCAAGGAGAAATATCAATACTCTCAGATATGCAGATGACACCACCCTTATGGCAGGAAGTGAAGAGGAACTAAAGAACCTCTTGATGAAAGTGAAAGTGGAGAGTGAAAAATTTGGCTTAAAATGCAACATTCCGAAAACTAAGTTCAAGGCATCTGATTCCATCATTTCATGGCAAGTAGATGGGGAACAATGGAAATAGTGACAGACTTTATTTTCCTGGGCTCCAAAATCACTGCAAATGGTGACTGCAGCCATGAAATTAAAAGATGCTTATTCCTTGGAAGAAAAATTATGACCAACCTAGACAGCATATTAAAAGACATTACCGACAAAGGTTCATCTGGTCAAAGCTATGGTTTTTCCAGTAGTCATGTATGGCTATGAGTGTTGGACCATAAAGAATGCTGAGCACTGAAGAAACAATGCTTTTGAACTATGGTGTTGAAGAAGACTCTTGAGAGTCACTTGGACTGCAAGGAGATCTAACCAGTACATCCTAAAGGAAATCAGTACTGAATATTCACTGGAAGGACTGATGCTGAAGCTGAAACTCCAACACCTGGCCACCTGATGTGAAGAACTGACACAATGGAAAAGACCCTGATGCTGGGAAAGATTGGAGGCAGGAGAACTGGATGATAGAGGATGAGATGGTTGGATTGCATTACTGACTCAATGGACTTGAGTTTGAGCAGGCTCTGGGAGTTGGTGATAGACAGAGAATCTAGGTGAGCTGCAGTCCATGGGGTCACAAAGATTCATACTGAGCTACTGAACTGAATCGAGTTTGTACAAGGGCTTCCCAGGTGGCACTAGTGGTAAATAACATGCCTGCCAATGCAGGAGACAAAAGAGACCTGGGTTCAATCTCTCACATGTGCACGGAGTTCATGTAAGTTTAATAAATATTGACAGTTAGTCTCCCAAAGTGATTATTTCATTTGGGGATTCTTAAATATATGGTTGGGCTTCCATGGTAGCTCAGACAGTAAAGCATCTGCCTACAATGCTGGAGACTCGGCTTCAATGCCTGGGTTGGGAAGATCTCCTGGAGAAGGAAATGGCAACCTACTCCAGTATTCATGCCTGGAAAATCCCATGGACCAAGGAGGCTGGTGGACTCCAGTCCATGGGGTGTACAAAGTCAGACACGACTTCACTTTCACTTTTCAAACATATGGTTAAATGGCATCATGACTTCTCCTATGTTATGATGTTTATACTATTATCTTTCCTGGTAGTAGGATCATTTTATATTATGTATATTGGAAGTTGAGAAATGTTTCTCTGCACCGTACTCTTTTAAGGTAAAGTAAATTATAACTACTAGCCATGGACGGGGCTAATGATCCCTGAGTGGGAGAATGCTCTGCAGAGGGCTGTGATAAATAGCAACTGGTAGCTGATTATTTGATAGAGCTGGGGTCAATAAAATTTCTTTAACAAGCTAGACAGCAAATATTTTCAAAGTTGTGGTCTTTGTCACAACTACTCAGTAATGAAGCCAAATTTTATAAATTTTTATGTCTCACAAAATATTCTATTTTGGATTTTTGTATAGCCATTAAACACGTAATAACATGCTTATGTTTCAAGCCATACCAAAAATAAAAAATTAATTGCCAGCATTATTTCATAGGCTGTAGTTTGCCCACCTGGAGCAATGAATCCTTCTTAACCACTCTTGGCTAACAAAGACTTTTCCATTGTGCTGTGGTAGCTGAATTCCCTTCATTTTTTTTTTTTAATTGGGAAATAGCATACAAAGTGAAAGAAGAAAAGAATACTGTTTTCCTTTTTAATTTTGTTACTAACATGCTTGGTAAGGGAAAATAACAGGCACATTCAAGAGTTTTTGATAGTTTTATACAGTGAAATCCAAGTTTGTTATAAGTAAGATTCAGAGATCCTCCACATCAAACTGGTGTCCTATGAGGAAAGGAGAGTGCATGAAGAACTTAATCAAGTTAGTCTTTTCAAAATACATAACTCAGATTCGACACTAACAATTTTAAGTCAATAATGATTGTGGATTTCTTAAAGCAGCTAATACTGAATGAAAATTGTGTCACTTCAGTATATCTTTTGTTTTCCTTTAACTTTTGCCTATATTCTTTGTAAACTGAGGGTTAAGATTAGAGGCATGATAAAAGTTCAGGTTTATTTATGGCAAGAATACTTCATTGGTTTTGGACTTTACATGGCATTACTTTTTAAAAGTACATGGTTTTCGGGTGACTAATTAATAATGATGAGTCTGATCAAATTTACTTATCGTACTGAGGTCAACATTTTTGAATTAGTTTTCTAAAAAATTATCCAATCAACCTTGCTTATTTAAAAATACATATGTATAGTTATGCAAATTCATCTTATAAATTTTTAAAATATTTCATGTCTCACTATCTAATTCCACCTTATCATGTCTAATTTGCTACTCTTAAAGCTATTTTCCTTTTTAAAAAATTAACTTAGCAACTATTCTGTTTATTTGAGTAAATGTATCACTTCTTGGCCTTTTGGCTAAGATCAAGTGTATCTGAATAAATGTATTTTTCAGGAAAATCATTTAAAATTAATTATTTATATATTTTCTTAAAATTAACTTTTGATTTATCTTTTTTATTTTTACCTTCTGCTTTTATTCAGTTTACTTTCTTATATATTTTATATGTTCTAATATTTAGAATTTAGTTTTATCATCTTTAGTCAATAAAGTGAAGTCAATAAAGAAAAGGTAGATGTTTTTCTGGAACTCTCTTGTTCTTTTGATAATCCAACAACAAATGTTGGCAATTTGATCTCTGGTTCCTCTGCCTTTTCTAAATCCAGTCTGAACATCTGGAAGTCTCGATTCATGTACTATTGAAGCCTAGCTTGGAGAATTTTGAGCATTACTTTGCTATCGAGTGAGATGAATGCAATTGTGTGACAGTTTGAACATTCTTTGGCATTGCCTTTCTTTGGGATTGGAATGAAAACTGACCTTTTCTAGTCTTGTGGCCACTGCTGAGTTTCAAATTTCCTGGCATACTGACTGCAGTACTTTAACAGCATCATCTTTCAGGATTTAAAATAGCTCAGCTGGAATTCCATCACCTCCATTTGCTTTGTTTATAGTGAGGCTTCCTAAAGCCCACTTGACTTCACATTCCAGATGTCCGGCTCTAGGTGACTGAGCACACCTTTGTGGTTATCTGGGTCATTAAGATATTTTTTGGAGGGTTCTTTTGTGTCTCTTGCCACCTTTCTTAGTATCTTCTGCTTCTGTTAGGTTCATACTGTTTCTGTCTTTTATTGTGCCCGTCTTTGCATGAAATGGTCCCTTGATTTCTCTAACTGTCTCTAATGAGTCAGAAGACTCAAATACATGCACTACCATTACTCTTGCAAAATATTTTTTGAGAGCAATTCTAAAAGTTTATACTTAATAACTATCATGGACCTAAACTGATAGAGATAACAAATAAGCAAATATGAATATATATATATACACACACATATATATATTAAAATTACTAGAGAGTTTAAAAAAGAAGGCAGATAGTAGAAAAAATTCAACACTTTCAGAGAACATTAGATGAATATCTTATTTTTAGGTCTCTGACCCTATGGTCAAATGACCATACTATAACACACAGATGACTAAAATTCAAATAAACACATTTTCTGTTTTAATGAACCAGAATACAAGGTCCAGGAAACCATATCCACAATTGCTGGAAACTGAAGAATTGAGTCTCAGAAAAAAGAGGCCAGAGAAGCAGTAGATTCTTTATAAACTCTTCCTGTTTTTTTGGCTATACCTGAATTATGCGAGCACAAGGAAGACATAAATATACTTCAACTCACTTCTCAAATTCTGCCTACAATACTCAGTGTAGATTAATTGTAACTAGATTATCCCTTAAAAAATGAGAAATTCAACTCCAACTTTAACAAACAGCAAAAATCAATTACATTGCCAGTGTCCATATCTGTCAGTGAGAGTACTTCATGAAGAATACAGAATAATCATATCAACATGTATTATTCCTGCCCAATACCAGCCTCAATGTAAAAGACACTTAATCAGTTAATCCATCCTGAAATGCTTTCTCAGCTCTTACATAATGTGGTTCATGCACATAACTTTCTGGCACCTCGAACCACATTACTGTGAGCATCAGCAGATACGACATAGGATATAATGAGTAACGTTATGTGGTAAGCTGAATTATAGCTCTCTATTTTTTTTTAATTTAATTATTTTTGGTTGCACTGGGTCTTCATTGCTATATCTGGGCTTTCTTTAGTTGTGGCGAATGGGGCTACTCTTCATTGTGGTATGCAGCCTCCTCATTGTGGTGGCTTCTCTTGTCGTGGACACAGGCTCTAGGCACTTGAGGTTCATTAGCTGTAGCACTTGAGCTCAGTAATTGTGCTGTGAGGCTCTAGGATGAGCTACAGTAGCTGAGGCACACAAGCCCCACAGTTGTGGCTCTCGGGCTCTAGAGCACAGGCTCAGTAGTTGTGGTACAGAGTTTTAGTTGCTCTGTATGTTTTAGTGGCATGTAGGATCTTCCTGGACCAGGGATTGAACCTGTGTCCCCTGCATTGGCAGGTGAGTTCCTTTCCACTGTGCTACCAGGGAAGTCCCTACAGTGGTGCATTTTTAAAAACATTTTATTTTTGCAGATCAATATTTTTCTTAGAACGTTACTTAGTGTTCTCATTAAAAAGTAAAGATAAATTGTAGGCTATTAATAGATTCAACTAATTTCTTATATTAGTCCTTAATGCTGATCTACAGCATTTCCATTTCTCCTTCTAGTCACAAAGTAAAATTGCATTTCACTCTAATACCTGATTATGAATGTAAATGACATGTAAAATCTCTGGAATAAAGCCTCCAAGGGTCAAAAAACACTTTTCTGTCCCCTCTCCCATCTCCATAGTTACTAGTAATTTTTCCAAGTAGATGCCTGTGACTCTCTGATAGAAAATAACACAGAGAGACTGCAGTATAAAAGAGACAGAGGAAAGTATGTTATCTATATTCACACTGACACAAAAGACAAATATGTCCATACTAGAAGGAAAATAGAATCATCAGGTCATTATGGAAAAGAGTGAGTCAGAAAATTTTTTAAAAAGTAAGGGAAAAAAAAAAAGATTCAGTGGTGTACCTGATGGCTGTTGATGGAGTCCAACTAACTAAACAGGAATCCTGCAAATTCTCCATCTTTGACTGTAAACAAAGCATGCTTAAATGGTCTTTATGAACATGTCTCTTTACCTGACCAAATAAGACTGTCAATTCAAACTGTGGCTTTCTGAAGGTCTCAGTCATATAGTAAGTATAGATACAAACTGAATCATTTGCCAATACAATTATGAATGCTGAAAAACACTACTTTTCAGGATGGCTGCATACTATTTGAAAGCATAAGAACTGGAGGAAAATGCTAACCACACAGTAGCTATGATGAGTACAGAAGAGTTCTATACCTGATGTTTTAAAAAGGCAAAATCCCTCTCAGTTTCTTTACTATTCCACCAAGACAGCATAAAAATGAAAACTTAGCAGAAATGAATTAACATTTCATTTGACTCAGAGGTATTTGTGATCCATAAAATACTTACAATACTTTCCTTTTTTCCTTAGGAAAGTATGTGCCTTGGATATCACAGAAAAGTTACCAATATTTTATCAATATGCTCCTGCTTTCTATACCAGGATAGAAAATTATTTCCTAAATTCAAATAAAATGAAAATCAAAAAGTTTGTCTAAATAATTCAGACCCCATACACAAAATGTATCACCAATGTGCTAACATTAGGAAATGAACATATCTAAATGTAAGGAAGATTTGATGATATAAACTGAAGCAGTCGTATTTCACTGATGGGACCTGAGGAATCATGTAAAATATGAGGAAATGTGAGCAGCAAACATATCAAGGCCAAATGTGTTCAAAAGTTCCATATATATTTCAATTATTCATCCTGGAATTTCATTTGTGTGTGCTCTGAAAGAGAAATGAAATTCTGAAATATGCTAGCCTTTTATTCTCTTACCTGTTTGACTAGTAATAATTCCACTCATATAATGGAATGTGACAAAAAAGTTATTTTTCTTGACATATTTAACTTGATTGGAAATTTGCAGTGCATAAATTTCTATTTTCTGTAGGTCAACAAGTAGGAGCTTTACATATCAGAAATCTGCAAGAGCACAAGTCTTTACTTCAAGTAAAATGTATTTGCCTCCCTTGCTGCTCTATCAAGTTTAATTATGCAAATCCTATTGGAAGAAACTAGACTCCCTGTGTAGTCCTGTCTATTAGTACTGCCTCTCTAAAAATGTTCTAAACATTTCTGTGGAAACGTTTAGACAAGTACAGTGACATCTAAGAATAAGAACTAGAAATGCTCTCCATGTAAGAGGTGTTTATTATGTCTCCTGTTTGCCTAGCTCTGTTTCAGGCACTATACACTATTTTTAAGTATTTCTAACTTGAATACTTTGTCTTTAAGTATATTAATCACACATGCAGGAGAAGCAAAGTACACAAAACATGTTTCATATGGTGAGCCCTAGGAATATCAGAGGGAAAAATAATTAGGAAAATACTAATGAAAATACAGGCTTTCATTATTTGTGAAGCAGTGCATACATCATGTGATCAAAACAATACACTAAATGAGGGAGACACAAATGCTATAAACAAATTACATAATATTTTAGATTTAAATACATTCTATAATTGAGATGAACTTATGAGTTCTGGGGATAAGGACAAAAGATCTGAATAAATTTCAAGTTGTTATAAAGCTTGTATGGGAAGTTGCATCTAAGTAAAGGCAACTTTAATATTCTGCAATTAGGACAGAGGCATATGGAGAAGGCAATGGCACCCCACTCCAGTGCCCTTGCCTGGAAAATCCCAGGGACAGAGGAGCCTGGTGGGCTGCAGTCCATGGGGTCCCTAGGAGTCAGACACGACTTCACTTTCACTTTCACTTTTCACGTTCATGCATTGGAGAAGGAAATGGTACCCCACTCCAGTGTTCTTGCCTGGAGAATCCCAGGGACAGGGGAGCCTGGTGGGCTGCAGTCTGTAAGGTCGCACAGAGTCGGACATGACTGAAGCGACTTAGCAGCAGTAGTAGGACAGAGGAATATAGTTTTGACAGATGAAATACAGACTGGTTAAAATAACATAGTTTAAGGGGTCAAGATACAGCTATTAAACTGCTTCGGGGGAATGGCTGAGTATGACTGAAATATAGGGAGATTTATACATGATAAAATATATTGAATATAGACCATACCACTCATTATCAGAGCATATGTGAATATTTATAAAATATGAGTATAATTTAAACTTGAGTGTACAGATAAAAGGGTGTATTTTGAATTTACTTCAGAAAACTATCATATGTTTTAGAAAGGTAGTTCTGAAAGTAGTATAAAAGATAAACTAGAGAGGCAAGGTAATGGATGCTGTGTCAACCTATTTTTGTACAGTAAATACTTCAAGGTGTTTGAGGGAAGAAAACAAAATCTAAGAAAGAATTCAATGATATTAAGAAGAGTCATGTAACGAAACTAATTTTGTTGTGGTCAAATAAGTTTGAGAAATAATGAATTACAGAAAACTAAGAAAAAAATTCTTCACCAGTAAACACAGAATAAATTAAAGTATATTATTTGTTTTCAAAAGGAGATAATTTATGCCCAATTCCTAAAATGCTTATATTTCCAAATACATTTTAGACGAGCATCTAACAAAGTCATTTTAGAAACACAGCTTTTAAGTGATTAATCTATATTATCTAAAGAAAGTGAAAATGAAGTTGATCAGTAATTTATGACTCTTTGCGACCCCATGGACTGTACCTGCCAGGCTCCTCTATCCATGGGATTTTCCAGGTAAGAATATTGGAGTGGGTTGCCAGTTCCTTCAACAGGGGTTCTCTCCAATCCAGAAATCAAACCCAAGTCTCCCATATTGCAGACAGAGTCTTTACCGCCTGAGCCATTAGGGAAGTCCTAAAACTTTCCTAAATGCAAACTTAAAAGAGACAAATCCAATTTAATAAAAAATAGTGAGATGAAGAGCATGACATGATGTTCTCCCCTATCTTTAATCCCTACTCTAGCAATGTCACAGGTGGCTATCATAATTTCTAAATATTTTAAGAAGCTTCTGAAGTTATTACACTTTAATGCTCAAGATCTCCTTCTCCACTGAAATACACTTTACTTAGAGGATAATCGAGTGATTAATCTGGAAAATCCAAGAGCTAGTGTTGCCTACAAGTTTTTGATGGTATAATTATAAATCAAATGTGACAGGACGAAGAACCCATAAAATTTCTTCTCACGAAAAGAACATTTAATGTGTCCATTCCTTATATTTTCCTTATTTGTCACAGCTTTATTGCGATATAATTGATATTAAACATTCTCAATATATTTAGTGTATGTAATTACACATATTTATGTATATTTAAAACAGTTAATGTATATAATTGAATGAGTTAGCAAATATGTGAACATATGTAAAATCATCACCACGATGAAGGTGAAAATATATTGACACATCCCCAATTTCCTTATGTCTCTCTATTTTTACTTGTAGTAAGAACACTTACAATTTTTTTAAGTGAGCAATAACATTCTGTTAACTATAGGAACCATATTGTACACCAGATTTCTAGAACTTAATCCATCTAGCATAACTGAAATTTTACACTTAATGAACAATCAAACCCCACATATCCCCACTCCCAGCCCCTGCCAACAACTACTGTATTATCTGCTTTATGAGATTTACTATTTTGAATATCTCTTATAAGTGGAATCATATACTATTTGTCCTTCTTTTACTGGTTTATTTCATTTAGCAAAATTTCCCTCTTTTTAAAGGCTTAATAGGTTTCCATTAGGCTCCCTGGTGGCTCAGAGGGTAAAGAATCCACCTATGATGCAGGAGACCCAAGTATTAGATCCAAGTATCCAATCATTTTTTGATGAAAAATTATTAATCTCTGTTAGATCCTAATTTCAATTTTTTGGGTATATATACATAAATGGGAATGTGAACAAATTGTAAACCTTGTATTTTGGGTGAAAATGAAAGTTACTCAGTCATGTCATGTATAACTCTTTGCAACTCCATGGACTATACAGTCCATGGAATTCTCCAGGCCAGAATACTAGAGTGGGTAGCCCTTCCCTTCTCCAGAGTATATTTAAGGTAGGAAAATAAAATATTGCAGCAGCTATGAAAAACATTAGTATTCAATAATTTTCTAAAATAATTAAATATGGAACTATCATATGTTCCTATCTTACTGAAGAATACTGAATATGGCAAAGGGAATACAGGAGGAAAAAAGTCTAAAACAAAAACAGGGTCAAAGGGCGTTAAGAAAAAAAATGGAGTGATTAGTGTCTGAGATACGCATTTAAGCAGGGGGCCAGCACTGGCAGAACATAATGGGTATAAGGGAGCTGGAACACTATATACAAAAATTGTATGGTCCCTACAGATAGGGACCATATATTTAAAGACTGTATTTCTTGTCCTTCTTTCAGTGCCCCAAATATGCCTTACTCATTTCCTCTCTATATTTATTTCAAATAGGCCCCAAAGCTAGGTAAATCTGGACAAATTCAGGTGAGCATCACTTTTTTTTCAGAATAGTATGTGAATGAATATGATTTCTGGTGCATACTAATTTAAACAATCAAAATGAAGATTTGAGTAATTAGATGGCATGAGGTAGATAGATAGCCATTAGATGGAAAAATGTTCTGTGGATGTTCACTAAACACAGGAGGAACTACACAAAAATCAAAGATAATTAATTTGACATTCTTTTGGAGACATCAAGGTTATGATCAGAGTTGTGAATATGTTATAGATTATGAAATATATCTAATTTATTTACTTGGAAACATTTATTTGTATCAATTTGTGACTCTGTTTCTCTTTCACATATTCTGAGTAAGGGTTTCATTTTCTACTGAAGCAAGTTACACTAAAGGACAGAAAAATAAAGTCTCCAGTAGATCATTGTAGAGGGTGAAACTGTTCATCATAACTCACTCATACAGGGCTTTTCATTCTCTAAGGAATTCTACCTGAATGTTAAATCTGAGGAAATAGAATGACATAAAAAAAGAGAATTGTATAAAAGGCAGGCAGGATTAATTCTTCAGGGGTACACAAAGCATAACAGGAAGCAATGTGGCATAAATGTCAATGACAGATAGAGGCAACAACAGACTGGGATGGTTACAGCAATCAGCAGGAGCATGCTTTTACAGCAAAACACAGAGTGCCTGCAAGGGTAAGAAGGAGCATTTCTGGAGACAAAGATGGGTGCTACTAGCAGAGGTTAAAATAATAATTTGTCAAATGGCTCACCAGAGTGTCAGAACAGAAGGGGCAGCTGGTCACTGTGTATTTTATCACAGTTACACATATGGGAAATAATAATAGCAACCAAAATCATCAGTTGAAGGACAAATATGTAATCGTAATATAAATACAACACACATTCATATAAAGGTACATTAAATCAGTCCTACCTATCCCAGTTAATGATTCCTTAGATGTTTATCTATGCCATATATTTGTATAATATGATATACTTAATGTAATGTTATATGCGGTAATTACAACATGATGTTGTCCTTAAGTTTCAGGATGCATTACTATTTGCCTAGACTATGTAAAGGTCCATTAATATTTATTGAATGAGTGAATACTGACTCATACATTTTAACTCTCATGCAATTCTTCTCCACATGCAGAGGTTAGAAGACCTTCAAGAACAAAAATCTCTTCACATAACTAACTCCTTCTCCCCAAACTACTTTCAATTAATTTTAAATATAAAATTAAATATTGAATATTGAATAATTTGAGATATAATAAGAGATTAATTTCTTCTAATGTGAAACAATTAAAAGCATCTTGCTGTTACTCTTGTTCATGAATATGATAAGAGTATTTTGAGCCCTATGAAAATGGTGTTCAGACAATGTTTCTGGAGAAACCAACCTGAGAGACAAAATACATGGAATATTACAATTTTTATTTATTTATTTTTTTGGTTAAAGTCAGAGAGATGCTGAAGCTAATGCACTAGGAGATTCAAGAGCCCTGAGAAAGGGCAACATTGAGATATTAGTTTACAGTCAACAATCACAATATTCTGAGCAAAGGGCAAGAGGCTTTAAATCCAGGTTTTCTTAGTTCACAAGAATGCTACTTAAGAAGAGAGAGTTTCTGGTGTTCTCACAGGATGGCAGAGAAAAATGTGGAGACTTAAGAGGCAAGGTACTAATTACTTAAAAGCAAAGAACAAGGAACTAAGCCTGAAACACTGCCATTTTTCTCTTTAAGGCAAGTCATGTAGTTTAGGAAGTTAAACAAAAGTTGTATAAATATTCCAATAATCAGATCAGGGTATTTATCAAGTCAATTCTTATAAAGAAAAAATAATCATATTTCAACATTCACCAGCAATACTACAGGATTACAACCCAGAATCTAAAGAAAACAGATTGTTTACAGATCTTTACCAAGAGTTCAACCTAGTCTTCACCTGATTTCCCAGTTATATTATTATGATTGACCACAAATGTGTTTGCCTAGCAAAGAATATAGTAAAATATCAAGAAGGGAAGATTTTTAAATATTATGTAAAATGTCCAAGATTCAGGTAAAAATTTCTAGGCATGTCCAGAGGCATATGTATATAAAAGAAACATAAAAGAGCAAATAAACAAGAGATATAAGCTCCTTTAAATTATTAATCTTAATATGGTCCACAAAACTGAGGACAAGTTGCTGAAAAAACAAACAAAAATAAACCAGAAAGTTCCATCAGAGAATAAAATCCTTTCAAATAATTAAATAGGTAATGTAGAATTATAATTTAAAAGCTGCAATTAAGCAATTAATAAATAATTTTAACAAGTGAAAACAAAGAAGTGAAATGTCAGCAGAAAGTCAGATTATCAGATCAATAAACTGACACATTTAAAAAAGAATAATAATTATAGTGCATTGGTCCAACATGTGGATAATTGAAGTTCTGAAAGATGATTCACAGAATGAGCTCACAGAAGCAATACTGAAAGAGATAAAGACTACAAATTTGTAAAACTGATGAAAAAGATCACCCCCAAAATTCTACATGGTAAAAAGTCTGCCCAGGAGACCTGGATTCAATCTCTGGGTCAGGAATATACCCTGGAGAAGGAAATGACAACACTCCAGTATTCTTGCCTGGAGAAGAGCCTGGTGGGCTACAGTCCATGGGGTCACAAAGCATTGGACAGGACTGGGCAACTAACTCTTTCAATGCAAATTACAGATTGAATAAATATAAAGAAAAGAGAATCCCACATGGAGAGAGTTCCTCAATATGAAACTATGTAAGCCAAAAGGACATTTTAAATAATAACTAAAGTGTTAACAGAAAATAATTCTCAACACAAATTGATCTACTGAATCAATAAAATAAAAAACACCCAGATATTTTGTGCAAATAGATAATCTGATTCTAAAACACAAACAATGCAAACAACATAGTATATCCAGGTTAATATTAAGTCCTGCTCAAAGGAAAAAAAAAATATATAGGACAAACACAACCATGTATCAAACATATCAAAATATATAGGAAAAACACAACCAGTCGTAATTGAAACAGCATGATTTGACACAACAGACAAATGAGCCAATGAAACAGAATAGATTCCAGAAAGATATCCACTTATATCAGTATAATGGTTCTTTGAGTGCCAAGTAAGGCCTTACTATATAGTTCAACAGGAAAAGAGTACTGTACTTCGAATACAGGGACTGGCAAACAGGACTGAAACCCAACACTAGGGCTGTATAAAGCCTAGCCACTCTTGGAAGAGGACAGCTAGATATAGAAGCTACTTCAGTTCGGTTCAGTTCAATCACTCAATTGTGTCTGACTGTTTGTGATTTCATGAATTGCAACACGCCAGGCAGGCTTCCTTGTCCATCACCAACTCCCGGAGTCCACCCAAACCCATGTCCGTTGAGTCAGTGATGCCATCCAGCCATCTCATTCTCTGTGGTCCCCTTCTCCTCCTGCCTCAAATTCTTCCCAGCATCAGAGTCTTTTCCAATGAATCTTTAACTCTTTAAAGAGTCTTTAACACTTTGCATGAGGTGGCCAAGGTATTGGAGTTTCAGCTTCAACATCAGTCCTTCCAATTTGCAGCCAGGACTGATCTCCTTTAAGATGGACTGGTTGGATCTCCTTGCAGTCCAAGGGACTCTCAGGAGTCTTCTCCAACACCTCACAGTTCAAAAGCATCGATTCTTCAGTGCTCAGCTTTCTTCACCGTCCAACTCTCACAACCATACATAACTACTGGAAAAACCATAGCCTTGACTAGACAGACCTTTGTTGACAAAGTAATGTCTCTGCTTTTAAATATGCTATCTACGTTGGTTATAACTTTCCTTCCGAGCAGTAAGCATCTTTTAATTTCATGGCTGCAATCACCATCTGCAGTGATTTTGGAGCCCCCAAAAATAAAAGCTGCCACTGTTTCCACTGTTTCCCCATCTACTTGTCATGAAGTGATGGGACCAGATGCCATGATCTTAGTTTTCTGAATGTTGAGCTTTAAGCCAACTTTTTCCACTCTCCTCTTTCACTTTCATCAAGAGGCTTTTTAGGTCCTCTTCACTTTCTGCCATAAGGGTGGCGTCATCTGCATATCTGAGGTTATTGATATTTCTCCCGGCAATTTTGATTCCAGCTTGTGCTTCTTCCAGCCCAGAGTTTCTCATTATGTACTCTGCATATAAGTTAAATAAGCAGGGAGACAATACAGCCTTGATGTACTCCTTTTCCTATTTGGAAACAGTCTGTTGTTCCATGTCCAGTTCTAACTCTTGCTTCCTGACCTGCATACAGGTTTCTCAAGAGACAAGTCAGATGGTCTGTTATTCCCATCTCTTTAAGAATTTTCCACAGTTTATTGTGATCCACACAGTCAAAGGCTTTGATATAGTCAATAAAGCAGAAACAGATGTTTTTCTGGAACTCTCACTTCAGGATACCTCAATTAACCCAGAAATCAAGAGAATACCTCACACTAATCCATTTGTATTATTTCTCAGATTTGCATTACAGAGCTGATCCCACAATAACTTGGTAATTTCTATAACTAGAATATTACAGACTTCTCCAATACACTTAGAAAGTTTCACAACCCTCCTCCCCAAACACTTGGTAAGACGGCTGCCATCTCTGATTACACGTTACCCATAAAACATCTGTATTTCAAGTCTGAAAATCCCTAGATTTAGCAGTTGAACTACATTCAGCAAACTGCCCTTGGACCCAAAGGATAGTCGGGTGGAATAAAAAGCACCCCAAATTACACATCAACCATCCCTCAGTGCTGGCTAGATCTAGTGAATACCCACACATTAAAAAACTGATGGTGATACTCCGGCCACATCATATAAAAAATTCAACTCCAAATGAATAATAGTTACATAGGTGATCTCATGTTAGAAAAATTGACTTGTATGTTTCTAATTTTATACTTTTCTACATGTATAAGTAAAATATTAACCTTGAAATATATTCACATATCTCCTTCAAGTTATTTTACTGAATAGAAAATTTCATATTTTCTCTTTTATAAAATATGTCTATAAAATTTAAAGTCATATTTTTTAATTATAAAAAATGCAGGAGACCCCATTTCAATTCCTGGGTCAGGAAGATACGCTGGAGAAGGACAGACTACCCACTTCAGTACTCTTGGGCTTCCCTTGTGGCTCAGCTGGTAAAGAATCCACCCTCAATGTGGGAGACCTGGGTTTGATCCCTGGGTTGGGAAGATCCCCTGGAGAAGGGAACGGCTAACCACTGAAGTGTTCTGGCCTGGAGAATTCCATGCACTAACATCCATGGGGTCACAAAGAGTTGGACACCACTGAGTCACTTTCACTTTCACACATACATTATAGAAACTTAATTTCAGTATATTTATGTGACTCTTTTGTGACCCCATGGATTGGGATTTTACAGGCCAGAACACTGCAGTGGGTTGCCATTTTCTTTCTCCAGGGGATCGTCCTAACTCAGGGATCGGTCTCCTGCTTGCATCTCCTGCATTGCAAGTGGATTCTTTACCACTGAGCCACCAGGAAAGTCCTACACCAATGCTTAATTATGAGTTAAAAGTACAAGCTGTCTTTTCACCTTGCTTATAGAATGCAAACTAGTACAGCCACTATGGAAAACAGTGTGGAGGTTCCTTAAAAAGCTGCAAATAGTCCTGCCATGTGACCTAGCAATCCCACTGCAGGGCATATACACCGAGGAAACCAGAATTGAAAGAGACACGTGTACCCCAATGTTCATCGCTGCATTGTTTACAATAGCCAGGACATGGAAGCAACCTAGATGCCCATCAACTGACGAATGGATAAGAAAGCTGTGGTACATATACACAATGGAATATTACTCAGCATTTTAAAAAAATTCATTTGAATCAGTTCTACTCAGATGGATGGAACTGGAGCCCATTATCCAGAGTGAAGTAAGTCAGAAGGAAAAACAACAATACAGTATACTAACGCATATGTATAGAATTTAGAAAGACAGTAAGGAGAACCCAGCATGCGAGACAGCAAAAGGAACGCAGATGTATAGAATAGACTCGTGGACTCTGTGGACGAGGGGAAGGGTGGGATGATATGGGAGAATGGCATTGAAACATGTTAATTATCATATGTCTAATCAATCGCCAGCCCAGGATTGATTCTCGGGGCTGGTGCGTCGAGATTTCCCGGGGGGGAGGGAGGTGGGAGGGGGGAGGGAGGGGGTTCTGGAGGGGGAGCATATGTAAACCCATGGTGACATCATGGCATTGTATGGCAAAAACAATAAAAGGGAGAAAAAAAAAAAAAGTACAAGCTGTTCTTTAAAGCAACACTAGGTGGCACAGTGGCAAAGAATCCGCCTGCCTGTGCAGGAGACACAAGCCATCCCTTGTGTTTGACCCCTGGGTCAAGAAGGTCCCCTGGAGTAGGAAATGGCAGCCCACCCCAGTATTCTTGCCTGGAAAATACTGTGGACAGGAGAGCCTGGCAGGCTATGGTTATGAGTTGCAAAGAGTCAGACATGATTGAGCACCTATACAACAACAAATAAAGCTACCGTTAATGATGCCAGAACAAAGAACATTTACTAAAGTATGACAAGTACCTGATATTGTATGCTTTAGTTTACTAATCTTCTCCAATTAGAAATATGACTGAGACATTTGATATTTGTTTAAAAGATGCAAAGCACCAGACTAAATTTTTTTGGCAAGGAACATGGCCATTCTATTATAGCTTTGATTATCATTCTTATTATTGTCTCTTACTTTCCATTCAACATTCCCTTTTCTTTGTTTCTGATCTCATTTTATCTCAACTATAATCTGTTGATATTTTAGCATTCAAGCTTTTGTGACAAATGTGAGATTTAAAATAATTATAATAATCACAAGTTTGAAATATATATATTATATAAATACCAGAACTGAGAAAAATATTTTGTACATTTATTTATAAATTTGTTTATAAATTGTAACTTTATTATTATATAATACACAATCCATTAAATTTTATCCTCCTTTAAATCTGTACCATTTGGTAACTTTTAGCATGTTTACATAGCTGTGCAACCATCACCAGTGTTTAAGTTAGAAACCAACCCAGAGGAAGCACAAATCTGCTTCTGTTTCTATGTAGTAACCTATTCTGGATAGTTTATACAAATAGAATTACTCAACATGTGGCCTTTTAAACATGTTTGGCTTCTTTCACTTAGTATAATGCTTTTAATGTTCATTCATGATGTCATGTGCTAATTTTTCTTTATTCTTTATTTTAAATTATATATTCCTTTGAATTGACCATACCAGATTATCTTTTTCTTTAATAAATTATTTTATTATTATTATTTTTTTTTACTTTGCAATATTATGGTGGTTTTGCCATATATTGATATGAATCTGCCATAGGTGTACATGTGTTCCCCTTCCATAACCCCCCTCCCACCTCCCTCCCATTTCCATCCATCTGGGTCATCCCAGTGTACCAGCCCCAAGCACCCTGTATCATGCATCGAACCTGGGCTGGCATTTCGTTTCACATATGATAATTTACATGCTTCAACACCATTCTTCCATATCATCCCACCCTTGCCCTCTCCCAGAGAGTCCAAAAGACTTTCTATACATCTGTATCTCTTTTGCTATCTCACATACAGGGTTATCATTACCATCTTTCTAAATTCTATATAAATGTGTTAGTATACTGTATTGTTATTTTTCTTTCTGGCTTACTTCACTCTGTATAACAGGCTCCAGTTTCATCCACCTCATTAGAACTGATTTGAATGTATTCTTTTTAATGGCTGAGTAATATTCCATTGTATATATATATTTTTTATCAGTTAATCAGTTGGTGGGCATTTGGGTTATTTCTCTCTCTCTCTCTCTCTGTGTATATGAGTGTGTGTTCAGTCATGTCTGACTCTTTGCAACCCCATGAATGGTAGCCCACCAGGCTCCTCTGTCCATGGAATTTTCCAGGCAAGAATACTGGAGTGAGTATCATTCTCCAGGGAATCCTCCTGACCCAGGGATTGAGCCCATGTCTCTGTATCTTTTGCAATGGCACGCAGATTCTTTATCACTGTGCCACTTGGATTATTTCTAATTTTCCTTAATATGTAATAGTACTACTAGGAAAACTCTTGTACAAGTTTTGGAGTAGATATAGCTTTTTAATTCTCTTGAGTATATGCTCATATGTAACATTTTGTGAAATTACTAAAATGTTTTCCAATCTGTCTGTCCTTTTTACAACCCCACCAACAAAGTAGGAGGGTTTTGATTTCTCCAAATTCTTGTCAGCATTTGTATTTGTGTGCCTTTCTTTTTTTTAATTTTAACCACTCTAGTAGTGTGTTGTGGATTACTCATTGTGGTTTTGATTTGAATTTCCTTAACAACTAATATTATTGAGCATCCTTTCATGTGTTTATTGACCACTTACTGTATATTTTCTTAGAGAATTGTCTATTAAAATTATTTACACATTTTAAATTGGGTTTAATTATTTCCTTATTGTTCATTTATATGTATTTACATGTTCTGTATACAAATGTCATCAAATATATGATTTTTACATATTGATTTAATGACATGTTGGATTTCCTTCTTGAAGACATCCTTTGAGGCATAATTTTTAATTTTATTAAGTTAAATCATTTATTTTTCCCTTTTTTGCTTGTTATTTTGATGCTATATCTAAAAAACCATTACATATAGATTTACTCCTGCTTTCTTACAAGAGTTTTACAATATTAGCTGTGACATTTATGTCTCTGATCATTCTGAGCTAATTTTTGTATATGGGTATAAGATAGAGGTCAGCTATCATTCTTTTGCATGTGGGTATCCAGTTGCCTCAGTAACTTTTCTTGTTGAGGTAGCTTGGCAACCTTGTCTAAAATTAGTTGATTATAACTATGACTTTATTTTTATACTCTCAGTATTATCCTATTTATTTATATATTGATGCTTATGCATTTGTAGTAAATGTAGAAATCTGGAAGAATGAACCTTTCAACTTAGTTCTTTTCAAGAATCTGTTGGCTAATCTGGGCTCTTTGCATTCCATTTGGTCAAGGATTAGCCCCTTGATTTATACAAAAAGGCAGCTGAAATTTCATTGGGATTTCACTGAAGAAGTAGATCAATTTAGGGATCACTGCCATGTTAAAAATGAGGTCTTCCAATCCATAAACATTGGATATCTTCTAATTAATTTAGGGCTTCTTTAAAGTCTTTCAACAATGTTTTGTAGTCAGTGCACATTTCTTGAACTTATTCTGTTAAATTTATCCCAAAATATTTTATTTTCTATCATGCTGTAAATGGACTTGTTTTCTAAATTTTCAGATCATTCATTGCAGTTGTATAGAAATAGAATACATTTTATATTATTTTGTACTCCACAAACTTGCTAAATGTGTTTATTCCTAGTTTTTTTTTTCCTGGAAATGCCTCATCGTCAATATAGTTTTTCTTATCCTCAAATGTGAATGAGTTTTATTTCTCTGTCTTGTCTAATTTTTCTGACTAGCATAGGATATTGCTGAATAGAAGTAATGAGAACAGACACACCGCCTCTTGTTCCTTTTCTTAGGGAGAAACTATTCAGTCTTTCATCATTAAATGTATTTAGAAAAAGTATGGATTTTCATACTATATCAGATTGTGAATGCTCCTACTATTCCTAGGTTGTTGTGTGATTTGCGTATATCTGTGGATGTTATCATGAAGGTGTGCTGCATTTTATTAAATGCTTTTCAGCATATATTGAAATGATTATGTTGTTTCTATTATTTATTCTTTTATATGATATACTACATTAATCCCACTTAGTCATGGTGTATAACTATATATTGATGAATTCATTTTTCTATTATTCTGTTATTAATTATTTTGTCAATATGAACAGGATATATTTGTCCATAATTTCCTTTTTATGTGTCTGTGGTTTCAGGCTACCCCTTGCCTCACTGAATGAGCTGGAAAATGGACTTGTAATTTTTTACATAGTTTTGAAAGTTAATAAGTTAATTCTTATTTAGCCATTTCATAGATTCCATGAACTTCACTGGTGCTTTGACTTTCATTCTGAGGAAGTTTTGGATTTTTAATTTAGTATATTACTTGTTATAAGGATGCTTTATGATACAGAATGTTGAGTCATCCACATTAATGCTGTTTTTAGACCCACTCCTTAAAACCCATGAATGGTACCTCAGGTGATGATGTCTTTTTAGATGTGATTAAGAATTTTGAGATGAGGAGATTATTTTGGATTATCTAGGTGGGTCCTAAATGTTCTACATCATGCTGTTGTTGCTGTTAAGTTGCTTCATAGACAGCAGCCCACCAGGCTCCCCATCCCTGGGATTCTCCAGGCAAGAACACTGGAGTGGGTTGCCATTTTCTTCTCCAATGCGTGAAAGTGATAAATGAAAGTGAAGTTGAGCAGTTGTGTCCGACTCCTAGCGACCCCATGGACTGAAGCCCACCAGGCTCCTCCATCCATGGGATTTTCCAGGCAAGAGTACTGGAGTGGGGTGTCATTGCCTTCTCCGTTCCACATCATAAGAATCCTTAAAAGAAACAGGTGATGAAAGAAAGAAGACATGCATACAAAAGAAGAGGCATTTTGAAGAGATTTGATCATATTGGCATTTAAAATCAGAATAATACAGCCACAAGCCCAAGAATGCTGGCTTCCATCAAAACCTGAAAGAGGTAAGGGATGAATTCTCATTTAGAGCCTGTGGAGGAAATGCACTCTTATTGACACTTCTATCGGTGATACTGATTTTGAACTTTTGACCTCCAGAACTGTGAGAAAACACATTTCTGTTATTTTAAGCTACCAAGTTTTGAGTAATCTATTATTACTGGAGTCACAGGAAATTAATTGTAGATCTGTTTAGATTTTCTATTTCACTTCAGTCAGTTTAGACAAATTGCAATTTTCTAAATATTTATTCACTTTATCTAATTTAAATAATTACTTGAAAGACAATTTTTATGGTACCATTTTAAAAACTTTTTATTTTATATTGGAGGATGGCTGATTAACAATGTTGTGTTAGTTTCAGGTGTACAGCAAAGAGGTTCAGTTAGACATTTATATGTATATATTCTTTTTCAAATTATTTTCCCATATACATTGTTACATAATATTGCCTAGACTCTAACCAAGGACAAAGGAGCCTGGCGGGCTATAGTCCACAGAGTCGCAAAGAGTCAGACACAACTGAAATGAATTAGCAAATACAGATGAGAAAATCTAGCTTTGCTTTAAAGGTATTATTGCAAGTGTGATCAACATGATAGTCAATAAACTTAAGTAAAGAGATTACTCTTAATAATGAAAATAGATCATTATCACCTCATCAGATCAGATGAAGATCTTAAGAAAAAAAAAAAAAGAAGAAGAGTTTCCCAGAAAGGTTTCCAGAAAACCAGAAGGTTTCCCAGAAATGAAGAGTTCAGCCTCAAGACTGCAGCATCAAACCCCACCTGAGCGGTTAGCATACTTAGCCTTCTCTACACATTTTGGATTTGTAAGCCTGAAGAACTCCGTGAGCCAATTTTTCCAATTCCTTAAAATATGGCAGAATAAGAATAGTTTAATAAACTAAGGTAGTGGCTATCTTTCATGTGAGGCAACATGAAAGGAGCCTTCTAGGATGGTCATATTCTATCACTTGATCTCTATGGTTCTTAACCCTAGTGAATTCACCTTATGAGTATGCAGTAAGATGAGCCCTAATAATTTCTTCCTCTCCTTCTCTCCTTGTTCTCTCTCTGTTAGATGTATAGTGGTATCATACTGATCACAGTGTAGTATTAATTAATTTTAATTCAATGATAACTCACTAACCAGTGGAAAATAGGGAACATACTTCTGTGTTTCAGTAGGGTTCAAGATTTCTGAATAAACTGGAGACAACTCAAGACACTAGACTAAGAACTTGGGAAAATAATTTACAGCTGAAGAGAAATCCAGAGAGTCCTGTATTGGAATGGATTAACAGTTAAGGGAAAATGAGGTCCAAGGTCTCGGCGATAACTTTAGATCCCCAAATTTGGAGACACCAGAGCTCATAGGACCCGTTAAGGAGGTACATTTACATTTCAAACAGTTAGAATATGAACCTTGAATCCTTTCCAATCCATTTCCAAGTGGTATAAAGGTTTTGTCTTTTTTTTTTTTCAGAAACAGGAGGAAGCAGCTACAATTTTCTTCTGTATATTAGCAAAGAAATCAATTTTTATTCAACTCTTATTTATAAAAGATCTCTCCCTTCATATAGATGATTTTTAAATCCAATTTTTGCTTCCCTAGCCAAATAGTTAAGCATTAGGGAAAATGGAGCTGACACATTATTATGTAAATGACAATAATTAATCTTTTATTAAGCAAAAAAACTTCATGTGCATAGTTTGGATAAAATTAGTAAATATGAATATTAAATACACAATTTGGGTATCTTTTCATAGTGTTACTAACCATTTGTATCCTAATCTTTGAAGTGCCAGCTGCAGTATTTTGCTTATTTTTCTACTGGGTTCATGTCAACCTCAACTATGGGTTTAGTTATAGGGATAAGTTTTAGTTATAAGAATGACAGAAGAATTCAAAGAAAAGGGCATATAGGAAAAGGTGAAAAACTTAAAAGAAGTTGGAACATAAAGGAAATGATTCTTATGTGAATCAACTCAAAAAAGAGTTCTGGGTTTATAGAAAGACATGTCAATAATAGTCAATGACTTTCTTGTTTGTGAGTTTGGAAAAAGAATAATGATTTCAAGGTTGAAAGTTGTTACTTAAAAGTACTTTTAGTTACAGAACACCAATAAATAGAAAGAGAGAATAATTGATTTTTATTTTCAATGAATAGATGAGTCATAAAAGATAGCAAATGGGGGATATTTCTGTGATGCAAGACATCTCTATGCAGTTTGTTTCTTACACAGCTTTACTATTTACCTTCAGGATCCCTTAGTATGGGCTAAATAAATAAAATTAATCACTGTCTTAAATCTGTCATTTGGGGTAGAAAGTCTTAAAGCACTATTTTTAAAATACGATCATTTTTGTTATTTGAGGTTCACTGTGCTGTTGCAATTTCATCTTTCTGGGGGGAAAAGAAACAGTCCTGCTGTTACATAGGACAGAGGCTGCAAATAAACTGAATGAATGGTAATTCCCTAGAGCAAGTATTTCAATAGTAAACTTTAACAGCAAGATTGAAAATGAGTGAACTAGTCCATTAAATTTGTTTTATTACTATAAAATCTTTCATTCCAAACAGAAGCAGTTGCCACCATTCCCCACACAGTGATGCAGTCTTAGATCTAAGTAATTCCCTTCTTCCTCACTGGGTATAATCCTGAACTCTGATTTGATTACATGAACTTAGGCAAAAATCAGCTGAGCAGTTGATATAATAATAATAATAATACATCAGATAATCCTTTCCCTGTTGTGAAATACAATCTTCTGTGAACTATATTAAAATAAAGGTGTTACTACTCGATCTGTAAATTATCAAAATTTTCAAGTAAATCTATTGTTTCTGCCATTTTAAAAACCAGACTGTGTACTATCTTACACTTAAATTGAACTTTCATTTTTATTTTCAGGATATGAGTATTTTGTTAGATACATGTAGCATAAACATTGTATTCCTTATTATCGTTCTCATTTTCTCTCTTAGTAGTGATTTCTTGATTAACATAAGTTCTTAATTTTAATGAAGTCTAACTTATCAATCTTATCTTATATGGTTAGGAGCTTCTGTATCATGAAGAAGGCATCTTTTGCTATGATTAAGCATGTAACTATCCTCTAGAAGATTTTTTGTTTCATTTTTCATATTTCAGTAAATGATTATACTCAAATTAATTTTGTGTCTGGTGTGAGAACAAATTAAAGGTTTTTTTGTTTGTTACAATTTATGACATTGTTTTTCATATGGCTTTTCAAATGACCCAGGACTTTTAAAGTCCACCATTTGCCCTTTTGCCTCTTAATCTATCCTTAAACCATCTCTTTACAATACTCTCCTGAAGAAATAAAAAGGTGAGGTGAGTTGATACCATATGAAAACAAAATGAACTCTTTTAAATTAAGGGAGATTAGAGTGTTGGCATAATTCTTTTGCTTGTGTTGGGTTAGAGTTACATGGTTGTCAACTCTAAAGTCAGCTTCCATGGTGACTCAGACAATAAAGAATCTGCCTGCAATGTGGGACACCCACGTTTGGTCCCTTGAGTCACAAAGAGTCAAACACATGTACTATGTTTTATATATTTCTATACATTCCCAAGTGGAAAAAAATCTAAAAATAAAACACAATATTCACATTGGAAGAACTTAGCATCAAGTTTGCACAGAAATTTAACAAAATAATTGCAATAAAATCAATTGAGTTGGACAATGCAGTGTAGGTAGATGATAGTTGTTTAGTCGATAACTCCTGTTGGACTGAACCATTTGTGACCCCATGGACTGTAGCTGGCAGGCTCCTCTGTCCATGGGGTTATCGAGGCAAGAATATTGGAGTGGGTTGACATTTCCTTCTCTAGGGGACCTTCCTGACCCAGGGATGGAACCCGTGTCTCCTGCATTGAAGGTGAATTATTTACCTCTGACTCAGTGGTAAAGGTGATTATTTAACTGCAAATTTAGAGAATTAAAACACCATAAAATTATAGGTTCAAAATTTTTATTAATCATATAAAAGTAATGCCACTATTGTAACTGATGAATAATTGACTAGAGAGTTTAGTATACCACTATCATTGAGCACCCACACTTGAGTATGGACAATTTTCAGAATGTCAAACTTTGCATTTGGAAGAAAAATAGTGCTTTTTAATGGGTCAAAATATTTCATTTGTCAAATCAAAATATTTAAACTCTCAAATATTGTTAATTATAAATAGTTCATTTTACAATATTCTCCTTAAATAATGTTATAATGTATGGCCAAAATGCAATCAGAGAACCAGAGTAGATTTGGAAAGCCTCAGCCACATGAAATTGACATCATGTTCTCATTTGCTTCCTTCATTCTGCAGCATTACAAAGATCATTCCCGTTCACCCAGTTCTTCAATCAGTTAGCCACTACTGAGCAACCCTGATGTGCCAGGGACACTTCTGATTCTGTGTTTAACCTTCTTAAGAAAATAAACTTTTGACCATGTTAAATAATAATAATAATAATTTAATTTCAATAAATGATTTTATTTTATAATAATAGTTTAATTTCCATGTTAAATAATAATGTTATTACTTATTAATAATTTATTCTTATTCTCCTTTCCCTATTCCACCTCTTTTTCCTTCTCCTCTTCATTTTTAGTTTGTTGTTGTTTGCTAAGGCTATGTCCTAAGGACATTTCAAGAAAAAACAGCTGTCTAATTAAATCCCACAGCAGACTCAATTTACAAATGTGGAAACTGAGATTCAGAAATGTGTATAAATTTGACCAAGACAATGTAGGCAGTGGAGTTCAATTAACAAACCTAGATCCTCTTAATATCATTTACTGCACTTCCTTCTCTTAAAAAGATTTGAATGAAGGTAGGAATAAAGAAGTGAATTAGTTTTGTGATTCTTGTATGGGTTTAAATTCCTTTAAGAATCTGTGATTCTTGTATGGGTTCAATCCCTGGGTCGGGAAGATCCTCTGGGGGAGAAAATGGCAACCCACTCCAGTATACTTGCTTGGGAAATCCCATGGAAAAGATGAACCTGGTAGGTTACAGTCCATGGGAAGAAGAAGAAGGAAAAGAAGAAGAAAGACCTTAACACGTGTCAAGTCAGTTTAATACTCATTCAGTCACCTTTAATAAACCTATAAAGTCCTAAGTGACATTATTTTCCTTTTCCTTGTTTTACAGATAAGAAAACTGAGATATAAATGGCTACTTAATTCCATGAAAGCACAAAGACATTAGTGATACAGCAGGATTCTAGTTCAAGAAGTTAGGCTCCAGACTCCCTACATAACCTTCTACAGGTTGCTGTCCTTCTAAGGTATCTGTATACATCATATGTTTCTTCATATGACCTTACTCTTTGTGTACTAGATTCACACAATGTGAAATGTGATTTATTTAGGATTTCTCTATTTTAAAGTAAGTCACTCTCAAAATCAAGATCAAATATTTTACCTCTTATAGCCATTCATGAGTATTACTTACTCTGACTCTACTTTCAAGTAATAGGACAAGTGCCCCGGAGGCAGGTATCTGAGACAGCAATACCTCTGTTTTGAATATTGGGCTTCCCAGGTGGCTCAGATGGTAAAGAATCTACCTGCAACGCAGGAGACTCAGGTTCAATCCCTGGGTTGGGAAGGTCCCCTGGAGAAGGGAATAACAACCCACTGCAGTATTCTTGCCTGGAGAATTCCATGAACAGAGAGCCTGGTGGGCTACAGTCCATGTGGTGGTAAAGAGTTGAATACAATCGAGTGAAGGAAATGACATTCATGGAAGCAAAAATTACAGAAAATATTTAATACATGGCAGAGATATGACTAAATCTAAGCTCCTCTGAATTCTAGAGTTACCATAATATCTACTACAACTGAACTTTTCTCTGAGTGCTATGCATCATTTATGTTAGATGTGCAAAAATGCTATAATCCCAAAGAAGTAGTGCCTATGGCAAGGCAGGTGCACTTTCTCTAATGTGTTCAGTGAAATGAACATCTGACTGACTAATTTTTGTTCTGGAGTCTCAGCTGTTGCATGTAAATAACAATTATGCAAAGATTTGAAATGAAAAAGATGTCCTCTCCAATGGGCCCCATTTGGTAATTCCCAACACTATAAAGAGAACATTTTAGAGACATTCATCTGTGCAGATGTCTAAGATGGAGGCCATAAACTCTAAAATCATTGACATTCTATTTGAAAAGCAAAGGTCTGTTAAAATCTGTTCAAGGAGGGAGTCAGTTTGAATGTTCCCATTGACAAATACAAGTAGTAATATATGAGGCATTTAGTCTACTCTCATTTGTGGAAACTGAAATAAAAGTTACAGAAGCTGAACACCAGTCATGAAAAAGAGAGATGGCATATACACCTCAAAGTTTTAGACTCTAAATTTAATAAAATGTAGGGAAAGAACTGACAAGCATGCTCCATATTCCCAGCAACCACACCTGTATCCATCTATTATTTTGGTTAATTTCCTGTTCCTTAAAAATAAATTACATTTCTAATGGAGACATACTGTATAAATTAGAAGAGTGAGGTTAATATTTGCAAATTAGATTACCACAAATCAATAGAGGGGGAACTCTGAATTGCATAAATAGAAGTTTAAAAAAAATGCTTGCCAAAGTACCAAAAGTATAATGTGCTGATCAACTGTACAGTAAAAATGAAGGTTTGATCCATCTTTAATCTATTAAACACATCAGTTGAGCAAAAAACAAACAAAAAATAAAACATCTGCATTGTGTTCCTTTTTGGACAACTCTTTTCTATTACTGAGAATAATCTTACAGCAATTCAATGTATAAGTAGTACTTCTTTAAACAGAACATGATCAAATAAATGTAATGTAAATCATCCAATAAACAAATGTTTAAATTCAGTGCAAATTAAGGCTAAAGAATTGATACTCAGGCCTCCTTTCCTAACAGAGGATTCTTTGAAATCTGATTTAATCCAATTATATACATTAAAAAAATTATATATATTTTCTGAGGGAAATAAAAATGGCCCTTTCAGCAGAAGCTCAGCAGGCCAGAAGGAGTGGAATGATATATTTAAAATAACAAAAGAGAAAAACCTACAACCAAGAATACTCTACCCAGCAAGGTTTCATTCAAAAGCTAAAAGAATTCAGCACCACTAAAACTGCTTTATAAATGTAAAGGGAACTAAGTGAAAAAGAAAAAAGCCACAACTAGAAACATGAAAATCACAAAAGGAAAAATTTCACTTGTAAGACAAATATACAGTAAATGTAGTAAATCATGTATAAAGCTAGTAGGAAGGCTAAAAGACAAAAGTAATAAAGTTATATACATCTGAAATAAGTAATTAAAGGATGTAGAAAGCAAGAAGATGCAACATATGATGTTACAATGGTAAACATGGTGGAAAGGAAAGTAGAAATGCAGCATTGTGACAATTCCTTTAGCAGAGGTGGGTGTGTGGAGGAGGAAATGAGTATGTGAGGGAGATTCAGAGGCACAAACTTCCACCTGCAAAGTCAAGTTATAGGTATAAAACGTACAGTGTGAGAAATATAGTCAATAACTATCTAATATCTTTGTATGGCGATAATAAGTCTTATGGTGGTGGTTATCAGTTTGAAATGTAGAAAAATACCAAATCACTGTGTTATGTAACAGGAAGAACATGATGTTGTAATCAATTATATTTCATAAACTCATTAGAAAAAGAACTTCGAATTCTTGTTATCAGAGTTGGGGGTAGGGAACAGGAAAATTGGATGAAGGCAGTGAAAAGTACAAACTTCCAATTATAAGATAAATGAGTGGTAGGGATGTAATGTACAACCTGATAAATATAAAAAATGCTGCTATATGTTATATAGTTGTTAAGAGAGCAAATCTGATGAGATTTCAGAAATTAAGTGAAAGACAAGGAAAAACACAAGTTGATATCCTACAGCAGCAGAGAGGATAATAATGAAAATTACTCATGCTTCTGGGGCAAAGGAAGCCCCCCAGTTAGGAGAATTATGCAAGATCAGGCTATATAAGGTGTTACAGGCCAGTCAATAAAACGTATCCTTAGCTAAGAAATAGTCTTCCAGGGAGATATGAAATAAAATATTTTTGTTTCTAAAATAAATTGAGAATACCAAGAGTGAGCTGTAATGTAAACTACAGACTTTGAGTAATAATTATGTATCAAAGTACACTCAACTGTAATAAATGTACCAGCCTGGTGAGAGATGTTGGTAATAGCAGATATTATACATGTATTAGGGGAAAAGGTATATGGAAAATCTCTCTACTATCCTCCTAATTTTTTTAATGAACATAATACTAATCTAAAAAATAAAGTCTATTGCAAAAGTACACTGAATGCTAAGGAAATATTAGAAAAGTCCCAGAATTTATTTGGATAAACCAATTTGACTATAACTGCAGAGATCATAGTAACAAATATCATTAGATTGTCCCAGAGTTATAGCGATAGAAATGGAGTACAGGAGACCTCTTAAATACTCAGATAATGGATAAAATATGGACAGAGTGTAAGAAAGCAGCAGTGTCTAAACACTTTTGTTTCCAGATTTGGATGGAAATGGTAAGGTGTATTGCAATAAATCCAAGAAAGTATACTTGTAAGCAGGGGGAAAGATCATGAGGTTAGTTTTGGATATATGGATTTAAGGCATTTGAAACTTCCAAAACACAGAATATATATTCAAAGAATCCTCAATAATATAAAAATAGCAACAGGTAAGATTTGCATCTTATGATATTAACAAATATTAAAATAAGTAATACCAGAAAAGGAAAAAAAATCCTCCTACCCATAAATTCAAAACTAATTTTCAGAAACTAAAACACTTTGTTGTACATCTGAGGCTAACACAACATTGTTGATCAACTATACTCCGATATAAAGTGAAAAGTAAAAAAAAAAAAAAAACTCTTGGAACAAACAAAGTAAAAATAAAACTTTTAAAGTATCTGAAAACAGTTTTAAAAGAGGAGCAATTTTATTTTGGAACTTATATAATGCAAATAAATCAACGTCAACAGGAAAATTCTTATTTAACAATACTTTTGATAATTAAAAAATATGCAACAAAAATAAATGGTTTAAATAAATGCTGGAGAAGGTGTGGAGAAAAGCAAACCCTCCTACACTGTTGGTGGGGATTGAAATTGATACAGCCACTAAGGATACCAAAGGGGAAAGGCGAGTGAGGGGTAAATTATGAGGTTAGAATTAACAAGTACATTCTACTATATATAAAATAGATAGTCAACAAGGACCTACTGTATAGCACAGGGGACTCTTTGATCCATTTTGAATTTATCTTTGTGTATGGTGTTAGAAAGTGTTCTAGTTTCATTCTTTTACAAGTGGCTATCCAGTTTTCCCAGCACCACTTGTTAAAGAGGTTGTCTTTTCTCCATTGTATGTTCTTGCCTCCTTTGTCAAAGATAAGGTGTCCATAGATGCGTGGATTTATCTCTGGGCTATCTATTTTGTTCCATTGATCTATATTTCTGTCTTTGTGCCAGTACCATACTGTCTTAATGACTGTGGATTTGTAGTATAGCCTAAAGTCAGGTAGGTTGATTCCTCCAGTTCCAATCTTCTTTCTCAAGATTGCTTTGGCTATACGAGCATATGTCTGTAAATGTGTAACAAAATCATTTTGCTATACATCTGAAACTATCAAAACATTGTAAATCAACCATACACTTATATGAAATAAATATTAAGAAAAAATGATAAAAGGTTTAAAATATTCATCTCACTCAGTTACTTTAAGAGAAAGTATCCTGAAAAAAGGAGACAGAACAAATATATGTGTGTGTGTGTGTGTGTGTGTGTAAAGTGCAAACTAGCAAGTAAAATCAAAAAATAAATTTAAAAATATTTGTAATATTATAAAATTGAAAAATATGTTGACAATAGATAAATTTGGAGTTACCATAACCAATGAAAAAGGAATGTATAAGTGCTAAAAACATTAACAGAAGAGGAATACTATAAAAAAGATGAAATAAAATATAGGTTGTTCAATTATTTGCTAATAAATTTTAAGCTGGGATCCCTGATAGCTCAGATGGTAAGAACCTGCCTGAAATGCAGGATACTCTGGTTCAATTCCTGGGTCAGGAAGATCCCCTGGGAAAGGGATAGGTTACCCCTCTAGTATTCTTGGACTTCCCCTGTGGCTCAGCTGGTAAGAAACCCAATACAGTCAACAAAAACAAGACCGGGAGAAGACTGAGGCTCAGTTCATGAATCCTTATTGCAAAATTCTGACTTAAATTGAAGAAAGTAGGGAAAACCACTAGAACATTCAGGTATGACCATAAGCAAATCTCTTACGATTATACATTGGAAGTGACAAACAGATTCAAGGGATTAGGTCCACAGACAGAGTGCCTGAAGAACTATGGACAGAGGTTCCTGATATTATACAGGAGACAGGGATCAAGATCATTCCCCCAAAATAGGGATGAAAAAAGTCAAAATGGTTGTCTGAGGAGGCCTTACAAATAGCTGAGAAAAGAAAAAAAGTTAAAGGCAAAGGAGAAAAGGAAAGAAATACCCATCTGAATGCAGATTTCCAAAAAATAGCAAGGAGAGATAAGAAGGCTTTCCTCAGTGATCAATGCAAAGAAATAGAGGAAAACAATAGAATGGGAAAGACTAGAGATCTCTTCAAGAAAATTAGAGATAACAAGGGAACATTTTCATGCAAGATGGGCACTATAAAGGACAGAAATGGTATGGACCTAACAGAAGCAGAAGATAGTAAGAAAAGGGGTCAAGAATACACAGAAGAACTATGCAAAAAAGATCTTAATGACCCAGATAACCAGGATGGTATGACGACTCACCTAGAGACAGACATCCTGGAATATGAAGTCAAGTGGGCCTGAAGAAGCAAAACTATGAACAATGCTAGTGGAGGAGACAGGATCCCAGTAGAGCTATTTCAAATTCTAAAAGATGACACTGTGAAAGTGCTGCACTCAATATGTCAGCAAATGTTCAAAACACAGTAGTGGCCACAGGACTGCAAAAGGTCAGTTTTCATTCTAATCCCAAAGAAAGGCAATGCCAAAGAATGCTCAAACTACTGCAAAATTGCACTCATCTGACACACTAGCAAAGGGATGCTCAGAATTCTCCAAGCCATGTTTCAATGATACATGAGCCATGAACTTCCAGATGTTCAAGCTGGACGTAGAAAAGGCAGAAAACCAGAGATCAAATTGCCAACAACCAGAGAATCATTGAAAAAGCAAGAGAGTTCCTAAAAAACATCTACTTCTGCTTTATTGACTGTGCCAAAGACTTTGACTGTGAGGATAACAACAAACTGTGGAAAATTATGAAAGAATGGGAATACCAGACCAACTGATGTGCAGGTCAAAATGCATGAGTTAGAACTGGACATGGAACAAGAGACTGGTTCTAAACAGGGAAAGGTGTACGTCAAGGCTATTTATTGTCACCCTGCTTATTTAACTTATATGCAGAGTACATCATGCAAAATTCTGGGCTAGATGAAGCATAAGCTGGAATCAAGATTGCTTGGAGAAATACCAATAACCTCAGATATGCAGATGATACCACCCTTATGGTAGAAAGTGAAGAGTAACTAAAGAGCCTCTTGATGAAAGTGCAAGGGAGCATAAAAGTTGGCTTAAAACTCAACATTCAAAAAACTAAGATCATGGCATCTGGTCCCATCAGTTCAGTTCAGTTCAGTTCAGTCGCTCAGTCATGTCCGACTCTTTGCGACCCCATGAATCGCAGCATTCCAGGCCTCCCTGTCTATCACCAACTCCTGGAGTCTACCCAAACCCATGTTTATCAAGTTGGTGATGCCATCCAACCATCTCATCATTTGTCGTCCCCTTCTTCTCCTACCCCCAATCCTTCCCAGCATCAGGGTCTTTGCCAATGAGTCAACTCTTCACATCAAGTGGTCAAAGTATTGGAGTTTCAGCTTCAACATCAGTCCTTCCAATGAACACCCAGGACTGATCTCCTAGAATGGACTTGTTGGATATCCTTGCAGTCCAAGGGACTCTCAAGAGTCTTCTCTTACACCGCAGTTCAAAAACATCCATTCTTCAGTGCTCAGTTTTCTTTATGGTCCAACTCTCACATCCATACATGACTACTGGAAAAACCATAGCCTTGACTAGATGGACCTTTGTTGGCAAAGTGATATCTCTGCTTTTCAATATGCTACCTAGGTTGGTCATAACTTTCCTTCCAAGGAGTAACCGTCTTTTAATTTCATGGCTGCAATCACCATCTGGAGTGATTTCTGGTCCCATCACTTTATGGCAAATAGATGGGGAAACAATGGAAACAGTGAGAAACTTTATTTTAGGGGGTGTCAAAACCACTGCAGATGGTCACTGCAGTCATGAAATTAAAAGACGCTTGCTCCTTGGAAGAAAAGTTATGACCAACCTAGACAGCATATTAAATGTGGAGACATTACTTTGACAACAAAGATCCGTCTAGTCAAAGCTATGGTTTTTCCAGTAGTCATGTTTGCATGTGAGAATTGGACTATAAGGAAAGCTGAGTGCTGAAGAATTGATGCTTTTGAACTGTGGTGTTGGAGAAGACTCTTGAGAGTCCCTTGGACTACATGAAGAATCAACCAATCCAACCCAAAGGAAATCAGTCCTGAATATTTATTGGAAGGACTGATAGTGAAGCTGAAACTCCAATACTTTGGTCACCTGATGCAAAGAACTGACTCACTGGATAAATATTCTGATTCTGGGAAAGATTGAAGGCGGGAAGAGAAGGGGATGACAGAGGATGAGATGATTGGATGGCATCACCGACTCAATGGACATGAGTTTGAGCAAGCTCTCAGAATTCGTGATGGACAGGGAAGCCTGGCATGCTGTAGTCCATGGTGTCACAAAGATTCAGACATGACTGAGTGACTGATCTGAACTAATATTTTAAGCCTTCATGAAGAAGTTAATAGAAAAACATACCAAAATTTGCTTGCAGAAGGATATCCAGCCTAATTACTTGATTTCCACCTACATAATATAGAAATTATAACAAAAGCTGCATTCCCAAAACACCAGACCCAAGCGATTTAATAGGAGAACTCAATCAGAGCTTAAGACAGGTAATTTTAATGCTATTTAAATTATTTCCTAACTTATTTTATAACTTAATTGTCCTATGAAGTAAACATAACATTGATACCAATAGGTGGCCAAAACTGTAGAACAAACTATGTGAAAATTTTGTTTGAAGCTTTCTGTGCATAAATTCTAAATTACATATTAATATCAGCAGCCATAAGTACATTAAATGGGGGATAGAGAATACATCTGTTACTCTTTTATTATTCTGCCTCTACGGTTACCAGATGGGGGTTTGGGTTTTGGGAGGATTGAATGAGGGCAGTCAAAAGATACAAACTTTTTAGTTTTAAAATAAATAAACACTAAAAATGTAATGTATAACATGATAAATATAAATAGCACTTCTCTATGTTATGTATGAAACTTGTTATGAGAGTAAATCCAAAACGTTTTCATTACACACAAAAAATTATTTTTCCATTTCTTTAATTTTGTATGAGATGATGGGTGTTTACTAGATTTACTCTGATTATCACTTCATGATGCATATACATCACATCATTGTGCTGTGTACTTTAAATTTATCTAGTGCTGTACATTAGTTATATCTCAATAAATCTGGAAGAAAAAAGAGAAATGCACAATGAGGAAGATGGGCCTAAATCAGAAAAAAGACTGGAAAATATATTTTTAGAATTTAATAAATCATCCTGACCTGTCTGTGGAAAACAGGCAATCCTTTATGAATGTTTGGCATAAACCCTATGGATGGTAATTTGGCAATATATATCAAAATTACAAGTGCAATGCCTTTGCACTCAGAAATTCTACCTTAGGAAAATCAACCTAATACTCACTACACATATGTGAAATAATATATTAATAAGATCACTGCATAGTTACAAATGTCTATGAAATAAGAATAGATAAGAAATTATTACATTAAAGAACAGAATAATATATATCCATTGAAAAACATCTATGTATTAACATGGAAATAATTTGAATGTATTCTGAAAAAAAATGTATTCAATACTATTAATGATATGCTAATATTTATGTTAAAATGTATATACATATCTTCTATATACATGCACATATGCATGTGCATGATAAAGAGATACTATTTAATTAGAATAAGCCTGCATAAGGGAAGGGACAGAGCATGGAGAAGCATAAATTACTTTTAATTTATACATTTCTATACTTCTTAATATTTGAAGCATGCATTTGTATTAATCTTCAATAATTAACTTGAATTTTGAAAAAAATAGCATGTGCAGTCAACAACACTAAATACTACTGAAAAGTTAAGCAAACTGAGAAATGAAAACTTGAAATATTTTTACTTGCACTAATGCATTAATGAGATTTGTCAGTGTATATATCTGACTCAGAGAAAAAGAGATTGATAGTTTCCCAAATTTATTTGATTATTTGTTTCTTCTTCAATCACCTCATATTGTGGAATAATACAATAAGTGTTCTATGGAATACATTGTTGGAAAACATGAAATTATGAATATTTTCCCATGAAACTTAAAGAAAAAAAAATCTGAGTACTTTATCAGGCACTAACTTACTAACTTAAAAATTCCACAAACTGGTGAACATGCATGGCATGTGTTTCTAACAATGCAATAATACAGGATTTCATAAAATGACATATATAAATACAAGTATTGTGAGAAGTCTGCAATGAAATAAGACAGAAGATGGATATGGGTGAGCTTGAAATCACTTCATGCTGAATTAGCACCATCAGTCCTTTGAATGACCTACATTTTTAATTTGGCATGAAACTATTTCAAGCTATGTAGTGAAACTAATGAGGCTGCTACAACTGTGCAAAGCAATAATCAACACTGCTTTATTGTGGAGAGTTTATTAAGCCCTTACATGAGGTGGACTAAGACAGTTTTTCTTTAAGAAAGGAGACATGTGTTTATACTATTTGACTGAATAAAGATAAATATTCCAAATGTGTATGATGCCTGGAAGAAAGCCAACAGCATTAGTTATTTTCAAATAAATGTGTAGCTCTGAGTATCACTCAATGCTATGATCACAGAGACAGTTTTAGTGTTTCTTGGAATGTTTCTTCAACTATTAAGGAAACGATGACACTCTGAGAACACTAATGATGTTAAAAGACAAAAACAATTACTCTGATTTAGACTGGGCATAAACACACACAAATAAAAACTTACACATCCCCAGCCAAAAGTCTTAATAAAATGGTGTTTCTTCTAAAGAAATTCTAAATAAAAATAATATTAAATCTAAATATTTTATCCTCATATATCTGATAGCTGAAAATGAGCTGAGTTTTATATTAGTGCTATAACATAACAACAAAAAATAAAAGAAAGAAAAGCTGCTGAATCTCACATTAAGAAAGTATTATTCTTTCTTTTCTTAGATATAAGCAAATTCATATGTAGAGTTTATCAGGAAAAAAGAAGCACTTCTGTAATAATCAATAAGTTGGAATGAATTTTCAAATTAGGACCAAATGAGGCAGTTCTTCCTGCCATTTCATTTGAATCTTGATATCTCTTATATGCAAAGGTCATGATGGTATGAAATCTCAGCAATCAAAGCATGTTACATGTGTGCTTTCATTATTCAACATCCAGGCATCTACCTACTCATTCACTGATTTCTCCAATAAATGCTGAATGTATCGTGGGCTCAGCACTGATACAGTGTATACAGCTAAGCCACACTTCATGCCTTCAAGGAGATCACAGCCTGGAGGAGAAGTATTATTCATGCTACTAAGCATTCTTAACTTGCCAGCTATAAGGGGAGCAAGGTATTTCACTCAGGTGGGTCCTTAAAGAAGACTTCTTCCAATATTGACATCAAAGAAAGTCTTGAAGTTTGACTAGGAATTAGGTGAAGAGGGCAGGTAAAGCCATCCCATGGTCATGTGCAAGGGCACAGAAGGAAGATGTGTGGGAGGAAAAAAAAAGAATAAAGCTGATTTTGCTTTTATTTTATCTTTGAAATTCACATAAAGACAATTTCTATAATGTTCTTTTTTAATGTTGAAAAATGTCATCATCTATATTGGCATTTCTAAGATTATGATCAAACACGTACACTTTGAAGTGATCCTTAAAATATAATTTCAAAATAGACATCCAACAGTTGAAACTGAGGGAAGAGAGATTTGTAGCATGTGTATGGATTCAAATAAAACTGAATACCTTTAGAAACCAGCAAGAAAATTCACTTAGAGGGAAGTATTGCATGTGTCTCAAGGGCAAAAATAGGCATTTGGGTAGGGAAGTTGCTTGTGGGGATGATTGCAGTTAAACTCCAAAGTTAGGTTTTAAGAACAGAGCAGCAGATAGATAGTTTCTAGAATGCTTTTTGTTTTGTTTTATAGATACATTAGTTATAGAGCCTTTGTTAGATTTGAAGGTGGGTCACAGTCTAGGGAAATGTCAGGGAAATAAAGAGAAGAGTTGTCAGAGATATGATCAGCAAGGCAGTAATAGGATTTTAGGAAAAGAGACATTTTGTAGGGGGGTTTCAAGATGTGTGCAGAGGAGTATCAGAGACAAACTAAAATTGTTTAGGATCAGGGAAGAGCTCATCCTCAACTGCTCGATCTCTTTGAATGTTAAATTTTAAAATAGATCATTAGAATCAAACAGCAACAAAAGCAAATTACAAGTAAAAGCAAATTATGTATAAATTGTTAGAGCATAAATTTATAACAGCCTAGCACATTAACCGGAGAAGGCAGTGGCACTCCAGTACTCTTGCCTGGAGAATCCCATGGACGGAAGAGCCTGGTAGACTGCAGTCCATGGGGTCGCTAAGAGTCGGGCACGACTGAGTGACTTCACTTTCACTTTTCACTTTCATGCATTGGAGAAGGAAATGGCAACCCACTCCAGTGTCCTTGCCTGGAGAATCCCAGGAACGGGGGAGCCTGATGGGCTGCCGTCTATGGGGTCACAAAGAGTCAGACACGACTGAAGTGACTTGGCAGCAGCAGCAGCACATTAACACACAACTCTGAACTTTTTGAAAACATCTGTCTCATATTTTTGTTCCCAGTTCAAACGCATTAATTTTACTTTTCCTTAACATATAAATCTCTTTCAGGCACACCTTTAAGCTTGTCCACTTTGCAAATAATTTTGATTAATCTTGGCCTAGTTCATTAACTACATATATGAGCAAACATTATAACAAGCACAAATTTTCATCCAAGGAATAACTTGGAAAATCCTACTGGAATTGTTAATTCAGAATACCAAAGTAGGAACTGGGGAAATTTTGTGGAACCTCAGTTCAGTCCCTCAGTCATGTCCAACTCTTTGTGACTCCATCAACTGCAGCACGCCAGGCCTCCCTCTCCATCACTGACTCCCAGAGCCTACTCAAACTCATGTCCATCATGTCGGTGATGGCATCCAACCATCTTATTCTCTGTCATCCTCTTCTCCTCCTGCCTTAAATCTTTCCCAATGTTAGGGTCTTCTCCAATGAGTCGGTTCTTAGCATCAGGTGACCAAACTATTGGAGTTTCAGCTTCAGCATCAGTCCTTCCAATGAATATACAGGACTCATCTTCTTTAGGATGGACTGGTTGGATCTCCTTGCAGTCCAAGGGACTCTCAAGAGTCTTCTCTAACACCACAGTTCAAAAACATCCATTCTTCGGTGCTCAGTTTTCTTTATGGTCCAACTCTCACATCCATACATGACTACTGGAAAAACCATAGCCTTGACTAGATGGACCTTTGTTGGTAATGTCTCTGCTTTTTAATATGCTGTCTAGGTTGGTGATAGATTTACCTCAGAAGAACTCTAAAAGTTTCAGTGAAAATGTTACTATTCTTTACTGAGTTTCACTGATAACTAAGAAGTATATAAGCTAAATAGTCCAGTTGATGGTGTTATTAATATTTAATAACCAAAATTACTATGAGTTTTTCGTTTGGTACAAACAATGCATAGGGAAGTCTTATAACTTTTAATTAATACATTAAAACATGAAATTAAATAATGGTGGAAGCTAGAAAGCCATGATGATAATATATATATTTTCTGATGGCATTCCTAGCAGCAGTTAGTGAGACATGTACATGTATAAGAAGCATAAATTCATTATCATTTCAAAGTAGCATAATAAGCCATCATTTGGTTAAAACATATTTTTAGCTGCCACAATCCATTTCTAAAAGACACTCATATTTAAATCATAGATTTTTTGCATCTAGATAAAAGTACTGAATGTTTATCTATCACACTAATTTTGATGATGACTTACCTAGATTTTATTCTTTGTAATACTCAATAGCCAATAAGATTGTACTTGGAGTACATAAATGTTAAAAAAGTTGAACATTAATTATTAATTAAATATCAACTTCAACAATTAATTAATATTATTTCACTGTTTCATTTCTCCAGTTAGTCCAATAGATTAGACTAGGGCTTGCTACACATGCTGACCCATCTTTCTAACTCAATTGTCTTTTAACTGCTTTTAAGGTTGCATTGATGATTTCTTACTTTACTAGCGATAACTATAAATTCAGTCACTGCAACCATAAAAAAAATTTCCTCCCTAAAATCTCCACTGCTGCTTTATTCTGAATTCCCAAAGATACTGAAAATAATTGTCTAATTACCTCAATGACAGGGGCTGTCTTATTATTTCTCTCACAATTCTTATATTTCACTAAACACACATGAAAATATTCAAATCTGTATTGTATTATTTTATGACTTCTAATATTTGACAGAACTAGCCAAAAACCTATAGAACTTCAGATTTCTTTTTTAAAAATATTATATAATAGCAGTAGGTATCATATTTTAGTCCTTTTATGTTAACAACTTGGATTCTGTCCTGAAAAAGTGAATACAGAGACAATGGCCAGATAATAAAGGAAAATAAACCTCTGATCTACAACCTCCATATCAACCAGTTCAAGAAGCCAAACCATAACCTCTTCAGTAAATGCCCCAAGACAATTAGGATTTCATTAATGACTACCAGTTTCCCTAATTTTTGCCTCTGTTTCCAACACAAGACCAACTAGGAATCAATCTGCTTTCTAAATTCATTATATACTAGGTTGTAATTCTCATTTGACCTCTTCCAACTACCCACTGTCAATAACATCCAATCAGACCATACTTGAAGCCTTAATTTTTTTTTTCCCATTGTAGAGCTTTCTCACCCTTCTGGCTGCCTTGGAGTCTCTGACAAATGCAAGTGGCAGTTGCGGATACCCATGTCATAGCAAGTTCTGAATAAATAGCCTCTGTTCTTTTTTGGGTTGTTTTCATTTATTTCTACAGCCCTAAAGCTGTTCTATGTTTTCAATGTTCCAGAACAGATTGAGAATTAAGATTGATTACTAGCTATTATATTGTTTTTACAAGGTGAGGGTTAGCAAAGAGATTTCCCCCCTTAATTCACTGTTTTAATGCTTCCCAGAATTGCACTAATTTTTAAAGTAAAAATGTATTGCTACAAATATATCTGCAATTGTTTCAGTAATGGATTTCATGTTTATGGAAATTTAGCATTGTTGTGATATAAAAATGTTATTGGTACTCCAGGGATTCTAATCAATGGGGATCCTGTGAAAACAATTTTTTCCAATTAAACCTGAACCATAAAAAGTATATAATAACACTTTTACAAAACCTTTCATAAATCAAAGGATAGAACAGGAAAGACATTGGATCAAAATTTGAGATAAATTATTTTCTCTAAAATCAGTGATTTTGTATAATTTTGAAGTACTTATATTTCATATCTGATGTCATTTTACAGGGACACATGTGAAAGAAAATGTAAACTGTAGAAATGTCAAAACTTATTTCTATTGAAAACTGTTCATGAACTTAAATCCTATGCAATACTGTCTTCTTTTAAATGTGGTTTGGATGGTAGAACTATCAGAAGAAAAACTCATTTCAATTAAGGAACTTTTTCTTCTGCTTAAAGTTTCACCTTAATTTTCTGTCTTACATTCCTCTTCCTTAGTTCTGGCACTGAACATGAGTGAAATGACTCATAGATGAAAATTTAATCACAAGATTCCATGAAAATCTACAGCAATTTAAAATATATTTATTTAAAAACCATGGTAAATATGCTTGGAAATAAAAGGCATGGTAAAGAGACGTTTAAAACTGGCGAAAATGGGATTCTCAAATTTAACATTTGTATATATCACTCTAGGGATTTTGTTAGAATGCAGATTATGAATCAGTAGGTCTTTGACTGAGTATGAGAGTCTGCATTTCTAACAAGATCCCAGGTGATGCCAATGCTGCATATGACATTTTGAGTATCAGGGCCTGGTGACATTCAATTTGGGGGTAGGGAGTAACATGAGGTTATGCCTTCTACATGCTTTAGAAGGACAAAGTGAAAACTCTAGTCTTATTCTCCTTCTCCCTATTTCTGGAAATTCTTTTCACTATTTATATTAATCAGGTTGATTGTAAAAAATTAGAAGAGAATAATTAATTTAAATTGCTTGAATCAGCTCCAGGTGCATCCTAAGTATATGATGAATGTTGGTTATTATTGTGGTCCTGTTTTTGAACTAAACCATAATAAAACATCTAACATTACATTCAAGTTTACTGTGCACAAGAAACTGTTCTCCATTTTGCATGTATTAATTCAACTCACAAACTATTCCTAATCTCTATTTTATTGGATAGAAAAATTAATCTTTGATAGGTTAGGTAGTTTACATAGAGCCCATAGATAAAGACTGGGGAAACAAGGATTCATATTCAGGCAGTCCAAAATCCTAAGCTAAGACACATCACATTGTCAAATCAGACTTATATAGATGAGAGCTCTTAACTAGTGTTAAGGTTTACTAAATAATATCATGGACATAAGAATTTAAAGAACTACGAAGAGTAGAGCTGTCAAGAGTTGCTCAAAATTCCTTCTCATGTTGGATAAAACTCTGTCCTAGGATACATGAGGTTTCCAAGTGATCTTCACAGGATCACTTCACAAAAGACTAGCATATAAAATATCTCCATTTTATACTGAAGACAGTTGCAAGTGACTTTCTTCAGGGAGCCATAATGATCCATGTAAATATTCCTCCAGGGACATCCTACTAAGAGCGTTTCAGAGATCAAGTCTCTTTCTCTTTTGCAAATTTAATTAGTTTGTTTACAAATTTCATTTGTTTGTTTAAGGTCAATTTAACAAGAAGTTTAGTCCAGGCGACCTTTGTAATTCTCTAACCTATCCCTCCAACTCCACTACCCACTCAAAAGTGAGAGATGAACCGATCAGAGACCAAATACTTTAACTGCTTTCAACCTTTTGACCAATGGGCAACAGAGCTGCTCTAGAGTGGCTGGCACATCTGGTGTAGACAAACTTGCTCCCTTATAAATAATGATGATAAGGCAATTAGAAAATGCAACAGCAGGTTGGTGGTTATTTATTTATCAGAGGGCTCTCACTGGCAGAGAAGGTCTGAAATTAGGCAGATGGACAACAAAACTAAGGAGGAAATCACTAGAGTTCAGAGCAGGGCATGTGGTCCACAGTCAGGGAGAATAAGAAACATGTACTGAAGTATATAATGTGAGGGTTCAAAAGGGCGAAGCAGCAGTCAGCAGCTAAAAGGGACTCAGGAGAAATGGATCTAGTCAGAAAAAAAAAAAAAAAGCCCAGGAACACAGTAATATTAAAACTGCAGCAGTAATTTGACTCAGGCTCAGGTTTTTAAAATGACTTTTGATGACTATAGTGGCCAATTCTAGTGCGCCTTGCCTGTGTCTTGCCAGTGGAAGTTGATTGGTAGCAGCTGAAGAGAAGCAAGATGCCCAATCTGGAGAAAGTTTTGGTCTAGGCCAGTACATTAGACCCATCAGATCTGAGAGAAACATACATTGGGGACCTTTCTGAGATTAGTTAAAACTGCATAATTTTAAGTAAAAATTCCTAACTTCTAAAGATAGATTTATATCATTATATATATATATATATATACACACACACACATATATATATATATATATATGTTCATATGTTCATGTTAAATCATTAAAGTCATGTTCTATTCTGTGCAACCCTATGGACTGTAGCCCTCCAGGTTCCTCTGTCCATGGGATTTTCCAGGCAAGAATACTAAAGTGGGATGCCATTTCCTTCTCCTGGGGATCTTCCCAACCCATGAATCTAATCCAAGTCTCTTCTGTTTCCTGCATTGGCAAGTGGTTTCTTAACTACTAGCACCACCTGGGAAGCCTATACATATATATATCTACATATACACATATATCTACATATACACATACTTTCACTGTATCAATCAACTGCTTCATTTATACACTGTGATTTTGCCTAAATTCTTGGCTCAAATAGTAAATCCTGGTTCATTATTGCTTTATTTCACCCTAAGTGTATCTATTACTGCTCATTTGCCAGGGTAGAAGTATGTACTCAGTCAGGACAAAACCCTTGAGTTCTTGAAAAACATAGAATACCAGGTCTTATGCTTAGATCTTTGATCCATTTTGAGTTTATCTTTGTGTATGGTGTTAGAAAGTGTTCTAGTTTCATTCTTTTACAAGTGGCTGTCCAGTTTTCCCAGCACCACTTGTTAAAGAGGTTGTCTTTTCTCCATTGTATATTCTTGCCTCCTTTGTCAAAGATAAGGTGTCCATAGATGCATGGATTTATCTCTGGGCTTTCTATTCTGTTCCATTGATCTATATTTCTGTCTTTGTGCCAGTACCATACTGTCTTAATGACTGTGGATTTGTAATATAGCCTAAAGTCAGGTAGGTTGATTCCTCCAGTTCCATTCTTCTTTCTCAAGATTGCTTTGGCTATACGAGGTTTTTTGTATTTCCATACAAATTGAGAAATTATTTGTTCTAATTCTTTGAAAAAAGACCTCTGGTAGCTTGATAGGAATTGCATTGAATCTATAGATTGCTTTGGGTAGTATACTCATTTTCACTATATTGATTCTTCCAATCCATGAACATGGCACATTTCTCCATCTGTTTGTGTCCTCTTTGATTTCTTTCATCAGTGTTTTATAGTTTTCTATATACAAGTCTTTTGTTTCTTTAGGTAGAAATACTCCTAAGTATTTTATTCTTTTTGTTTCGATGGTGAATGGAATTGTTTCCTTAATTTCCCTTTCTGATTTCTCACTGTTATTGTATAGGAATGCCAGGGATTTCTGTGTGTTGATTTTGTATCCTGAAACTTTGCAAAATGGATCAAAGATCTAAGCATAAGACCAGAAACTATAAAACTCCTAGAGGATAACATAGGCAAAACACTCTCTGACATAAACCAAAGTGGGATACTCCATGACCCACCTCCCAGAATATTGGAAATAAAAACACGAATAAACAAATGGGACCTAATTAAAATTAAAAGCTTCTGCACAACAAAGGAAACTATAAGCAAGGTGAAAAGACAGCCTTCAGAATGGGAGAAAATAATAGCCAATGAAGCAATGGACAAACAATTAATCTCAAAGATATACAAGCAACTCCTGCAGCTCCATTCTAGAAAAATAAACGACCCAATCAAAAAATGGGCCAAAGAACTTAACAGACATTTCTCCAAAGAAGACATAAAAATGGCTAACAAACACATGAAAAGATGCTCAACATCACTCATTATCAGAGAAATGCAAATCAAAACCACAATGAGGTATCACTTTACACCAGTCAAAATGGCTGTAATCCAAAAATCTACAAGCAATAAATGCTGGAGAGGATGTGGAGAAAAGGGAACTCTCTTACACTGTTGGTGGGGATGCAAACTAGTACAGCCACTATGGAAAACAGTGTGGAGGTTCCTTA
>ML660772.1:5114853-5428035 GCA_007570785.1 Antilocapra americana
GTTCTTTTGGTATATTTACTGGGGAGAGAGTGTTCTCCCCGTCCTATTCCTCCGCCATCTTAGTTTCCTCCCTATTTGAAGGCTTTTTAGGGGTCTAACATTTTTTAAAATCTGACTACAAAACATTAACAGGTTTATTTACTTCAGAAATTGAAAAACCCAGGACTCAGGCATAGACTAGCTAGGAGAAGAGATGTGATTTGTTTCAGCAAGGAACTGAAATCCCACTCTTCTGTGATTAATGTTCAGTTGTCTCCTCAGTGTTTTGGAACTATTTTTTACATTAAAATTGTTATGATTTTAAAACTGAGTTCAAAACCTTATAGAGCCAATTCCTCCAACTTTGTCAATTATAGATAAAGTTCAAACCACTAAATCTTTTGCATTTTTGTACTTGCATGTTCTACAAAAACACTCAGCACTCAATCATGTCTTTACTTCTTATGAGAATCAGTAGGTGCACAATTGCTAATTAGGAACTTCAGACACCAAGTTTCATATCAAGACTTAGACAAAAGATTAGAACATTTTGAATAAAACTAGTTTATAAGTCTGAGTGGAAAAATAAGTAAGATGAGCAAAACTAAAGTGATTCTCTTTTGAAGGAGAATATGGTAGGAAGAACAAACAGTTAAACAAGTGTGGTAGGTTAAATGATGACCATATTGCTCCTCCAAAAAAAAAAAAAAAAAACCCTGGAAAATGTACATATGATCTTCTTTGGAAAAATAAACTTTGCTGATATAATAAAATTGCTGATCTCAATATGAGGTCATTCTGGATTAAGGTGGGCCCAAGAGGGATAATATATTTCTAAGAGGAGAGACAGGCATAGAGGATAAAGCAGAGTTATGCTACCACAGGCCAAGGAATCACTGAAGTTACCAGAAATGGAAGGGGCAAGGAAGAATATTCCCCATAACCCTTATAGCACCTTAATTTTGGATTGATAATCTCCAAAGTGTTGAAAGAATAAATAGCGGATGCTTTAATCACCCCAAATTTGGGCTAATTTGCTAGGGTAGCCATAAGAAATCAATGCAGAGCTAATAGATTATTTAAATTATTACTTACAAATTTATGGTGTTTTATATTCACTTCTGACTTAGTGCTTCTCTGGCTCAGACAGTAAAGAATCTTCCTGTAATGAAGGAGACCCAGGTTCAATCCCTGTGTCAGGAAGATCCCATGGAGAAGCAAATGACTATGCACTCCAGTGCTCTTTCCTGGAGAATTTCATGGACAGAGAAGCCTGGTGGGCTACAGTCCATGTGGTCACAAAGAGTGGGACACTACTGAGAGACTAACACTCTCACTTTTATTTTGACTTAGCACACTTGGTAGACTACATAAACTCAAAACTTTTGTTATGAATTAAAATATAACTGTTAAATCCAATAACTGAAATACTAAAATAGCCTTAATGTTAGAATTTTCTAGTTTTTTTCCTAATGTATATTCATTAATATAGACAGAATAAAATTTAATCTCCAGCAATTGGAAATCTAAACTATCTCGAGGATTAAGTGGGTTGTTGTTTGTGTTGTTGTTCAGTCAACTAAGTTGTGTCTAACTCTTTGTGACGCCATGGACTGCCTAACTATCTCATCCTCTGCTGCCTTCTTCTCCTTTAGCCTTCAATCTTTTGAGAAAGAGACAGAGGCAGAGAGAGAAAAATAGAGACAGATATTTATACATGAAATTCTTTTATATAATGGGGGTAGGAGGCAGTATCACCTCAGTAGTGGTTATGCCGAAGTGAGTGAAATGCTTACTCTTTGTTAACTCACTGTGGTGCACAATAACTCTTATACTCAGTGAAATGCACATCACATTAACACAGCTGTTTAATATCACCTAAAAAGCCAAAGGTTATACATAAGCATTTGTTCAATGTCATCACATACTATTCCTACAGAACAACAATTGCACTTAGAGGATAGTCATCTGCTCACAACTTAAAGTCACCTAGAACTTGAAGAGATAACTGCACTCCCATGTTCATCACAGCAGTACTCACAGTAGTCAAGACATGAAAACAACCTAAGTGTCCACTCATGCATAAATGCAAAAAGAAATTTATACATATACATATACATATATATATATATATCACAAATGTCACATGTATTATTCACCCTTAAAAAAGGTGTTACCATACACAATACAAGGATGAAGCTGTGGCATATATGCTAAATAAGACAGTGGAGATAGGAAAAAAAGAAAACTACATGATCCCACTTATATTTAGAATCTAAAAACGTCAAATACAAGGAAGCAGAGAGTAGAATAATGGTTACAAGGGGAAAGAGATGGGAGAAATGGGGAGATATTAGTCAAATGTTACAAAGTTGTAGTTATGTAGGACGAATAATTCTATAGAAGCACAACATATTAACTAAAGTGAATACTATAATGACTACTAGGAATTTGCTGAGAGTAGATTTTAGATATTCTCATTACACACAAAACTGATAAAAATGTTAGTTAATATGTTAATTAGATTACTGTTCAGTTCAGTCACTCAGTCATGACCGACTCCTTGCAACCCCATAAACTGTAGCACACCAGGCCTCCCTGTCCATCACCAACTCCCAGAGTTTACCTAAACTCATGTCCATCGAGTCAGTGATGCCATCCAACCATCTCATCCTCTGTCGTCCACTTCTTCTTCTGCCCTCAATCCTTCCCAGCATCAGGGTCTTTTCTAATGAGTCACCTCTTTGCATCAGGTGGCCAAAGTATTAGAGTTTCAGCTTCAACATCAGTCCTTCCAATAAACACCCAAAACTGATCTCCTTTAGGATGGACTTGCTAGATCTCCTTGCAGTCCAAGGGACTCTCAAGAGTCTTCTCCAAACACCACAATTCAAAAGCATTAATTCTTCAACACTCAGCTTTCTTTATAGTCCAACTCTCACATCCATACATGACCACTGGAAAAACCATAGCCTTGACTAGACAGACCCTTGTTGGCAAAGTAATGTCTCTAGTTTTTAATATTCTGTCTAGGTTGGTCATAACTTTCCTTCCAAGGAGTAACTGTTTTTTAATTTCATGGTGGCAATCACCATCTACAGTGATTTTGGAGCCCAGAAAAATAAAGTCAGCCACTGTTTCCACTGTTTTCCCATCTATCTGCCATGAACTGGTGGGACTAGATGCCATCATCTTAGTTTTCTGAATGTTAAGTTTAAAGCCACTTTTTCACTCTCCTCTTTCTTTCATCAAGAGGCCCTTTAATTCTTCTTCACTTCTGCCATAAGAGTGGTGTCATCTGCGTATCTGAGGTTATTGATATTTCTCCCTGCAATCTCGATTCCAGCTTGTGCTTCATCCAGCCCAGGATTTCTCATGATGTACTCTGCCTATAAGTTAAATAAGTAGGGTGACAATATACAGCCTTGACGTAATCCTTTTCCTATTTGGAACCAGTCTGTTCCATGTCCAGTTCTAACTGTTGCTTCCTGACCTGCATACAGGTTTCTCAAGAGGCAGGTCAGGTGGTCTGATATTCCCATTTCTTTCAGTATTTTCCACAGTTTATTGTGATCCACACATTCAAAGACTTTGGCATAGTCAAAAAGCAGAAATAGACTCTCTTGCTTTATTGAGTGGGTGTTGGCATTTTTTTTTTTTCCCAGGGTGTTTGTATATTTTGCTGGTTTGGGCTCCAGTGAGTCCCACGGTGGGGGGTGGGGGGCGCTACTTCTTGACAATCTGGATGATGTCCTCGTGCTCCATGGTGTGGGTCAGGCCCACCTGCTGCGGGCTGTACTTGGTGCTGGTGCCCCACACAAGTGCATACTTGAACTGGCTGGCGAGTGACCGGTGGATGCGGTGGCACACTTGCTCCACAGAGGCCCCTTTCCGGAGAATGATGGCATCTGTGAAGTCTGGCCTCTGGCCTCTCTTCTTGGTGTAGATGCAGGTCAGGGCCAGGTATTCCCACAGCATCTCCAGCAGGTAGTCCAGGTTCAGCTTCATGCCGCAGCTGATGACCACGCTGTCGGGTTTCCGGGCTAGACGGTCCACTTCCTCCATGGAGATCTGGTCAATCTTGTTATAGACATACAAACACGGCATGTACACGCAGTTGCCCACAATCACGTCTATGAACTCATCTGGGGAGCAGTCTTCTCGGAAGAGCACCTCAGTGTTGAAGATCTTGTACTCATGCAGGATCAACTGCACTAGCTTCTCTGAGCACTGGGTCAGCGTGACTGTGGAATTGAAGGAGATGCCACCTCCTTTCTTGGGCTTGAAGTAGATGTTGGGCTTGTGCTTGTTGAGGCGGATTCCCACCGACTCCAGCTCCTTCTCCAGCAGAGACCTCTGAACCTCGCCCATGGTGGCATCCAGCATCATGATGACGACGTCAGCCGTGCGGGCCACAGCAATCACCTGCAGGCCATGGCCCTTCCCTTGTGCCGAGCCTTCGATGATTCCAGGGAGGTCCAGGAGCTGGATGTTGGCGCCTTTGTATTCAATGACCCCAGGGATACAGGTCAGGGTTGTGAATTCATAGGATGCAGCCTCGCTGGCGGTGGAGGTCATCAGACTTAAGAAGGTGGACTTACCCACAGAGGGAAATCCGATCAGTGCTACACGGGCATCGCCTGACTTCATGACATCAAAGCCCTCTCCTTTAGATGAGGACGATTTGGATGGCTCCAGGAGCTGGGCCCGATACTTGGCAAGTTTGGCCTTCAGCAGACCAAGGTGGTACTCAGTGGCCTTATTCTTCTGCGTGCGGGCAATCTCCTTCTCTATCTCGGAGATCTTCTCCAAGATCCCCATGGCTGCAGGTGAACCGGGCGCAGCGGCCGGGGAAACGGCAGCAGATCCCTGAACTCTGGCAGGGTCGGCTGCGGGCTATCAGCGAGGGTGTTGGCAATTTGATCTTTGGTTTCTCTGCCTTTTCTAAAACCAGCTTGAACATCTGGAAATTCACAGTTCACGTAATGTTGAAGCCTGGCTTGGAGAATTTTGAGCATTACTTCACTAGCATGTGAGATGAGTGCCATTATGCAGTAGTTTGAGCATTCTTTGGCATTGCCTTTCTCAGGGTTTGGAATGAAAACTGACCTTTTTCAGTCCTGTGGCCACTGATGAGTTTTCCAAATTTGCTGCATTTTGAGTAGAGCATTTTCCCAGCATCATCTTTCAGGTTTGAACTAGCTCAACTGGAATTTCATCACCTCCACTAGCTTTGTTTGTAGTGATCCTTCCTAAGGCCCACTTGACTTCACATTCCAGGATGTCTGGCTCTAGGTGAGTGATCACACCATCATGGTTATCTGGGTCATGAAGAACTTTTTTGTACAGTTCTTCTATGTATTATTGCCACCTCTTCTTAATATCTTCTACATTTGTTATGTCCCTACCATTTCTGTCCTTTACTGAGCCCATCTTTGCATGAAATGTTCCCTTGGTATCTTTAATTTTCTTGAAGAGATCTCTAGTCTTTCTCATTCTGTTGTTTTCCTCCATTTCTTTGCATTGATCCCTGAGGAAGGCTTTCTTATCTCTCCTTGCTATTCTTGGAACTCTGCATTCAAATGGGTATATCTTTCCTCTTCTTTGCTTTTCACTTTCTTTGTTTTCACAACTGTTTGTAAGGCCTCCTCAGATAGCCATTTTGCTTTTTTGTATTTCTTTTTCTTGGGGATGGTCTTGATTCCTGTCTCCTGTACAACGTCATGGACCTCCATCCATAGTTCATCAGGCACTCTGTCTATCAGATCTAGTCCCTTAAATCTATTTCTTACTTCCACTGTATAGTCATAAGGGATTTGATTTAGTTCATATCTGAATGGTCTAGTGGTTTTCTCCACCCTCTTCAATTTCAGCCTGAATCTGGCAATAAGGAGTTCATGATCTGAGTCAAGTGCTTCCTAAATTGTGTAATTTACTATATTCTAAAACTTCACAGTAAATTTCTAACATAAACAGATGTTAAATTAGAAATATATACAAACTAGCATGAAAAAATAAAAATTCCATTCATTTATAACTTGTGACTTTTCCTTCAATTCCCTTAAATGGGCAGTTGAAAAAATAATGTGTATATAGTATTTCACTAGATTTTTGAGAAATATCAATATTTCAATTACCAAGAAATATGTTAATTCTCCAGGACTTGGGACACAGGAACTGATCATAGGATTATAAAATACTTCCCCTATGTCAAATCATACCCCTATATCAAGAGGGAGCTTGTACTTTCTACACAATTTTTCTGCACATCTGAAACCCCTTTTTAAAATCAAATAAGTATATTAATTTTGTACAAAACAACAATTCCCTTTGCTTTGGTAAAAACAAAAAATGTTTAGGAAGATGAAAGAGGATCTACAGGAAAAGTTCAGCTATGGATATACCTATTAAACATATAAACATGAACATAATATGTAGAGAAAGGGCTACATGTGACAACACAAACTGAATACATTATCTTAACATTTTCTCTGAAATATAAACATAATGATAAATGTTTGACTTGTTAGAGGACTAATCTAACTCATCCACATTCACCCAGACAATAAGTGGCAAGGTTGGGAATTAATTTAAAATTGTCTGACATGAAATCCCAAATCTTTTCAATAGTTTATCAGATTTCAAAGAGAAACATAGTATCTAAGCTTCATTCTTAATATCTGAAACATTTTCAGATATTTCCAGTTCAAATTAGCACAAAAGATACTCCCAAATAATATATGTCCTTGTATGTGCAAATACATGCTTCCTTTTTCCTTTCTCCTATACACACATTTCAGAGGCTATCAAAGAACATTGTTTATGTACTTTTAATGCATGTCATTGCCCATTAGCTGTAAAGAAAAGTGTATATAAAAATCATTTTTATTCTATCCGAATACAGAAATTCTGAAATTATAAGCTAAAATTAAGTTTAGTTATAATTTGGAGATACTTTTGTTTGATTTATCTATCTCTAGTCAATAAAATATATTTTTAATTCTAAAAATAATTAAAATATGAAGTTATTTGTTGTCTGTCCTTTGCTATTTTTCATGAGGAATGCTTTCATCAGAAAGCCAAGTAGAGCACAATTATAGAACTTCAATACAAATACTAAAATCAAAAGATTAAGGCAATAGCTCCTTTCATCAACCTGCTTATTTTAATGTAGAATAACTCTACCCAGAGCTCCAGATGAATAATTACTATGAAAATACATGTTTTACCTAAAAATGTCATTGTAATACAACATATTTCCCAAAAGTCACTGCTATCTCTACGTTTTTTAATTTCTCTATTTACTGAGAGACAGAAGAAAAAAAAAGAAATCAGGACAGAAAACAGACCAAAGAAGAAGCCTCTGATCCTCAATTTGGCACACAAAAAAATAACCCTTGTGATTTAAGAGTAAATACTAAACTCATTCACGACTGAAAAATAAAATTGGTTCTTTAGGAATAATGAGTTTTGGAAGTTTTGGAAGTCCTATTTAACACCAAGAAAAACTATTAAACCAGCTTAGGTCCTTCCAAAAGAAACTGAGATAAAGAGTGTGCATTAAGTTTTAAATGTTTCTTTGTTGTACTAAAAGGAAAAGAAGAAGACACTTACTAGTCACAGACAGAATCTGGCCTATTTCTTAGCAGTTGTAAATGAGCTAAAACAATTACTGGGTAGTAAATATTCCATAGAAGCAACTGGAGTGCAAGATGTAGACTTGTAGAAAGCTGCAGGATATCTGCCAATCAAAAAATTTAACTCAGCAGAGCATTTGGTCCAATTAAATGTTAAAGTATGAAACCAAAATGTGTAACAACAAAAGCCAAATAGAATTTTGCAGTCCAGAATGAAAAAAATAATATTCATCCATATGCTAGATGGTATGAGCTTTGAGAGTTTTAAGTTGGCTTTCTAAAGGCTTCAAAAATATCTCGACTTATTTCTAGATTATTCTCTTAATTTTGAGAATTTGAGGGTCCTAGATAAATCTGTCAGTCCTAAAGGAAATCAGTCATGAATATTCATTGGAAGGACTGATGCTGAAGCTGAAACCCCAATACTTTGGCCACCTGATGTGAAGAACTGACTCATCAGAAAAGATCCTGATAATGGGAAAGACTGAAGGCAGAAGGAGAAGGGGACAACAGAGGATGAGATGGTTGGATGGCATTACTGACTCGATGGACATAAGTATGAGCAAGCTCTGGGAGTTGGTGATGGACAGGGAAGCCTGCTGTGCTACAGCTCATGAGGTTGCAGAGTCAGACACGACTGAGCAACTGAACTACCTGATACCTGACTGCGATAAACTTGATAAAAAAGATATTACATACAAGTATGTACACGTGTACTCAATCATATCTGACTCTTTCTGACCCCATACTCTGTATCCCACCAGGGTTCACTGAAAATTCCATGGAATTTTCCAGGCAAGAAAACTGGAGTAAGTTGTCATTTCCTACTCCAGGAATCTTCCTGCCCTAGGGATCCAACCTGCATCTTATATCCTGCATTGGCAAGCAGATTCTTTCCCACTAACTGGGAAGACCCCAAATACAAAGCATTTTAAAAGCCCCCTAATAAATTAAACAAATACCTCCTAGAGACTTCAGAAATGATCAAGATAAAGTCACAATTTCAAATCTTCTTGGCTCTTTCAAAATAAAAGGCACTATTAAATTTGAATTATAAAATACAACTGAAAGCAAACAAAACACAATTTTCTTTTAGAATCTATCATCCTTGGGGCTTTATTTATATTTATATAAAATTAGGCTTTGGGAGAGTGGAAAGAGGGCAATAAAGGGTCTACTTATTTAAGTGTTTGAGTCCTACAATGTGAAGTGTTTCAGAGTGTTGCCCAATGTAAATCTGGTCCACTATGGAGGTCTCAAACATCCCTGTACTCCTTATTTATATACACACATGTATGCACATACACACCCACACACATATCACAGGAATACACACTGGTGCTGCATAATTGGTGTGGAGTCCCCGTCTTTACTTGTTAAGGACCTTGTTCTACTACATTTTCTACAGACACTTACTATGGTTATCACCTGTGTTAGGCAAAAAGAGTATATTAAATTATATATACTGCTTATTTCCTAAAACCATAGGTTAAGAATTTATGAGTATCTTATCAAGTCAACTATTTCTGTTTCTGATCATTGTATTAAAATATAAAGAGAATTGGCAAGACTTGATTCAGTCTTGATTTGTTCAAATCAAATTTCCTAAGACCATTTAATACACCCCAATAAAATTTATATTTGGCAAATGAATGTCATATTATCCCTTCCTAGAATCCCTCATTTTTCAGTCCTTTTCACTGGTCTCTAGATTTTTGCCCCTAATTTTCAGGTGGAACTCTGATCTCAGGGAGTCAGCAATGAGAAATAGCTTGAAGCAAGATCAAGCTGTACAGGAATCAAACATGAGGCTCCTTGGAAAAATATCTAACCGCTAGTCCACCAGGAGCTAGTGGCTAGAAGGGAGGCCCTGGATCTTCTTTGAAAAGAAAAAAGAATTACAAAGAGATTGAAATTGTAAAACAGGCACAGTCCATGTGGGAGAGCACAGAGTAGTTTATTTAAGACAGAAGCAAAGCAGAGCAACACACCCAGAGAAGGATGTGGGTATCCTTGCTAATGAGGAGTGCATCAATGGAGTGGCTTAACTCAATTCCATGAAGGCAGTTTTTGCTAGGTCAGTCTTTGTTTTCCTCTGGTCAATCATCCTGCTTTGTTTACTATATCTGATCTGACCCATAGCCCTCTCCCATACGTACACACATCTTTTAGCTAAGATGGATTCCAGCATGAGAGTCTCTGGGAGATTGAAGGCGCGTATTATAAAATAGTGCTCCCTCAAAAAAAAAAAAAATAGTGCTCCCTCCCTTTTTGACCCCATGGAGCCTGTCTACACATGCACAGTTGGAGAGGCCTCCTTGATTTAAAAAATGATAGATGTGGTCATCTTATCTTTTACTCCAGCAGAGCTCAGCTCCTCTCTATTCCTGCTATTAAGTTTTTCCTTGAAATGTCAGGAGGAGATAGGCTCCAATTTACTCAGCTTGACAAATTCCAGCTGCTCATCTCAGGAGCCCATCTACCTCCTACCTCAACCCAAGCTCTCTTCTGGAAATTCATGCTTTTCCAATGGGCATGAGAGAGATAACCTTTCAATACCCTTGGAAATACTTTTGTTGTACTTTGTTATAATCTCTGCTTTAATTCTTTCAACTGTACTTTTTTTTTCTCCCTTTGAGACATAGGTGGAGGAATCTAAGTGTCTATGACTCTGAATCACAAATCTTCATTGGCCAAATTCTTATTTATAGAAATTCAATGGACTGCTTAGCAAAATCCTTTCTTTAAGTAAGATTTCACATAACTAATACTAAATAGTATATGTTGCCTTGTCTAACAGATTTTTGCAATTTAAGACCCATTTCAATTCTTGAAACCTCTATGCCCTGTCAAGTATCACTGAACTGAGTCACCTAAAAACATTTTCTTTCAGTGATGCATACTTAAGTAAATAGAAAAAAAAACTGAATAAACATTCTATTTTCTTATGCACTAATATTTAAAATAGATGGCTTAGTGCTAAATAATATGCCTATCAATGCAGGAGTCATGAGTTCAATCCCTGGGTAAGGAAGATTGCCTGGAGGAGGAAATGGCATCCCAATCCAGTATTCTTGCTTGGGAAATCCCATGGACAGAGCAGCCTGACGGGCTACAGTCCATGGGGTCACAAATGTTGGACATGATTTAGTGACTAAACAGCAACAATATAGTATGGAACTAAAACCACTGGTATAAAAAATAATGAGTGAGTAAAACTATAGCTTCTATTTACTTGTTCCAAAAACAGGAAACAGTTATTACCACTCACCTGCCTATGAAAAATAACTGGATAAGGTATAGGAGGTAAATAAGTGTCAAGCAAATTTGAGTCTGAAAACCAACTCTATAATTAGAATCTTTAGGATTTAGCAATGTTAATTCCTCACCTGGACATTTTTTTTAAATTATAGAATGACCATAAATCTATCTCTTTTGAGGGCCAGAGTTTTAATAGCAAACAGAACCAAAATCATACCAATAAACAACAAAAAGTTACATAAAATCAAAACATAATAGACACTGCTAGAAGTTGATTTCTGACAGACAGGAAAGTGTTTGAAGTAAATGAGAAGTAAAAAAAAAATTTTTTAATTGTAGAGAAGAAAAAACACAAATAGAGACGAACCAAAAGACTATTTGTTGGGTTTGAAATGGCTCATACTGTAAAGAATCTGTCGGCAACGTGGGAGATTTGAGTTTGATCCCTGGGTTGGGAAGATCCATTGGAGGAAGGCATGGCAACCCACTCCAGTATTCTTGCCTGGAGAATTGCCATGGACAGAAGAGCCTTGGCAGGCTTACAGTCCATGGGGTTGCAAAGAGTTGGACATAACTGAGCAGCTAAGCCCAAGAGGCAGAAAATCCAACAAACAACAAAAAAAAAGTTATTGAATGCTGTAATGCAGAAAAATTCCCTACCATGTAAGAACTATAATTTTATTATTTTTAAGAACCTTAATATCTTCTGGCTTGAACTGCTATTATAATTTATGTATGGGAATTTTTAAAGTGTTTTTTAAGTACTTGAGTCCAATTTGGGTTAACCACTTGCCCTCCCCATATTTCAAGATTATATTTCTCTTTTTATAATAAAAACTATTGTAAAATTTTAGCATAAAATTCATATTATTTTCATTTATCTAGTGAAGTATTTTATTGCATGTCTCCTCATCTAGACTCTAATAGCACATTGATTAGAAACAAAAAAATAAGGAAAATAAAGAATTTGAATATTTTATTTATACACACATGCAGCTTTAAGACAGTTGGTCAGCTAGAGATTTATAACTGTCCTGACTTATCCACTGTGTTTCTTGGAAAACTCTTAGAGCCCAGAATGGGTTATAGCTGTCTATCCTATCAAACTGTGAGGTACTGAGGAAGGAATGTATTAGGATAGTCTGTATCCTGCATGTTTGGCATGATACTTTCCAAAGCGACTCTCATTAAATGGTAACTGAAATAAAAAACAAAAATAAACTATGCATTAAAAATAAAGAAATGAAGAAGGAAAGAGGAATGAAGAGATGAGGATAAAAATTATCCATTTTTAAATGCTATTTTGAAAATATAAGGAAAGATGGTGGCATCATTTCAGAACAGAATTGTGAATATACCTAGTATATTTTTTTGTTCAATTCTTCAATTAAATGTCATTTGTTAAATTAATATTTATTGTGAACACAACCTATTTCTTCCAATATTCTAGATGAGCAAATTTTTTTTCCAAGACAACAAAAACTCATGGAAGGATTCTTTTTTTTTTAACAAGTATTACATATAACACACTTTCCTTGCACATCTGAAAACATAGTGAAATGAAGCATTGGTAGGATTTTTCATGAACAAAACTGTAAGTATTAAAATTTTCTTTCCCATTTCCAGATTCAGTGTTCACAATAGTAGAATAAATTATGTCATGCTTTCTCAGGTTAAAAAATCAAAAAACAAGTAAACAAAATCTTGCTTATTCAACTATTCAACAGCGATGCAAGGGTATAAGAAAGTATAAAAGGATGAAAAAATAGGAGGATAAAAATAAAGAGAAATTCTGGAGCAATGATTTTATGAACAGGCACCTTTTCTGACATGAACTATAAAAATATACCATATCAACTAGAGAAAAATTTAAATGTTTAAGTCCAAACTTTTATTCATTTGCAATAATTTCTTCCTATAATCAAAAATGTCAAACATAGATGATTCATGATTACACCTTATTTTCTCATTTCTTCTTCCAATATGCTACTCAGAAAGACATCTGCCTTTGCATTTCTTCCCCAGGGCTAAATGTGAAGGACAGTAATGTCTTTCCCACAAACCTGTGTGACACTCACCCATCAAAACTAAGAGGTTTGTGGGAAGTTTATAAATTCAGAGACCTTGTGGACCCATTTGCTCTCCAAAAGTATTGACTGCCATCTGGCAACTGAAGAACATTTGTGCGTCAGCTGTGGAATCAACAGGGAGTTTGTGAGCTGAAGTTTTCCAAAATAAAGTAAAGGTAATTTTCAAATTTATAATGGCAATCCTGATCTTCAAGAAGCCTTATGGTAAGGAAAAGAAGAGGAGCAGAGAAAGGAAAAGGAATAAAACAAGGAATAGATACACAGTGTAAGAGAATTACCAAACAAAAAGTATGACATGGTGAAAAGGAAGGAAGTCGGAGCAAACTCAATAGAAAATTAAAAGAGTGAAAAGTAATAGAAAGAGCAACACAGAATGGAGGAAGTGCAGGTAACAAGCCAAGTTTTTTTTTTTTTTAATTCCCAAATGATAGACATAAGTGTGGTTTTAAATAGAGGCAGGTGATGTTATTTTTCCATCTCTGCAGGCCCGCAGTTTTCAGAGCTTCACACAAAATTGACTCCAAACATTCAATTTAAAGGACAAATAAGAAAGCTTGAAGATTAAATTCAAAGATAAACCAAAAGGGGCATCTCATCATTTAAAAAAAATATAAAGTCTTCCAAATTTAAGGGCAATAGGTAAGACTACTTAGGTCACCCTACCTCATTCTTCTACAAGGCTATTTGTCAAAACACTTGATTTTCTAATCCTTTGCCCAAGAAAATAGAGTGCAGTCAGTGGAAAAGCATTATGATGTTTAAAAAATCAAAAGTAGAATACTGCTTTAAAGCCTTTTGATGCTTATAAGAAACTACACAAATTCATTTTACAGACATGCTTTTATCTGTTTGTAATTGAATTGAAAATTGCAGTGAGCTACTTAAAAGGAACCCTATTGAATGGATTGTGTTATATAATAGAGCAAGTTTCAAGTGCATCACTGTTTACTAGGGCTCCTATAAGCCTTTAGCATTGCAGATAATGTACATGGAATCAGAGGTCAATATATGCTAAAAATGTTTGAGAATATAGTTCCTGAATAGCAATTACAGATATTGTGCTTGTTAGTAAGACTGAAAAGAAGGAATATAATAAGCATTGTCCCTAATCCCAAAGCATTTAAAATCGAATTACTTTGCTAGCAGTACGATATATCATCATAGTTGCCTTATTTAGGAGGGTCTGAGAAAACTGTAAAAGGATAGGATAATGTGTCATATTTTACAAGGTTCTACATCTTCCTTGGTAGCTCAGATGGTAAAGAATCTGCCTGCAATGTGGGAGACCAGGGTTTAATATCTGGGTTGGAAAGATCCCCTGGAGAAGGGGATAGCAACCCACTCCCTTATTCTTTCCTGGAGAATTCTGTGTACAGAGGATCCTGGGGTTTATGGGGTTGCACAGAGTCCGATACGACTGAATAACTAACACTTTCACTTTCTACAGTATGTTTTGATGACCAAGCACACTGATATTCATATGAGACAAACAGAGAGAGACACAGGGGACAGAGATAGAGGCAGGGAGGGAGGGGGAGAGAGAAAGCATTAGTTCAAGGAATTGGCTCATATACTATTTTGTGGTACTGGCAAATGCAGAAGTTGTAGAGCAGGCCAGCATTCTGGAAACTTAGAGAAGAGCTTCTAGCTTTCAATCTTAAAGCAGAATAACTTCTTCGGGAAAACCGTCTTTGCTTTTAAGGCCTTCAGCTGATTGAGGCCAATTCACATTACAGAGGACAAGGCACTTTGCTTAAAGTCAACTGATTCTAAATATTAATCACATCTTTTAAAAAAATACACTTTCACAACAACATATATTTGAACAAACAATGGGCAAACCACTAGTCACCTAACTAGGCTGACACATAAAATGAACCATCACAATAAATCTTCAAAATCTCTCTAATCCAGGGCTTAATTTTTTATAGAGAAGGAAGTTTCTTCAGAACTTTTGCTCAATTATGATAGTGAAGTTAGAAATTCTAAGTAGATATTTCTATTATACTTATCACTTAAGACAAAGAGTCTAGAGAGAAAGATATGGCCAGGAGAGTATGGGCACTGTGGTAAAGAATCTTCCTACCAATGCAGGAGACACAAGAGACATGGGTTCAACCCCTGGGTTGGGAAGATACCCTGGAGGAAAAAATGACAACCCACTCCAGTTTTATTGCCTGGAAAATTCCAAGGACACATGAACCTGGTGGGCTACCGTTCATGGGGTCACAAAGAGTTGGATATGACTAGGTGACTGAGCACACAACACAGGAGGATACAAATGATGTTTCAACTCAAATTTTCTGATCTTTCCTTATTCCTTCTTCACTTTATTTCATAATTTCACTTCGAGGGTGAACTTCTTCATAACTACTTCATTTTATTTTTTTAACAACTCTGCTTCTGCATTGAAAATATGGCTTTTTAAGAAGATATTATGGACAGACGCACTTAAATATAAGTTAGTTTTCTATAGGAAATCACATAAAAAAGCCATCAAGTGTTTCCCGTGAAAAGCTGTATAAATTTTTGTTAATAAACCCTCAGGTTATATTCTCTGTTTGTGGTTACTACTTTTATCTGAACACAAATGGATTAGCAGCCCTCCAAGGCAATTCATCTTCACAGCAACAAGTAAGTCAGCCAACTCTCAGTTCAGTTCAATTCAGTTCAGTTGCTCAGTCATGTCCAACTCTTTGCAACCACATGGACTGCAACATGCCAGGCTTCTGTCCATCACCAACTCCAAGAGTTTACTCAGCCTCATGTCCACTGAGTCAGTGATGCCATCCAATCATCTCATCTTCTGCAGTCCCCTTCTCCCGCCTTCAATCTTTCCCAGAATCAGGATCTTTTCCAATGAGTCAGTTCTTTGCATCAAGTGGCCAAAGTATTGGAGTTTCAGCTTCAGCATCAGTTCTTCCAATGAATATTCAGAACTAAGCTCCTTTAGGATGGACAGGTTGGATCTCCTTGAAGTCCAAGTGACTCTCAAGAGTCTTCTCCAGCACCACAGTTCAAAAGCATCAATTCTTCAGCACTCAGCTTTCTTTATAATCCAACTCTGCCATCCATACATGACTACCGGAAAAACCATAGCTTTTACTAGACCGACCTTTGTTGGCAAAGTGATGTGTCTGATTTTTAATATGCTGTTTAGGTTGGTCAAAACTTTTCTTCCAAGGATCAAGCATCTTTTAGTTCCATGGCTGCAGTCACCATCTGCAGTGATTTTGGAGCCCTTCAAACTAAGTCTGTCACTGTTTCCATTGTTTCCCCATCTATTTGCCATGGAGTGATGGGACGAGAGTCCATGATCTTAGTTTTCTTAATGTTGAGCTTTAAGCCAACTTTTTCACTCTCTGATCTTTCACTTTCATCAAGAGGCTCTTCCATTCTTCCCTTTCTGTCATAACGGTGGTGTCATCCACATATCTGAGGTTATTGATATTTCTCCTGGTAGTCTTGATTCCAGCTTATGCTTCATCCAGCTGAGTTTCTCATAATTATTCTCAGCCAACTTTGGAGAAAGCAATTTTTGGCTTAAATATTAAATCACTCACCATTATTGATTTCCAAATATCTATAAATAAGAACTGCATGGCATATAAACCTAGCATGTATCTTATTTATATTAGTCTCTTCTGGAGAAAAGTAGGTCTTTTTTTTCAGGGTTTTTTGAAATTGAAGTATATGTGATTTACAATATTATAAAAAATTCAAGTGTATCACATAATGATTCAATTTTTTAGAATATACTCAAATATAGGTTTTAATAAGTTATTAAATATCATTCCCTGTGCTATACAGTAAATTCTTTTTGTTTCTCTATTTTATGTATAGTAGATTGTTAATTCTATACTCCAAATTTGTTCCAACCCATCTCTCTTTTCCCTTTGGTAACCATACGTTTGTTTTCTATGAGTCTGTTTCTATTTTGTATATAGATTCATTTGTATTTTTTAAAATTTATTTATTTATTTTTTTACATGTAAGTCATATCATACATTATTTTCCTTTTTCTAACTTTTTTAAGCACAATATTTTCTAGGTCCATCCATGTTGCTGCAAATTATGAAATATTTCTTTCCTTGGAGCTGAGTAATATTCTACTGTATACATATAATATACATAATATATACAATATTATATATAATATTACTTCTTAGCAAACCATTTGTTGATGGGCAGCTGAGTCTACATATATATATACATATATATATATATATACACACACACACATATATATACAGACATATATATGTATATATATATATCCTGTCCATATCCTGGCAAATACTGTGCTTCTGTGAACACAATAGTGCTTCTGTGATGGGTGTATGTATCTGAGAAACATAATTCTTAGGCAGTAACTCCCATATCATCTAGACCTTATTTATTCACATTTCTGATTGTACTCTACTGCATGGGCTTTGCCTAAGATGTAACTAAGACAGTCACGGCCAACATTAAAAAAAAATAATAATAATAATAAACACAAATAATATGACTACTTTGGTATGAATAATGTATTAATACTATATATTACATTTTTGGATTGAATAATGTATTTTTCCGATTAAAATAAGTTAAAACATTTGTCTAGGACCCTCAATTTTTGGGAGCACTACACACACTGTACCTACTGTGATTAATAGGCAAGTTGGTCCTACCTTCCCCTGCTTTCTAGTGTTCAACTTTCTTCATCTATTCTCCAAGCAAGAAGCAGACCTTTCTGGTCATGAGAGAATAGTAAATTATCCAACCTTAAAGTTTTCTTTTTGTGTGAGAACTTTTAACTTATAATTAAATTACATTTTTTTGAATTCTATGTGTTAAGGGGCCAGACCTCTTATTTGAACAGCAGAAGTACTTTTGTAGGCAGAAATAATCTAGATTTTACCACTAGGATTTGTATTTAAAATTTTTAATTTTAAAAAGGCAATTTAATGTAATAAAAATGGATAAATTTATGATGCATCCCTGATGCTGAGGAAGATAGGAGGCAGGAGGATAAGGGGATAACAGAGGATGATATGGTTGGGTGGCATCACTGACTCAATGGACATGATCTGAGCAAGCTCTGGGAGATGGTGAAGGACAGGGAAGCCTAACATATTGCAGTTTATAGGGTCACAAAGTGTCAGACATGATTGAGTGACTGAACAGTAACCACCTACATTATCTTGTAGGTGGTTAAACTTAAACTTACACAAAGTTATATGCCAGTTTGTATCTCAATAAAACTGGACAGATAAATTTCAGTATACTTAAAGTAAGTCTATGTTGTAAGTCAATTATACTTCAAAGACGAACAAACAAGCAAACTCATTGTGGTTCCCACAAGTCAGAAGGAAGGGGAGGAGAATTGGATAAAGATGGTCAAAAAGTACAAACTTCTAGTTATAAGTACTAGGAATATAATGTTAATTATGATTAATGTATAATAAGTAAAACTGTTTTACACTATTGTTTTATTTTTTAATTGAAGGAAAATTGCTTTACAATATTGTGTTAATTTCTGCCATACCGCAACTGAAATCAGCCATAACTATACCGATAACGCCCTCCCTATTGAGCCTCCCTCCCCTCCCCTTATCCCACCCCTCTAAGTCATCACAGAGCCCCAGACTTGGCTCCTCGTATTATATAGCAACTTCTAGCCAGCTATCTAATTTACGCATAATAGTATATATATGTCGATGCTGTTTCCTCCCTTCATCTGACTCTCTCCTTCCCCCACTGTGTCCCACAAGTCTGTTCACTACATCTGTGTCTGTTTCTTCCCTGCAAATAGGTTCATCATTACCATTTTACTAAATTCTATATATATATATGTGTGTGTGTGTGTTAATACACGATATTTGTTTCACTCTTTCTGACTTACTTCCCTCTGCATAACAGGCTCTACTACAACTGACTCAAATCTGTTCTTTTGATGGATGAGTAGTATTCCACTGCATATATGTACCACAACTTCTTTATATATTCATCTGTAGACGGACATCTATGTTGCTTCCATGCCCTGGCTACCGTAAACAGTGCTGCAATGAACATTGGGGTGCACGTGTCAGGATTGTGGTTTTCTCAGGGTATATGCCCAGTAGTGGGATTGCTGGATCATATGGTAGATTTATTACAGTTTTTTTAAGGTATCTCCATCTGTTCTTCATAATGGCTTACATTAGTTTACATTCCCATCAACATTTTAGAAGGGTACCCTTTTTTACACATACTTTCCAGCATTTATTGTTTGTAGATTTTTGATGATGACCATTCTACCTGGCGTGAGGTGATACCTCATTGTAGTTTTGATTTGAATTTCTCTAAGAATTAGTAATGTTGATATTCTTTTAATGTATTTATTGGCAATCTGTTTAGTTCTTCTGCCCACTTTGACTGGGCAGTTTGTTTTGCTGATATTGAGCTGTATGAGCTGCTTATATATTTGGAGATTAATTGCTTATCAATTGTGTCATTTGCAATTGCTTTCTTTCATTTAGAGATTAATCTTTCAATCTTATTGTTTCCTTTAATACTGCTGTACACTAAATATGAAAATTGTTGTGAGTAAATCCTAAGATACATTATCATCAAGAGTAAAATATTTTATCTTTATTTTATATCTATATAAGGTAATAGATATTCACTAACCTTATTATTGTAATTATTTCATGATATATGTAAGTCAAATAATTATGCTGTATACCTTAGATTTATATGACACTGCATGTCAACTATATAAAACTGGAAGATAAACAAGTCTAATCAAAAGGAAAGACAGTATTATTGAGATATAGGATTGATAAATATAAATCTTCAGATCACTATTCATTATGAAAAGGTTTCAATTATCTTAAACATTCACTTAGAACATTTAAGAAAAAAAATATTAGTACACTTACTTTCTTTTTCCTTTCTTTCTTGAGTTAATGCTTTTGACAAAAACATTTTCATCTAGTTGTAAACAATCCAATTATAGATTTCATTCCCCTTAATAGTGTTTAAAAATTATCCTGACCAAGTACCCATCTTTAACAGAAATCACTCAGAAGCAGAGCCATGACCTGAGCTAAATTTACCATGGAAAACAAATTACGCAAAATTTAAAAAAATACCCAAATTTATGAAAACAAACATATATGCATATACTGATAGAAAGAAACATACATATCCATATAGATTGTTGTGGTTTTTCGGTCACTATGTCATGTTTGACTCTTTATGACCCTATAGCCTACAGCATGCCAGACTCCTCTTGTCCTCCACTATCTCATGAAGCTTATTCAAATTCATGTCCATTGAGTTGGTAATGCTATCTAACCATCTAATTCTCTGAAGCCCCTTTCTCTCTTTGCTGTCAATCTTTCTCAGCATCAGAGTCTTTTCCAATGAGTGGACTCTTTGCACTAGGTGGCAGAAGTATTGGAGCTTCAGGATTAGTATTTCCAATGAGGACTGAGTACTTCCTAAAAATCATCCAACTTTTAGGATTGACTGATTTGATTTCCTTGCTGTCCAAGGGACTCTCAAGAGTTTTCTCCTGTACCAAAATTCAAAAGCATCAATTATTTGGCACTTAGCCTTCTTTATCAACTCTCACATCCATACATGGTACATGAGTACTGGAAAAACCATAGCTTTGACTAGATGGACCTTTATCAGCAAAGAGGTGTCTGCATTTTAATATCCTAATTTATAATAAAGTTATCATTATAATAAATAATGTCTAGTTTTATCACAGCTTTCCTTCCAAGGAGCAACTGTCTTTTAATTTCATGGCTGTAGTCACTGTCTGTAGTGAATTTAGAGCCTAAGAATAGAAAAGTCTTTCACTGTTTCCATTGTTTCCCCAGCTATTTTCCATGAAGTGATGGGACCGGATGCAATGACCTTATGCTGAGTTCTTTTACCCTCATCAAGAAACTCTTTACTTCTTCAATTTCTGCCTTTAGAGTGGTATCAATTGCATATCTGAGGTTGTTGATATTTCTCAGAGTAATCAAGATTTCAGCCTGAGTCATCCAGCCCAGCATTTTGCAAACTGTACTCTGCAGATAAGTTACAGAAGCAGGGTGACAATGTACAGCTTTGTGTACTCCTTTCCTAATTAGGAAACAATCAGTTGTGCCATGTCCTGTTCTAACTGTAGCTTCTTGACCCCGATACAACTTTCTCAGGAGATAGGCAAGCTGGTCTGGTATTCTCATATCTTTAAAAATCTCTCAGAGTTTGTTGCAATCCACACAGTCAAAGGCTTTAGTGTAGTCAATGAAGCAGAAGATGTTTTTCTGGAAATCTCTTGCTTTCTCCATGATCTATTGGCTGTTGTCAATTTAATCTCTGGTTTTTCTGCTTTTTGTAAACACAGCTTGTATATCTGGAAATTCTCTGTTCACATACAGCTGAAGAATTTTTGTGGTTGGTCAGTTGCTAAGTCACGTCAGACTCTTACATTTCCATGGTCTGCAGCATGCCAGGCTTCCCTGTTCTTCACTACCTCCCAGAGTTAGCTCAAACTCATGTCCATTGAATTGGTGATGCCATCCAGCTATCTCATCCTCTGTCATCCTCTTTTCCTCCTGCCCTCAATCTTTCCCAGCTTTAGGGTCATTTCCAATGAGTCAGCTCTTCACATCAGGTGGCCAAAGTATTGGAGCGTCAGCTTCAGCATCAATCCTTCCAATGAATATTCAGGGTTGATTTACTTTAGGATTGACCGGTTAGATCTCTTTGCTATCCAAGGGACTCTGAAGAGTCTTATCCAACACCACAGTTTGAAAGCATCAGTTCCTCAGCACTCAGGTTCTTCATGATCCAACTTTCACAACTCTCACATCCATACATGGCAGTTGGAAAAACCATAGCTTTGACTATAAAGACTCTTGTCAATAAAGAAATGTTTCTGCTTTTAATGTGCTGTCTGGATTTGTCATAGTTTTTCTTCCAAGAAGCATGTGTATTTTAATTTCATGGCTGCAGTCACTGTCCACAGTGATTTTTCAGACCAAGAGAATAAATCTTCCACTGTTTCCATGTTTCCCTACCCGTTTGCCATGAAGTGATAGAACTGGATGCCATGATCTTAGTTTTTCAAATGTTAAGTTTTAAACCAGCTTTTTCACTTTCATTCATCTTCATTGAGAAGCTCTTTGGTTTCTCTTCTCTTTCATCCATTATTAGGGTGGTTTCTTCTGCATATATGAGGCTGTTGATATCTCCCACGGTAATCTTGATTCCAGCTTTGGATTTATTCAGTATTTTACATGATGGACTTTGCATGTAAGTTTAATAAGCAGGATGACACTATATAGCCTTGGCATACTTCTTTCCCCAAATTGAACAAGTCCATTGTTCCATGTCAAACTCTATTAAGTTGGTGTAAAAATAACTGTGGTTTCAGACTCAGAATTTTAAATCATTATAACTAGGCTCAAACACACTTTTATTAATTAAAATAGGAACCATTACAATCAACACAGTTTTACTAACTAGAAATAAGTTGGTTTATTCCTGTAGGACAAAACTCTGTGCTTCAGGATTTGACAAACTCTTGGAAAGCATTTTATGAATCCTGCTGTTTGTGGAAGCATTTTCCCTGCAAAAATGTCAAGATGCTTGAAGAAGTGTTCATCAGTTGGCTAGATGTCAGATTAATATGGCAGGTGAAACAAAACTTTGTAGTCCAATTCATTCAACATTTGAAGCCTTTGTTGTGTGGCATGCTTCTGGGTGTCATTGCAGAGAAGATTTGGGCTCTTTCTGTTGACCAATATTGGCTCCAGGTGTTGTAGTTTTCAGTGCATCTCATTGATTTGTTGAGCATACTTCTCAGATGCAATGGTTTCACCAGGATTCAGGCACATTTGACTTTGGAAAGTGCTTTGGAGCTTCTCAGTCAAACCACTGAGCTGGTCATCACTGGTGGTCACATAAAATCCACATTTTGTCCTGTGTCACAATCCAATCAAGAAATGGTTTGTTGTTGTCGCACAGAATAAGAGTAGACAATATTTCAAAATTACAATTTTTTTGATTTGTGGTCAGCTCATGAGGGGATCACTTTTCAAGCCTTTTCACCTTTCCAACTTGCTTCAAAAGGCAAATGACCATAGAATGGTTAACACTGAATTCTTGGGAAACTTCTTATGTAGTTTTAAGAGGATCAGCGTCAGTGATCCTCTCAGTTGCTTGTTGTAAATTTCCAATGGCTGGCCTAATCTTCAAGGGTCTCATCTCCTTTGCAAACCTTCTTGAATCACTACTGCACTTTACATTCATTAGCATTACTGAGCCAAATGTATTGATATTGCAAGTTGTCTCCACTGCTTTACCGCACATTTTGAACTCAAATAAGAAAATCTCTCAAATTTCCTTTTTGTTAACATCATTTCCACAGTCTAAAATACATATAAAATAAACAGCAAGTAATAATTACCAGTAAAAACCATAAAGCAAGACACACTCATTAAAATGATGTTAAACATAACCACATTCATTTAAGAATATATTCCACCATCAAATAGCAAAATTCACCAATGCAAAACCATAATTACCTTTGCTCCAACCTAATAACTGTTGCTTCTTGTCCTGCATACAGGTTTCTCAGCATGTATATAAGGTAGTTTGGTATTCCCATCTCTTTAAAAAATTTCCCAGAAACCTAGCTTGAATGATTTTGAGTATAACCTTGCTAGTATGTGGAACAAGAGCAATTGTGCAGTAGTTTGAACATCCTTTGGCATTGCCCTTCTTTGGGACTGGAATAAAAACTAAACTTTTCCAGTTCTGTGGCCACTGCTGAGTTTTCCCAATTTGCTGACATACTGAGTGCAACATTTTAACACCATCATTTTTTAGGATTTTAAATAGCTCAGCTGGAATTTGTTCATCTCCACTAGCTTCGTTTGTAGTAATGCTTCCTATGGCTCACTTGACTTTGTACTCCAGGATGTTCGGCTCTGGGTGAGTGACCTCACCACCGTGGTTATTTGGGTCATTAATATATTTTTGTATAGTTCTTCTGTATATATTTGCCACCTCTTCTTAATCTCTTCTTCTTCTTCTATTAGGCCCTGACCATTTCCGTCCTTTTTGTGCCCATCTTTACATGAAATGTTCCCTTTATATCTCCAATTTTCTTGAAGAGATCTGTTGTTCAGATTCCTAAGATGTCGATGTTTACTCTTGTCATTTCCTGCTTGACCATGTCCAATTTAAATTGATTAATGGACCTAGCATTCCAGGTTCCCATACAATATTGTTCTTCATACTATCAGACTGTATTTCACCACCTGACACATTCAAAACTGAGTGTCATTTCTGCTTTGGCCAAGCCACTTCATTCTTTCTAGAGCTATTTGTAATTGCTATCTGCTTTCCCCAGTAGCATATTGGACTCCTTCTGACCTGACGGTCTTATCTTTTAGTGTCATATATTTTTTCATTTTCTCACTCTTCATGGGGTTCTACAGGCAAGAATACTGTAGTGGTATGCCATTTCCTCCTCCAGTGGACCCATTTTGTCAGAACTCTTCACTATGAATCATCCATCTTGGGTGACTTTGCATGGCATGCTTCATAAAGTTTTGCAAGCTCCTTTGCTATGTATGACAAGACTGGGATCCACGAAGGGATACATATATGAGTGTATATATATTTGAAAAAAATAGAATGCTTACATGAATATATATGTTGTCATTCATCTATTTGAAATACAGTTTACATTTTAAATGTAGTTTAATATAATTTGGGAATATCAAAAAATGATATATGATTTAATACATTAATAACATGACATTATATATTTCAGTGACAAATATATTTGTCTTTATTGTACATACAGAATTCATTTAAATATGCATAGATTTACAGATGAGTGCAATTTAAAGCTTTTCTATATTTGAGATAGCTTCAGAAAAGCAAGATTCACAAAATTTTTAGAACTATTAATGGAGAAGTGTCATTTTCCTAATCATCATAATCTTTTTGGATTTTGCAAAAACAAAGCTCTATAAAATATTATAAATGTGTTTGTTTACTAACGCATATATATGGAATTTAGAAAGACGGTAACAAGAACCCAGCATGCGAGACAGTAAAAGGAACGCAGATGTATAGAACAGACTCGTGGACTCTGTGGATGAGGGCAAGGATGGGATGATATGGGAGAATGGCATTGAAACATGTTAATTATCATATGTGTAATCAATCGCCAACCCAGGATTGATGCTCAGGGCTGGTGCATCAAGATGGGGGGAGGGAGGAGGGAGGGAGGAGGGAGGGGGGTTCTGGAGGGGGAGCATATGTAAACCCATGGTGGTAACATGTCATTGTATGGCAAAACTAATAAAAAAATAAATTAAAAAAAAAGATTGACTTTCAGAAATAAATGGAATGAAACTATTAAAAAAATATTATAAATGTGTTCTTGTTTTAAAAAGAACTTTTAAGCTACTTACAATGTTAATTATTCATTGCTTTTTTGTCTGGGAGAAAATAACATAATATCAATGATGTGTTTGCTTTAATTTCTAAAGTCTAATGTGAGGGAACAAAATCTACTTCAGCATGAAAAGATCTTTTCTTTTAAGATGATTTTATTTTTAAACTCTGTTATTTGCCTATGAAAAGAAAACATGATTTGTATGAAATAAAACATAGAATTTCATTGTCTCAGTTATTGCTAATATGAAAAGTCAACACAGAGAAATTTAATAAAAATAAATAAAATTTTGGTGTCTAAATTTTCTTCAAGAAATGGGTACTGGGAGAATTCAAAATCCAAATACAAAATAATTAAATTAAGTACTTATTTTATACAATACATAAAAATCAACTCAAAATAGATGAAATATTTCAATTCAAGATTTGAAACTGTAGAACTCCTAAAGGAAAACATAGAAGGAAGATTTCTTTACATTGGCCTTGTCAAGGATTTCAAGGATATATAATGACAAGCACAGTCAATGAAAGCAAAAATACATGAGACCACATTAAAAAAGCTTCTGCACACAAAAGGTTTGCAAACCATTAATTTCGAAATATATGAGGTTAATTTTTAAAATATTAAGAACATTGTATAGTTCAATAGCAAAAAACCCTAATAATCCTATTTAAAAGTTGACCTAAGTCTTGAACAAGCAGTTCTTCAAAGAAGACATAAAATATATTAAATCGTTCAGTATCACCAATCATCACCGAAAAGGAAATCAAACCTCATTGAGATATTGAAACACCATACTAGAGTGGCTATTAACAAAAACCAGAAGATAAGTATTAACAAGGCTGTGGAGAAATTGAAATGCTCCTTCACTGTTGACAGGGATGCTAGGGCAATGGCTGCAAAGAACCCATGGAAGTTGAAATCGGGGCCTTGAAAGAAGATTAAATAGACTTCTTTGATCACTGCGGCACACAAGAACAAAGATGTAATAGGTAGAACAAATTTGACTTCATATCTTTTTTTTTCACTTCAACCTTTGTGTTCGTTGCCTGTGCTTAGTCATGCTGACTCTGCACCTTTTGTAAAAGAATGTAGCTTATAGTCTGAAATAAACACTAAGATGTAATAAGGAGGACAAAATCTGACTCCATATTAGATCTGTTCCTTTTGCTTTAACCTTCAGTGCTTTGTTGCATGTGCTCAGTACTGCTAGCTCTGCACCTTTTGTAGAAGAATGATGCTTTTTGCTTGAAATAAACAGGATAGCCTATTCTTAGGGCTCTGACATTTAAGAGTTTGTTCATACAGAGAAAAAAATGTTGCAGAACAGAGATAAGATTTGTTTTTTTGGAGGATTACTTGATCTACATGGAGAGCTGATGAACAAAGGATTTGACACCAAGAAGTTTGCAGCAACTAACCATGCCCACCCCTCAACCAGCCTTTAAAAATGTCTAGCTGAAACCATTTGGGAAGTTCAGGGCTTTTGGGGCACAGCCACCTGTCTTCTTGAAAGGCCCTGAAATGAACCTTTCTCTGCCTCAAACTTCAAAGTTTTGGTATTATTGGGGGCATTATTATGTATCAGGCACAGGAACTTACATACCATAACAAAGATATGGAAACAAGTTAAATGTCTATCAACAAATAAATGACTAACAAAGTTATATATGCATATAATGGAATATTATTCACTTTAAAAGAGAAGGAAATCCAGAAATATGGAATAACAGGGATGAAACATGAGGACATCAGGCCAGGTGAAATAAGCCAGTTACAGAAGGACAAATACTAAATTATTCTACTTATATCGGGTATCTAGAAGTTAAATTCATAGTAGCAAAGAATGCAGTTTTAGTTGGCAAGGGTTGAGGACAGGGGAACAGTGGGAGTACCTATCTATCAGTATAAATTTTGAGTTATACAAGATGATTAATCTTAGATATTTGCTGTACAACATTTTGCCTATAGGTTACAATATTATATCATACAGTAAAAAAATGTGATGAGGGAAATCTCATGTGAAGTCTTTTTATCTCAGTAAAACTTTTAAAAGTGAATTTTTCTAATACATAGGTTTTTTTCCTTCATGCATTTTTAGATATAGGCAAATCACTATAGACATCAGTTAACATTGCCACTTTTCTTACACACATACACAAGAAAGAAAGGAAGGAAAGGAGGAAGGGAAAGGGGAGGAGAAAATAAAAGAAATTTCATGTTTATAAGTAAGGATTAACCACAAATCCAAACTAGCAACTTTAAGAACTAAATAAAATACAGATCACTTCATAAGCCATCAAATTTTTAACTATTCATTTGCAGTGACTAGCACTATTATCTGGCCAGCTTTTCTCAGCACCTTTATATAGTGCCAAAGGAACTGTTAGCTTTATCTAAAAGTGTTCATTTGCTACCCAGTGATGACAATTACCTGTCTCCTCCTCTTTTACAGACTCTTAATCTTGAAACTGAAAATGTTGTGAGCCAAATTCATAGACATCCTAATTTGAGACATGAACATCAAATCCAGACAGTATGTCAAGTAATGATTATGCCAGGAAGCCAAGCCCATGACATAGAAAGTAAATAACAGGAAAGATCCCAACCTACGCAACAAAGTCAAATGATGACTGCCAAGACATGGTTGCTTGATCAGAGGCAATGGGCTATGCTCCAGAGATGAGGTTAGAATTAAACGATTAACCCACAGGGTTGGAAGAGCTCACTTTGATATCAGCTATAATCCCGGTGACCTAGAGGAATCCCCACAGACTGAAGCAGCTGCTGCTTCTGCTATAAAATTTGATTCCAAGAAAACAAAGGCTGCATTCACTTCGATTTCCTCAGCTTCTAAATAACATTGAAAACTTATATTTTTTACACTGTATCCCATCAAAACATAGTCTAGACTGTTTCTTACCTTCCTAAAATGTCATCCTAAGTATGCTTCAAAATTTTTCAATACAGTGCTCTCAATACACTAAATATCTCATCCATATGGAGAGAAATTAGGTAGCCAATTCAGGCTACCTACTTAACACAGCTGAGCAAACTGCACTCTGGGATCTTTTCCAGATACCTGTGCCCTCCTTCTAGCATTGGAGACAAGCACATTTCCCCCTGGCTCTCTAATTCATGACCTCATGGAAGAGAATGGGCATTGGACCTAATCTTCCCTTTCCTAAAATATCTCAGCTCTGAGTAGTCCACCTCCTGCTATTCTTCCATTTCTCGTAATAAGACTGTTTTCGGTCTATCTAAAACTATATGCCTATATAGCACTTAACAGTTTTGAAAGCGGTATCACCTTATTATCTCAGTACTGCTTTAGTTTTAAATCTGCTGTAGAGAGTGGTTGTTGCTCTCACTGCAGATGTAAGGATATAAAATTCAAAGCACTAACAGACTTCCTCAAGGACATGTAGTTAACAATATAGATGCAATTTTGTAGTCCCAAGGCTAGCATTTGCAACGCTAGACTTATTCTTCCCTTCTCAATCCCCTGATAGCTTTGTGTAGTTAAAGTTTTTCCCCTAATTCAGTATGATATACATAAAATGTGACCAATGATCTTCTGTAGGTTGTCTGATATACCATTCTTAAAATACTATAACATAGGTAGAAAATCTATTCCTTTAGATTAATAAATATAAAATTTAGGTTCGAATCACTTAAGTGATTTTGATTAGAGAAAACTACGGTATCAATGTCAAAGAAACAGAGACTACTTTTTTTTAATAGGAAACAAAAAATATCATCAATGTCTTGATCCTTTGATATATGTAAAAACCAAATACCATGAATGGAATGTCTTTATGTTCATTCATTCAGCAAGCATTTACCTAAGAATGCTAATAGATGTACATAAAATAAAGACCTGTGACACATGTCTCTACAATGATGAAAATTCAACAAAGAACAAATACTGCTGCATCTCTTTGAGGAGTATAGGCTACACTGAAATATGCATAAGCAACCAGAGCTAGTAAATATTACACATTTAATATGCACAAGATACTATGCTGAATACTTTACAGGTCCTACTTCATTTCACAGATCAAAAACCTGAGCACATAAAGTTTATCAGTGAGTCCAAATTTCCTAGTGGGTAAGAATCAAAATAGATTCAAATAAAAGTATAAAGAAAGCAAAACAAAACTATGCAACCTGGCCAAGTATAACTTACTGGTTCCTTGGCTCAAGTTACTTACCTCTTTACTCTCTTCACATTGATTTCTGAAATAATGAATTCAAAATCCCCCACATATTACTCAGATCAACTAGTAAGAATCACTAAACTAGAGGAGCAACAGCTGGTCCCTAAATATGTATAAAAGAGAGAGGTCTTTACTGGTGTTATTATATTTGGCAATCCGAAAGAACAAAACATAATCTGCAATACTAAAGATAAAGGAGAAAATATTCATTCCCTAATATCTCCAATATATGAAATAAGGGTAATATTATGGCAAATAGTGGAGGATATAGAAAAGAGAGCAGTTAAGGAAAAGATCTGCATAGAGAGAAGGTAGAGAGGACATCCAAGCAGCACAGCCTCTAGAAGCTCCATATCTCTTTATCACAACACAGTACCCTTGTCATGACAATATCAATAGCTGTGTAGTTTCCACATGGAAACCACCAGTAATACAGCCATACTCTATTAATCCATAAAAGCATCTGAACCTATTGCTTATATAGTGAATAATGATTTAGCATCTGTGTCCTAGAACAAGTTTTTGTGATATTTGGAAAAACGGCTAATTCACATATCATTCTGACAAAATTTCCAGCTCATCTGATTTATTTTTTGCCCTCTACAAATAAATACAAATGATACCTGCTGAAGAAAACAAATAATGATTTTTTTTTTGCTTTTAGTAATGCCCATGGCTGTTAGTATTTTGGAGGCATATATTTGGTTAATCAACACAACAGACATAATGTATATTGCTTTTCAAAAGAACTTCTGTCAAAGGTTTTCATTTGGCTCTAAATTTATATCAATTTAGTGTAAACTAAGATGGAGACATAGGAGGCTCCTGAGCTCTCTTCCTCTCATGGCTGCACCAAATTTACAGCTATACACATTACAATTCTTTCTGAAAGAGACCCAAAAAACTAACTGAGCAATTCTTACGTGTCAGGATATCCAAATAAAAATGGGTGCAAAATATTGAAACTCATATCATAAGCCCCAACCTCAATACAGCACCGTACAATCAGGAAAGAATTCTCACTCTGAGCTTCTCCTTGAGGAGGCACAGAATATCCAGCAAATTTTAAAACAAAGAAAGTCAATATATAATGATATAGGTATCAATTAATCAAAAGCATAAAACAATTATGACCATTTATATACTCCAAATAGGAACATTTAGATATATAAAGTAAAATAAACATATCTGAAGGAGGAAATAGGCCACAGTAAAATAACAAAAGGGGACTGACTTCAATAGATACTTTCAATAACAGATAGATCATCCAGATAGAATATCAATAAGGAAACATCAGCCTTAAGCTCATATTAAATCATATGGCCCTAACAAGTATATTCAGAGCTTTCTATCCAACAGTAGCAGAATAAACCTTCTTCTCAAATGCAAATGAAACATTTCCCAAGATAAATTATATGTTAGTCCACAAGGCAAATCATAATAAACTTAAGAATATGGAAATCGTATCAATCGTCTTTTTAGGCTATGATGATAGGTAACTAGAAAACAATAATAAGAAGAAAAACAGAAAAGTCACAAATATGATTAAACAACATGCTCCTGAACAATCAATGAGTCAAAGAAAAATCAGTGAAATATATATATATTGAGGCAAAGGGAAACAGAAACACAGCTTATCAAAATCTTGGGGATACAGCACAAGCAGTTCTAAAAGGGAAGCCCATTTTAACACCTACATTAAGGAAAAAGGAAGATCTCCAACATCCTAACTTTACATCTTAAGAAACTAGAAACAAAAAGGAAAAACTTAACTCAAAGTTAGGAGAAAAAGAAATAATGCATACCTGAACATAAATAAATAAAATATAGACCAAAAAACAATATAAATCATCAATGAAACTAAGGGCTTTGTTTTTGAAAAGATAAACAAAATATACAAACATTTAGTGAGACACAATAGGACAAAAAGAGAGAGGATAGAAGTAAATAAAATTATAAATTAAAAGAAGATATTACAGAGAATAACATAGAATTACTTAGGACCATAAAAGATGACAATGAAAACTTACACTTCAAGGAAAAAAGCAATCTCTAAGAAATGGATATATTCTTAGAAACATACAAATTATTACCAGGAAGAAATAACAACTGTGGCTGGTGCACCAAGATGTCCCAGGGGGAGGGAATTGGGAGGGAGGAGGGAGGGGGGTTCTGGAGGGGGAGCATGGCGGTTTCATGTCATTGTATGGCAAAACCAATACAATAAAAAATATAAAAATAAAAAATAAAATAAAATACATAGCTAAAAAAAAAATAAAGAAAGAAACATATCCAAACTCACTTTATAAGGGCAGCCTTAATTCCATGCCAAAGTCAGACAGGGGCTTCCCTGGTGTCTCATATGGTAAAGAATCTGCCTGCAATGCAGGAAACTCAGGTTTGATCCCTGGGTTGGGAAGATCCCTTGGAGAAGGAAATAGCAACACACTCCAGTATGCTTGCCTGATAAATTCCATGGACAGAGGAGCCTGGCGGGCTATAGTCTGTGGAACTGCAAAGAGGAGGACACAACTGCACCAGCCCCGAGCATCAATCCTGGGCTGGCGATTGATTAGACATATGATAATTAACATATTTCAATGCCCTTCTCCCATATCATCCCACCCTTACCCTCATCCACAAAGTCCACGAGTCTATTCTATACATCTGCGTTCCTTTTGCTGTCTCGCATGTTGGGTTCTCGTTACTGTCTTTCTAAATTCCATATATATGCGTTAATATACTGTATTGTTGTTTTTGCTTCTGGCTTACTTCACTCTGGATAATGGGCTCCAGTTTCGTCCATCTGAGTAGAATTGCTCGGGGCTGGTGCAGCAAGATTTCCCGGGGGGGAGGGAGGAGGGAGGGGGGTTCTGGAGGGGAAGCATATGTAAACCCATGGTGATATCATGTCATTGTATGGCAAAAACAATAAAAAAAAAATTAAAAAAAAGCATGAATAAGGAAAAAAAAAGAGTAGGACACAACTGGGTGAATAACGCTTATACACTTTCAAAGTCAGACAAGGACACTACAAGAAAAAATATATATATATGGGCTTATATATTTTCATATATATATGAACATAGATGCAAACATCCTCAACAAAACAGTAGGAACCAAATTTAAAAACACATTAATGAGCTCATGATCAAGTGTGATTTCTTTAAACTGAGATGCACAGATGGCTCAATATCTGTAAATGAATAAACCAAAATGAAGGATAAATACTATATGAACATCTCAGTAGATAGAAAAATATATATGACAAAATTCAATAGCCTTTCATGATAACAACTTTCAATAAATTGGGTATAGAGGAAAGTTATATCAAAATAATAAAGGTCATATATGACAAACCCACAGTTAATATCATACTCAACAGAGAAATGCTGAAAGTTTTCTTCTGAGGTCAGGAACATACAAGGATGCCCACTTTCATCACTTTCATAAACATAATGCTGGAAGTTCTAACAAGCAATTAGTAAAGAAATGGAAATAAAGGCATCTAAATCATATAGGAAAAAGTAAAATTGTCTCTATTTGAAAATAACATCATACTATGTGCAGAAAACTCTAAAGACCCCATCAAAACAGTTAGAGCAAATAAATGAATTTAAAAAATTTGCAGGAGCCAAAATTCAGTATAAAATTCAATTGTGCTTCTATACATGAACAAGATACCCGAGAGAGAAATTAAGAGAACCATCATATTTATAAAAGTATCAAAAAAATAAAATACTTAAGAGAAAAATTTTATTAAGGAGATATAATATATATACTGAAAAACTGTCAGACATTGATAAGCTGAAGAGGACTCTTATAAATATAAAGGTGTTCTTTATTCATGGATTACAAGAATATTTTCAAAATAAAAATAATATTCATACTGTCAAAAGCATTTCTACAGATTAAGTGAAATTTATATCAATATTTCAATGAAAATTTTTACAGAAATTAAAAAAAAATTTGAAAGCACAAATGATCCTAAATACCCAAAGTAATAGAGAGAAAGAAGAACAAAGATGGAGGCACCATAGTTCCTTATTTCAAACTATATTATAAAGCTATAGTAATCAAAACAGCATGGTATTGGTTAAAAAATAGACAAGCAAATCAATGAAACAGAACAGAAAGCCCAGAAATAAACCCATGCATATACAACCAATAAATCCACAAGAAAAAAGGCAAGAATATGCAATGGGAAAAAGTAGCCTCTTCAACTGATGGTGGTGGGAAAACTGGGTAGAAACATGCAAAAACAATACAGTATACTAATGCATATATATGGAATTTAGAAAGACGGTAACGAGAACCCAGCATGCAAGACAGCAAAAGGAACACAGATGTATAGAACAGACTCGTGGACTCTGTAGATGAGGGCAAGGGTGGGATGATATGGGAGAATGGCATTGAAACATGTTAATTATCATATGTGTAATCAATCGCCAACCCAGGATTGATGCTCGGGGCTGGTGCATCAAGATTTCCCGGGGGGGAGGGAAGAGAGAGGGAGGGGGGGTTCTGGAGGGTGAGCATATGTAAACCTATGGCTATATCATGTCATTGTATGGCAATACTAATAAAAAAAAAAAAAAAGAAAAAAAAGAAAATATGGTACTAGCTTCTAAAAAAGAAAAAGAAAAAGAAACATGCAAAAAGATGAACCTAGATCCCTATGTTAAAGTATTCCAGTTTTAATGAAGAAAGAATTTCAGATAATTAAAAATGCCTTATTAAGCACACATGTCATGCTATGCTTGCACAAGGGAAGGAGAAATTGATGTTTCTAACTCATATAGCCTTCTTAACTTACTGAAGCTATGTATTTTCCTGTTTCAATTTTTTTTCTTTTTTTAGATTTAGTAAAGTTCCCTATAGACACTAAGATTCATTAGAATATTATTCACAGAAAAAGTGATCCACTTAATTTGTGTTTTCTTGAATCTGATCATGAACTAGAGATTTTTTTTTTTTCCAAATGAGTTTCATCTCTAAAAGAGAAATAGTCTTCCCCAAAACAGAGTAACTTTGAGGGAATAACATTCACCATTCTGGCATGAATGTCACCCTCTTATGAACAAATATGACAAATAAGTGTGGTCTCTAAACTACCTACTTTCCTGCCCATCTGTCTCTATGGCCTGGCGCCCTTACTCAAAGGGCACTGTCAATTGTATTTTGAAACAAAAAGAGTCAATAAAAGGTGAAGTAAATCATTCTGCAAAAGTAGAATTTGCATTGCAAATAAAAGTGATTTTGGTGTTGGTTGTGTTTACTTTCATTTTTGCTATTGCTTTTCTTTAGCCAGAGGATAGGAGAGGGCATTTAAATGAATTCTCAAATAATATGGGGAGAAGAAAGATTCAAAACAAAACAAAACAAAAACCTGTTATTTCCTTATTTAAACTAGCAATGTGTGAAATCACAGGCATAATTGTATTAACGAGGAGGTCATTCTCAGCAGCATCATCCACATTAATTAACTGGCTCTCCTTATAAAATACAGACCTTAAAAAAGAAAGAAATGAGAGTAAAATGAAGAGTTCTCAAACCTTGCTTCACAGAACATTTTACCATTAAGATTATGCAATTTAAGAATATAGTAGCAGTGTGCCTATGAGATAAAGGCATCAACCAGCAGCCAATTCATCCAAATGAAATCACTTGAAAGATATCACCATCCAATCTAACATTAATAGAGCAATAAAAATGATCTCACCCACAAAACTTTTATAATATTTTCTCAAGCTTATATTTCAAGAAACCCAAGAAACCTGAATAATAAATAATGAACTATAATCCTTAGTAGGTCTTCAAATTTAATTGACTTTGTTTTTCTTTACTTTCAATGTACTTCCTATCTTCAAAGAAACAACTGTATTAAAATCAAATATATGCTTTCTATAGTAGAATATGTTTATGCTTATGCTATAATACAGAAAGTTGGCATTACTTCATAAAGTTCCATTGATGAGAAACAAGGCTAATAATTCCCCCTACTAGTAGTGGTTCTCAAGAGGTATGGAAAGCAGTACAATAACTGTAGACCAGCCGTTAGAGCTCTTACATTAAAATAATGGTGCTATAGGAAAATGCTTAATGACTTTTATATCAAGAATATAAATTGAAAGAGAAAATATTTTTTACTTCCCTCATGATGTGAATTTTTCTTGAAAAATCTTGTGTTTTGTCCCTAAGGTAAATATATTGTGTGATATCTTACTCAGATATTCAAACACAAAATTTCACCACTTATTCTGTTTGCCTAATGCAACTAAATAATATCTAATCAGATTTGTAACATACTTTATACAAAGTTGTATGTAGATGTCATTTAACAAATATATCTAAACCTTTATATCTTTTTGTCAAAGTAGTTTTATTATAAACTGGAAAATTCCTAAAGAATCATTTCCAGGGGGGGGAGGGAAGAGAGAGGGGGGTTCCGGAGGGGAAGCATATGTAAACCCATGGTGATATCATGACAATGTATGGCAAAAACAATTAAAAAAAATAATAAATAAAAAAATTAAAAAAAAATTATGGGATACAGAGAAAAAAAAAAAAGAATCATTTCACATTCTGGGTCAGTTCATACATCCATTCATCCACCTATGTATCCATCCATCCATTCACTTCACATTAAATTAAACCCTAGTTCCAGGGACAGTGATGCACATATTAATAGCAAGTGGAACTCATTTATACACTGATGAGAATGACACAGCGAAAGCCTGGTGACACAAGAGGGTTTAGGGAGATTTAAAAAAAAAAATGAAATTTCTGAGATGTATATGAGTGTGTTCCAGAACCCAAGGGCTTCCCTGCTGGCTCAGATGGTAAAGAGTTTGCCTGCAATATGGGAGACTTGGGTTCTATCCCTGGATCTGGAAGATCCCCTGGAGGAGGAAATGGCAACCCACTCTAGTATCCTTGCCTGGAAAATCCCATGGACAGAGAAGCCTGACAGGCTGCAGTCCCTGGGGTCACAGAGTCGTATACGACTGAGAGAACCCAAGGGCAAAGTTGTGGAAATTCTGTTTTCTCCATTTTACAATGGTTTTCTTCCCATTTTAAGAGGAGGACAAGAAATGATGATAGCACTGATATTTATTGTTTTATATTAACAGATTTGACTATGAAGAGTTAAGCACTTGTACAATTTCTTTTGTTTGCTCAATGCAGTGTGATGTGAGGTCATCAACTGAAAAGTGACATGGGACAAGAGGTGGGAGTTTTAGAGAGTGAAGACAAGTTATGAAAAAGTCTTGCGATGAGAAGCAGAGTTCATTTACTATAGAAAAATAATGGTATATCTAAGAGATGTATTAAGGACCCATTTGCATTATCAGTATGAAGTCATAACCAACCACCTTTCTGGATGTGTGATTTTTCTGTAGCTTCTGGGCAGCTGGTTTCATTAGTTTAGGTTTCTGTCAAGAAGGTGCAACAGAGTTGAGAAGGAGCTATAATAGCTCCTTTTTAGTAATCAATTACAAAATCTAGACTAGATTTAAAAAGGAATAAAGACAGGAAAGAAGTGGTTTTGGTGAATGTTGTATATTTATAAGTTCCCTACCTCACAGTAGACCTTGCATAATAATGCAAAATTTATTATTTCATGCTCTATTTCTACCTCATGTTCAGTATTGATCAGTTTTTGCATGTATTAAAGAGCAATACAGGTATGCTCACAGGCAAGAACTCAATTGTCTATCCATAACTGGGGACTTTAAGGAGCTATAAACCTGCATGAATCTGTGTGTGTGTGTATGTGTGTGTGTCTTCATGTGTTTTCATTTCACTCTCTGCATGGCATAGCATTTGTTCTAGACTGATATCCAAGGAAATGATAGCTGGCTATGATGAAGTATTCATAGAACTATATATTTGGAGTAAAATTATAAAATGGAGTTAAATTCATAAACTGTTTTTTAATGTATTTCAAATTTGAACATAAAGTTCATAAATTATCTATGATAAAGTCCAAAATAGATATACATTTTTACTTTAAAAGTTTGTAAAACTGTTCTCCATTCAATTCCACAAATGTAACAACTGTGAAACAAATGATTTGAAAATTACATATGATAAAAATTAATTCAAAGAATTAATTCTTCTCAGATGACCAGGCTCTTGCAAAGGTCTTTCACCCTTGTAATTATTTAATAATTTTGCACATCATGACAAAAAATCTCCCCCATAAATAAAGAACAATAAACTAATGGAAGAAGAGAGGACACTATTTCAGTCTCTTGAAATGCAGTTGCCTTACAGTGAAATACGGTAACTTCTCAGGACATACACTTTAGCCTCTATCATAAACTCTCTGGAGAACTTCATCTGAAAATGTTCTTATATTACAGTACTACATTTATTTCAACACAATATTTTTAACCTATTACAACAAACATTGCTGTGCATTTGAAGAACTTTTGTAAAGAATGAAAAACTATAATAAAAAAACGATTTTCAATAGATTTTTCAAAAGTCTCAAAAATCTATTGAGACTAATTTGAAAAGCAGTCTCAAAATACTAAAGACCTAAATATAATTGTATTTCAAAATAATACAATGAGCCCCATACCTTACCTATTTCATTTAAGTTAACAAGTCAGTTTTCTCCTCCATTAAAATTAACTTACAATGCCCAAAGAAATAGTTATTTTGGTATATAACAGAATAAAATTACAAAAAATTGTGTCATGATCACATTATCACATAGAGTGAATGTAAATTCAAGGAATATCTTTTAATATCTCTACTTCCAGACAATTAGAACTCCATAATGTACCTTTAAAGATATACTAAGTATAGCAGAATTTACCACTTGAGTTTACAAAAATTAGGAAAACAAAAATAAGTTGCTGAAAGAATTCTACGCACATGACAGAATCATAAGTGTCTTTAATACTGAAATGAATTAGTAATACATCAGCAATAGCTTCTCTTCCAATTATAAATATTACCTGAAACTTTATTCCTTTTCTCCGCTGCTGCTGCTGCTAAGTCCCTTCAGTCATGTCCAACTCTATGCAACCCCATAGATGGAAGCCCACCAGGCTACCCGTCCCTGGGATTCTCCAGGCAAGAATACTGGAGTGGGTTGCCATTTCTTCCTCCAATGCATGTAAGTGAGAAGTGAAAGTGAAGTCACTCAGTCGTGCCTGACTCTTAGCCACCCCATGGACTGCAGCCTATCAGGCTCCTCCATCCACGGGATTTTCCAGGCAAGAGTACTGGAGTGGGGTACCATTGCCTTCTCCAATTCTTTGTCTCTAAGTAATGCAAATTGGGAAAGGAGTACGTCAAGGCTATATATTGTCACCCTGCTTTTTTAACTTATATGCAGAGTACGTCATGAAAAATGCTGGGCTGGAGAAAGCACCAATTGGAATCAAGATTTCCAGGAGAAAATTAATAACCTCAGATGTGCAGATGATACCACCCTTATGGAAGAAAGTGAAGAAGAACTAAAGAGCCTCTTGATAAAAGTGAAAGAGGAAAGTGAAAAAGTTGGCTTAAAACTCAATATTTAGAAAACTAAGATCATGGCATCTGGTCCCATCACTTCATGGAAATAGATGGGGAAACAGTAGAAGCCATGAGACACTTTATTTTCTTGTGCTCCAAAATCACTGCAGATGGTGACTGCAGCAATGAAATTAAAAGACACTTGCTCCTTGGAAGAAAAGCTATGACCAACCTAGACAGCATATTAAAAAGCAGAGACATTACTTTGCCACAAAGGTCCATCTAGTTAAAGCTATGGTTTTTCCAAGAGTCATGTTTGGATGTGAGAGTTGGACTACAAAGAAAGTTGAGCACTGAAGAACTGATGCTTTTGAAGTGTGGTGTTGGAGAAGACTCTTGAGAGTCCCTTGGACTGCGAGGAGATCCAACCAGTCAATCCGAAAGGAAATCAGTCCTGAATATTCATTGGAAGGACTGATGCTGAAGCTCAAACTCTAATACTTTGGCCACCTGATGTGAAGAACTGACTCATTGGAAAAGACCCTGATGCTGGAAAAGATTGAAGGCAAGAGGAGAAGGGGATAACAGAAGATGAGATGGTTAGATGGCATCACCGACTCAGTGGACATGAGTTTGAGTAACCTCTAGGAGTTGGTGATGGACAGGGAGGCCTGGTGTGCTGCAGTCCATGGGGGTTGCAAAGAGCCAGACAGGACTGAGCAACTGAATGGAACTGAACTGTCTATTTGTTTGAGCTGGTACATGAAAATTCTCCTATTCTGTCACTACTGTTACACTGGCATTTACACCCAGATTGGAAACTACATCATCAGCTCCTCTGGTTTTCAGTTGTTTGGACTGGGTCTGAATTACATCACCAACTTTCCTGATTCTCCAGCTTGCAGAAAATGCAGATCATGGGACTCCTCAGTGTCCACATTCATGTGAGCTGATTCCTTACAATAATATAATAATATTTAAGCAATAATATAAAACACAAAAATATAGAACACTATAAAGTACTTGTGTCTAGAGAAAGGCTATTTTATAAATTCCACAGCAGCAGGTATATTATATAATAAAGTTGTTATGAAACTATAATAAAACATGATTATATCATAAGTAGTATGGCCCAGAGAAAAATTTTAAATTATATGTGAATTAGTTAAAATTGAATTAGTTATTTAAAGTTTTTAAAAAAGTTAAGTATTTAATTTAAAATACCTAAAAGTTTAGTATTAAATACTTAAATTTCAAACATTAGACTTACAAAATGCAATATGTAAAATTGCACTGGATACAAATAGTGATCTTTTAAAGTTTTTCCTGAAAATACAAACAAATAGAATATTCTTTCAGATAAATAACAGGACAGTTGATACCATGAAATATTAACATTAGGATTTAGAGCAATTTTAATGCATCATCAAAATGTTTGGTAAATGTAGTTATTTCTTTAGTGATGGTCAGAAAGCAATGAGAAAAAAAATGCAGGATTGGTAAATATTATAAAGGTTTTAGCTGAATTATATTCAAGTAATCACTGTTAAGTGAAAAGCATTAGTGTTTGAGAAGATTCTAGACTATTTCAAAATAGATAAGGATAATCCTATAAATATTTAAAGCTTTATTAACTCAAGGTTTTAAATGGCAGGTATTTCAGAATTGATTGTAGCGCTACTGGCAATACTTTTCAAAATTTACTTTTCCACATGGACATGCTTAAGCTAGACTTCCAGAGGTAAAGTGATAATTTGAATATTTCAGATGATTGAAATGTTTTTCTAATATATATAAACACTTTTAGCTAAAAATCACTCAAATGCATAATAATTTAGTGTCCCAGAATTAATTTGTCTCAAATTCTTTAAATTTAATTGTAATTCAACTTGCCAACACAGGATCAAAAAGATATCCTGCTTAAAAAAAGCTAAAGAAATTGAATATGAAGTTAATATGCTAACAAATTAGAAAGGAACATTTTTAAATGTTGAATAAATGATATATGTATTCATACATCTGAGACTTTTTTCTTATTGTTTTTAAGAATTACAAATTAAATCTACCTTTTTACCACACAATTTTATGATTTTTAACATATCTAGAGACTCATGTAACCAGTAATACAATTAGGAACAGTTTCATAGCTTCTTTCCCAGGCAAACTCCCTCATGCTGTTGTTTTAACCATACCCTCTCCTATTCTTAAATCCTTACCAACAACTTGTCAGGTCTCAATAACTATAATTTTTTCTTTTCAGGAGTAAATATTTTTCTTTATTTTATATATATTTAAGACTATATATTTTCTTTTGAGACACAATCTATTATTTTTTTAAAAATTTACAATTTTCATTTATTTCATGAGTATTTTTTTGGAGTGCTTATCACCTACAATCTTTTTATTTGTATGTTTTATTTTTTAATATATTATTATATCCTTTTTGATTACTTACTTTTAAAGTATTTTTTTAAACTTGAGACAATTATTTTAAAGATGTTCTCATGGGAAAAAAAAAAAACAAGACTAGATTATAGGCTAATGACCTTATGTCTATTTTGTTTAGTATTTAATTCTGACCTAGTAAATAGTTATGTTAATTGGGTTTTTCTGTCAGGAAATATTTTTTTCTTTCTGTTCCCCCTGGAAATAGATTTGCAAATATGGCTTATTTGTATGATTCCATATTTATATCCACCTCCTCTATTTCTCAAAACTAAATAACATCTAGAAATGATCCTTACAGCAAGTTCTGTTAACCTTCTTCAATTTTGCAAACATGAGATTTAGGCTTTGCACCTCAGGTTATTCCAATACCCTTCCTGTACATTATTCTGCTGGCTCCTTCAGAGAGACCACTGTGGTATTTTCTCTCTGCTTCCTATCATAGCTAACAACATCCCTTCCACTTACTACTTGTTGATTTAAGTAATGTGGGATCTCCTAGCTTCTCCAGAAATAGTTTGCAGGTTGTTTCTTTTGCCCTTTAATATTTTATATAATTTTTGAAAAAATAGGTTAATTTTATGCCACAGTCTTCTAATTAAAAATACCAGATGTAGCATTTCTCCAAACATCACCTCTTAGCTTCCAAGGTTTCTGCAAGGTACACTGGAGCTCTGAGAAATACCATCTATATGGTGCAATCTGGGTAGATCTGGAATCTTAGGTCCTGGCTACATCACAATCCTTTCATACTCAGGACTCACACTGATTTTCTTGGAGAATGTTTATAATATATGCATTTCCAATTAATGGAATTTTGCAAACATCAAGCTCTCATGTTTTGCTTCCCTTTTAAACTAATATGTAACCAGAGAAATAGAGTATGTACAGAGATATTTCTTTCTCTAACTAATCTGGAAAGGATAGAGCCCACCTTAATTTTCTAAGACATATTTTTCAAGAGCACACAGATAGAGATCAGATTTAAATTGTAATTTCTAAAACCCAATCTGAAGTATTTTATCACAATTAGCTCTCCTGTTCATTCACAATATGCAGATGAATGCCAGAATATTCAAAGAGTTTTTTAATTAAAAAGTGACTGTAGTGATATATAATAACCAAGCAGTTGACACACTGTAATTGCATCATTATCATTGGTTCTCCTAAGAATTTTATAATAAATGCTAAAGTGTCCCAAGAAGCCTATTTGTAACAATATATACAATAATAACTAACTAGAATTAATAGAGATCACCACAGCAATTGCTTCCTTTTCAGGAAAATTATGTGGTCTATTACCTAATGTGTATAGAAATCCATAATGATACTAAATTTTCTCTCTGTGCAACTCAATAATGCCTGAAAACAATGTTCTGGAAACTTTGAAGCCATTTTCAGAATTATAAAGTTCAATGGTTTCTACAAGCAAATGCATCAAATGTCACTTTACCACAGTTCTGGAAAATACCCCATTCCTGCTCCCTTCCAACAAAAACACATATATGCACATGCATGTGCACACATATACTGTATGTACACACGTACCAAAACACAAAGGTATGTGAGTGTTAACATTTTTGAATGGAAGCCCCTTAAATGACTAAATAATAAATCAGCTCCAAATTGCAATACAAACTTTCAAAGCACTAAGATTTGACCAATGGGATCATTTTCTGTTTTGTGTTCCTAAAATACATATCTAGATGCCTAGTGATTATCATACTCTGTCATCTTTTATTCATATTAATTTTTTTTAATAATTGGCCATCCTCAACTCCAACATTGGATTAAATTCCAGTCAACTGTTACTTTAATGAGGTCTTTTCATATTTAACATGTTTAAAGCATCATGCATGCTATCTGTCATAACAGATCATTTCACCATAAAAGGTATTTCCTCTTATCTTGCCAAACTTTTGTCTCATTTCTTCTTTCTATATATTTCTTCTCTAAACTCACCCCTGCCTATCTCTTGAGAGAAATAAATCTGCACTGAATACTCATACACTTCTTCATCTACAGGTATCACTCTATTTTCAAAAGCCTGCATTTCTTCGCTAACTGTAGCTAATCATTAAGAGATAGCTCATGTTCCAACTCATCTGTAAGGTTTTCACTGATCTTCCAATCTCCAGTGTATTCTCCTTCTTAAATTTCTTTAAAACATTTACCTCAACAACTCATTGATGCATTTTATATATTTTTGTCACATTATCTTTTCATATACATTTCTTATATCTTCCATTTATATTGATTATAGTAAAAAAGAAGAGACATCTTTGCCTATCTTAATAGTCACAAAATGTTTGGTGAATTTGTACAATAAACACATGTGACTGGTTCACTGTGAACTTATTTTCTTTGTACATTACTTAACTGATGATAATGAATCTTTAATGTTGGCATTTAGCCTAAAACTCTAGATAAAAAAAGAAAAATTGGTCAGAAATCTTTTCCCTAAATCCTCATATTCAATGATTCATTTATGTATAACTTTAATCTTAAACACAATTTAAAATTTCCATTATATATTATTCCTGGAATATAATTGATGTTAAGAGAAACATCTGTTGTCCTTCTTTTTAATTTAAACATTTAGGGTTTAGAAATATATTGGTAACATTTTAAGTGTGCTTAAGTAGGCAATGTTGGCCATTGGCTAAGAGAAAAAAATAGAGTCTAAGAGCCATGAATATTTAACTCACTTGCTGTTGACCATGGAAAATCACTGAATTTCTCTAAAGCATACCTGTCTTTGCTCAGAATGCTGTGACAGGGGTAGATAGGTTAAATAAAAGATATTTACTTTTCATAAGATGATGCTGTTAAGTGCCACATTCAATACACCAGCAAATTTGGAAAACTCAGCAGTGGCCACAGGACTGGAAAAGGTCAGTTTTCATTCCAGCTCCAAAGAAAGGTAATGACAAAGAGTGTTCAAATTACCAATGAATTGCACTCATTTCACATGATGGCAAGATTATGCTCAAAATCCAAGCTAGGCTTTAGCAGTACATGAACTGAGAATTTCCAGATGTAAAAACTGGATTTAGTAAAAGCAGAGGAACTAGAAATCAAATTGTCAACATACACTGGATCATAGGAAATACAAGGGAATTCCAAAAGAACATCTACTTCTGCTTCATTGACTACACTAAAGGCATTGTCTGTGTGGAGCAAAACAAACAGTGGAACAATTTTAAGAAAATAATCAAAATATCTGTGTTCTAATCCTGAAATGCAAAGTGTATAAAAATTTTGAAATAAGAATGATATTTTCACATGATTCTATCTTACCCTTTATTTATTTTTAAAACAATTCATCTTCCATTATACTAAAGTTTAAAGTAAATGCATTTAGTTACCAATACACATATGAGCATTTTTAACATAAATGGTTTGAAGTGGTTTATATCTGGTAACTTGGAATTTTTCACAAAATGGAACATCCTCAGACTCTTAAGAGGCAGTTCTGAACCCAACACTGAAGGAAGAGTAAGAGGTTTAAACATCATTAGAGTAAGAATGCCAGGATCATATAGTTTTGGAACAAGTGGAATAAAACACCATTGGTCTCATCGATGTGTTCTGTCATCTTCACTCTTTTTTATGCCTTGCTCTTCACCATCAATTTCTCTCACATGATTTAACATCATGCTGCTATGTACTCATCTTGTCATTTCCCGTTCTTTAATCTCTATACAATCTATCATTCTCCCATCTTCTCATCCCCTTTCATTATTTTTCATTTTATTTTTTCCCTTAAATAACAGGTAAAAAATAGATTCTATTAAGCTGCAAGTGGTAACTGACAAAATCCAAGTAATGGGAAAAGAATCCTAGCATCTTGCCTCACATCCAGTCCCTCACCTGGAATTTTCAAATTCTTACAATTCTCCAGATTTCACAACTACAAACATAAAAGTATAATTTGTTTTAACTATAATATACTGGTTATAGAAAGGAATTATTAGAGGCTACCAGCTTGCTTCTTGAAGTGACTCCATTTAAAAGATATGTTGGTTTGTTTTATTATTTGTTTCTTGGCATAGTCATAGTTTATAAAACCATTTCTAATACAAAAGGATAATTAATTTAAAAATGAAACATGTAACCCTCCATATTTACGTTTCCAGTGCTTCTCCACTCAGTCTAAGCAATAGCTTCCTCTCCTGCCAGACTCACAATACTGGCATATAGAGGCAATAAGCATTTGTAGAAATAAATAACCCCTCTAAAAAGAGTCTCCAACCTGTCCTTCCTTATGTGTCACTGCTTCCTCACATCAACACTTTAATCAAGAAATTCTTTCTGGTGCCTAATTATGCCTTGGAAATTTTCACTTCCATGTTGCTGCTCATACTATTCTTTTCTATAACCCTCTACTTACTTCCATGGAGGAATCATGTGTTCTCATCTTTAAGGTACATATCAGGTATCTTTTTTCATCAATAACAAATCTCTCCTCAATAAAGAATCACCTATACATTCATCTGTGTCTTTTGGCCTTATAGAAACTTCTATTTATTTATTTATTACATTGCAAAAGTGGTATTTATGCTTGTTTATGAATCCTACTTAAATATAGAGAACATTTTTAAAATTAATATATGTTACAAATGGATTTTCTTCTTATAGCTAGTCTTTACATAACACTTATTTGAAGGATTAAGAATTTGAAAAATTAGCAATTATGTAGGAAAATAGTGATTATTTACTAAAAAGCCAGATATGATACAACAGCTAAAAAGGCATTTCAGATAGGAGCATATTAAAATTTAAAAAACATTAAATTAAATTAAAAAGGGGCCAATGCATCAGTATAATATGACATTTACCAAACATATATAAGACTAGCAACAGATGCCAAAATACAGGAGGCAAAACTTACAGATTAAAGGGAGAAATAGATAATTCAATACTAAGAGTTGGAGACTTCAATATTCTCCTTTCTATAATTAATAAAACAATTAGACATAAGATCAACAAGTAAATAGAAGAACAACCTTATAAATCAGGTAGAACTGTCAGATAAAACAGTTCATCCAAAAACAGCAGAAATAACATTGTTCTTAAGTTCACAGGAACATTCTGTAGGACAGATCAAAAGCTAGCCATAAGACTCAACAAATTTTAAAAATATAAAAACAGTACAAAGTATGGTCTCCAACCACAAGTGAATATAATTAGGAAAGAAAGAGGAAATATTTCAGAAATCCATAAATTTGTAGCAATTAAATAGTGGGCGCACACTCCAAAATAGACAATGGATCAAAGAAAAGCACAAGGAAAATAGAGATGAATAACAACAAAAGTACAACACAGCAAAACTCAAGGGATATAATAAAAAGCTGTAAACACTTATTCTAAAAGAAGAAAAGTTCAAATCTATAACCTAACCTTCTACTATGAAACACTAAAGAAAAACAGCAAAATAAACCCAAAATAAAAAGGAGGAAATATATACAAGAGTTATGTTGGAAATAAGTGAAATAGAGAGGAGAAAAAAATAATTGAAGATTTCAACATAATAAAAAATTATTGAATTTTTTTAATTCAATAATTCAAAAACTGTTTTCAAAAAGTCAATTTTTTGAAGTAATCAGTAACATTATCAAACCTTTAGGTAGGTTAAGACATAGAGGGAAAGAGAGGAGTAAAGTGATTAAAATCAGAAATGAAATAAAAGACATCACTGCCAACTTTACAGAGAAAAATTCATTGTAAGACAATGTATGTCAATAAATTAGATAATTTAGATGACAGGAACAAATTTTTACAAAGACACAAATTACCAAATTGGACTCAAAAAGAAATAGAAATTCTATATATGTTTCTAACAAATAGACAGAACTAGTACACAACACATATTCCTTATTCTTGAAGTTAAGGAGAACCTCCTGCCTATACACAGAAGGCTCTTTGAAGGTTGAAATGGAAGAGGGTAGCACCCCACAGAAAGCGATGCCAAAATACCACCAGGCCTCTTCACTAGAATCTCTTTACCAGGCTTAGAGATACACACTCACAAATGAAAAGACCCTGAAAAACGCCAAATACAGACTCAGTTCCAGAAAAAGTCAGAGGATTGGGCAAAGGAAGCCAGAAAGAAATGTCCTGTAAAAGAGATTCAAACTACCACAGGGGGGTGACTCTGAGTCAATCCATGTGTCTATTCACAGATACTCCTTTTCCTCCTAATAAACACTTTGTTTCTCTATTTTCTATCTCTATGTGGAAATTCATTTCTAAACAGCTAATGGGCCAGGGCCTTGTCACTGACCACTGGTCCCTGGTGATCTGGTGGCTAGGATTCAGTGTTCTCCCTGTCACAGCATGACTTCAGTCTGGCCAGAAACCAAAATCCTGCTTCAAACTGCTGCAGATTGAGACTTCTGAGGTCACTTGACACTCTAGGTTCAGAACCCAAAAGACAAGACACTTTCACCATGAGTCTCGTGAGACAATCTCTTGGGTAACCCTATGGCTCCAAAGGGTCCAGCTATGTTGAAATAATCATGAATGAGAGTCTATGGCATCCAGGAGTTCAGTTTACCAATCCTAGGTGTGTCTAATCTTCCAATCATTACCAAACAAGGGTATGAGCATAAAATCACCTTGAATACTCCAGATCATTCTGTTTGCTGACTGAATCTTACCAAGTCTCCTATCTGTAACATATACTGCAAAAACATCATCCAGCTGAGCCAGGCCCCAAATTCTTGACCCAGAGGTTATGAAAACATAACCTGTTTATGGTTATGGCAGTTGTTTTAAGCCCTAAATATTGGAGTATAGTTTTACACAATGATAGATAGTCAGAACATACAGTACGTATCCTCATTTGAAGGTAGACTACATCTTTCTGACACACTGCAACTTCAACAGATGTCAGCATCTTTAAAAGTGAAGTCCTGCAAGAGCTCTGGTGAATAAGGCAAGGAGGTCCAGAAGCATGCCTGAGGTCGTGGTAACCTAGTCGGATATCCTTTTCCTGTGCCAGGGCAAAAGTACTACCAATAGTTCTCTGGATAAAAAACATGATAAGTATAGAAATAGCTTTATTTATCATGAAGATATTTTTGATTTATGATAACTTGTCTCTTGCTTTAAGGGGAGAAGGGAAGCATAATGAAAAACGTCCAGAAAACTAAAGTATCTTGTTATTATGTTCAGTTTTTCACTGTTTGCTTTTGCCTTTTTTTTGAAGGAATACCAGCAGAATTAGTTTAGGTGACTGGCCCAACGTGTACTGAGTGTTGATATTTCAGCTAAGTACTGGGTTTTACTTGACCCATTTACCACGTTAAGGTAATCAAAATCTTAAATTTTACTACAATATTATCTGTTTTTTTCCCTTACTTAAAGGCTAATCACTAAACATTCTGTTCTTATCACCATTTATATGAAACATATATGAAATTGTCTATGGAAAATATATATGTATATCTACACCTAGAAATTCAAATAGAAGAAAGGGAATAATATTTGATATCTAACCTCAAGACTAGGCTTTTATAAGCAAAAGATATTTCTGTAGCAAAAGATACTTCAATTCAATAATTGTGTAGGGATAAAAGGATGAGCAGTACCATGAATGGTCATTTGTTTCTTACTAAATAGAGGCCACTGGAGAGATCAGCTTACACCCAGTCCTAAGAATTGGTGTCTGGGTATGTGTAGGGAGGTTGCGGGGGGGTGGGGGTGATGCTTTCAATTCTTAGTTTCTTTTATAGGGCTGCCACAACCAAAGTTTTCTATATACAGGCCAGTCAGGGCCCTCCAATTAGGAAATTAGGCCCTCTCTTATAATCTTCTGCAATAAGAATCTCAAATCTTTTTAGTTTCAGAAGCTTTAGACTGGACTAAAGCTGCATTATTGAAAAACCAAGCTCTTAGCAACATAGCAACTGTTACCACTGAGAGCTGACAGCTCTGAATGACACACTGGCAATGGCAACCAGCAGCTAAGGGAATGAATACATCCTATGGGCATCTCCTTAATCCTCTGATAATATTTTCCATTTTATAAAATTAATTATTTATAGGATAATAATTCATCTAAACTAAAATTAATAAATATGAAATGCATTTTCCTCAAGGTACTCTCACTGTTCAACAACATAATCAGACATTATAAAACTTATATCAAAAGTAGCTTAAATATTTATGCATTATTCACACTTCTTGATCTGGGATGTTGAGAGGAACACTTATAACAAATGAACTCAGGTATCTATTATAACAAAGCCTCAGATATTGGCTGAAACTTTAGTCAAGGAATAGAATACAGCATGAAACACAAACTTCCAAACTTTGATGAAAACTACTTTTCTATACCCTCAGTCACAAGGTCAGATTTATTTTGTTTAACATTAATTTCCATTGTCCAAAAATGTTCTGATGGACACAGGGCAGATGACATCTGCTCTAGAGTCTGATATAAATTGTTTCTGTTTGTTCAAAGACTGGAAGTGGCAGAGCTAATAATGCTAATGTAACACGTCAGAAATCTAGTGTGTCATGTACACCTCAGGAATCAGCAAAATTGGCCTCTTGATCCTTTCATGCATTTCTAGACTTTGATTCTAAAAATAAATGGTTCTGTTTACTATTTTGCCATTTACTTTCTTCTGTTATGACTTGATGTTCAGATTCCTCATCTTTCTGATATTTGGTTATCCTTGGATACAGTGTCACAACATAGGTATACCTTCTTAATTCTTCTTTTAAACAAGCTCTTTTCCTGAAATCTAATCAACTCTAGCATCTGGTTTATACATTTGGTACTGTAAGAGTCAAGTAAGAGTAAGAAAATCAAACAGAGTGAGCTAGGTATGTACCAATTATACATTAGTTGCTCTACATTTGTCACTTCATTAATCCAAGTTCTGTCTGTCACTATTTACAAGTTTGTATATGTAAGGAAAGTGAGCCTCACTATAATTAAATAGTATCAAATGATAGAATATAAAAACACTTTGTTCATCATCAAACACTTCTCAGTGATCAACCCCTCAGAATTTTAAACAAAATACAAGATTGGATAAAAAAAAAAAAACCTGAAAACAATAGCGTGTGTGCACTCAACCATGTCTGACTCTTTGCAACCCCACGGACTATATAGCCTGACAAGCTCCTCTGTCCATGGAATTTTCCAGGGCAAAAATACTGGAGTGGGTTGTCATTTCCTCCTCCAGGGAATCTTCCCAATCTAGGGATGGAAGCTGAGTCTCTTGGGTCTTCTGCATTGGCAGGCAGAGTGTTTATCACTGCACCACTGGGAATAATACTTGTTTATTAAAAACTGAAATGCAAATCACAGAACTCAGTGAACAATGCATTTTAACAGACATAATACTTCCGATTGTATTTGTCTTCACACCTGAAATCCCATATTCCCATATGGAAATAATATGTGAGGTAACCGTAGGAAGTTATTAAGAATAATCAAAGAATACTAGGAAACTGACACCTCAAGAGAAAAGTATAGAAAACCAATCCACTTTGCTCATGTAGAAGAGAAATACATCTTGCTTGTGCATGGGATTAATTAATTAGATTTTGATAAAATTAAATAAGTTGCAACATAGAAACAAACATTATTAAAATAGCATCATTTATTATTATAAGCATAGCATTCAAATGCAGTATTGATACAGAATTGTCATAAATAATAATTCTTATATATATATATATACAGTATTGATAAAGAATTGTCAGAAACAATAGTAATTCTGTTATATATACACATATATATATATGTATATATTCAGTCTGTAAATATGACAGCCAATACATACTGACTCCTAAGGATTAATTTTTAACCTTCAAAAATTTTGAGAAAGTTTCTTGTTAAACACAACTATTATTAAAAAAATGAGTTATATAAACTTACTACTAACAATTATAGTAAAATGAAGGTGATCAATATTAAAACATAATTTCCTGATTATTTTATTACATGTTGCTGCTTTATAAGTTCTTGAGGCCATTCATATCTTTTGTCTCTGTGGCAGAAACAGCAAATAATTATCCACTTCCGCACTTGCTGTCACTTCATTAAGTGATATCACATTTATAGCCTGAAATTAGCCATGAGAGTATTTCAATCAACTAAATAAGTGAACACTAAAAATTAAGGCTACTTTTCCTGGAGAGTAAGTTCTTGGATGCTTACCAGTACACTGCTATATATAGTTATCTGCTTTTTTTCATTCATATCATTGATCGCTCTGCTGATAACTGTTTTAAGAAGTTGTTTTTAGATCTGCAGTCAAATAAGTTTTCAAGGCCAAACAAGGATAACTACACAGATTTACTCCTGTTCCCAACCGAGCTGACATCTTCAGCCTACCCTTAAGCAATCAGTCTCAAATGTAGCCATCATGTAGGCAGACAAATCTAGAGATTAAGAGAAAGGAAAGGCTGAGACAAGCATGCTTTGCAACTTCTTTCAAGATCAGAGTATCAGTTAGTTTATGTTTGTCTGCTTATCACAGAAAAATACAAACAACCAATAGATAAACAACACAGATTCTACATTTTAGCTGCTGGAGTATAAGTGTTCCGTTAATGCTCCAACTCTGTTTGATTTGCTTTTCTGCTATTCTTAATAAGAAATGAGCATCATAAATATGATGCACAGTGATAGCAATGCCACCTTACCTACACTCAGCCAGCAGCAAAGAGAAAATGAAAGGAAAAAAGCCCACCCTCTGTTTTAAGATTTCCTAAAATACCACTTGGTTATTCCCATCTCCTCAATAAAAACTTAGACACATGGCTACAACCATTGCAATACAAAGTGTTAAATTAGTCTTTCAGTAGGACGTGTTGATGCTTGAGGTAAATTTTATATTCTACTAGTAGAAATCAGAGAATGAATAGAGAATCTTAGCAATATTCACCAATTATAGAATTAACTAAATGGAGAGGTCAGAAATATCAATGTAGCTGAGCGCTACTCTAGAAATATAAGGCAGGGTAAGTCATTGTCTAACATACTCTCTGCTTTCCTACTCCTTGAATCTATTATGATGAAGGCTATATAGTATATTCTAAGAAAAAAATGTAACTTGACCACACTGTATTACCAACTGTCTATAAAATTGGATTTATAAAGAAGGACAAACATAAATCTTTAAGAATCTGCTATAATAAATGGATAAAAATAATCTGTAAATCTAAATATTACTTTGAACTAAATCTGATTTTCTGAAGAAATTGAGGGTGTCTATAGCATTTATTCTTAAGTACTTTAGTCATTAATACAACATGCATTTGTGTAGCAAACATTTTTATTTTAAGTATAATTCTAATCCTTGTCAAAATTTCTGCAAATTTTAAAAAACTAATGTATGAATTAATGAGATTTACTCTAGATTATATTTTCAAGAACATGAAAGTTTCATAATCAGTGATATGCTTTTCAGTCCTTGATGAAATGCCTGAAATAAGCACTGTACCATTATAAAGTAATTCCAAGTAGAGAAAAATATTGAATATGCCTGAATATCTCTTCTTAATGTGACTGCAGTACTGTCACAAGTACCAGTGCAGAGATGCTTAACATTACATGATTAAGTCAGTATTTTTTAAAATTATTTTTTGAACCAGCAATAACTCAGCATGTTACAAGATGAAGCTGAGGAAGAGTAATCTATCTATAAAACAGAAGTTTTAACATTTGCTAATATTATGTACTTGTTATAAAATTTCCTTTCCATTCAACTTCAACACAGGAGTAATTTTTAATCAGAGAAAATAAGCATAAAAATCAATTGCAAAGCAGCAGAGGCTCACAATGAATATTTGTTCTAATGAGAATTTAACTTCTGCTTTTGTCAGATAATTAAGTTCTTAAAGCTACAACTGACTACTAAGCCAAGAAAAAGTGCAAGAAAATTTAATAGAACAGATTTTTCCAGGGAGCTAGAAAAGAATTTCTCTATAACCTTTGTGTATTTTCTCATTGGTAAAGAGGCCATAGTTTCTTCAGAGTCGGAAATACATCCACATCGCATGCCTTGTCAATTTTCAGTCTGTGTACAGACCTTCAATTAATATCTACAATGATGACAGAAACACTAACAAAAACTCCCTTGATCTAGCTAAGCTCATTTGTTGAGCCTTCAAGGTTAAACTAGTCTAATTAAAGGTGGTAGTGAATTTTAAATGACTTTTGCATCTATTCTATCCTCCAGACATTGTTCAAAAGACCTGAATGTTAACACTATCTTCAGGCTCCCTTATAATGGCATAAACTTAACATAGAATGAAAAAAGACATGCCATACACCCTAAAAAAAAAGAACCAATAAAACTACCTAATATTATGAGAATGACTAATCTGTTTTCTTGAACAAGAGAACAGATAAACATTTGGTTGCCTTAATTCATTGAGGGTCACTGGGATGGGTTTTTCTCTTGGATGGTTTTTAGAACCTTGAATACACTACTTCAATTGAGGTACATTACAGGGGAAAAAAGAATACACTGAAGATAGATTTTAAAATACTCTATATGTCTATAGTTTGCTTTTGAATAGATTTAGATTATGATGATGAAACAATAAAATCAGATACCAAGAAAAGAATATTCTATAAAGTTGGGAATTAGTTTTGAATCTTTCTGAAATTAAAATTGTCAAATGATACTCTTTCTTACTTCTCATATGAATTAAATAGGATCCTCACACACTGAAGTTTTTTTGGATTCCTAAGTTTTGAGGTAGATACTGAGGTGATATAAACTAATACCAGGGTTGCAGTAAAGTTTGAAAGACAGAGAGATAATAATATAAAAATCTAAGCACAGACTACTGACTTCTACTTAAAATGAAGAGAGTAGGAAATATCATCGCTCATGTGTAATAACGTGGATAATCTACAAAATCATAACTTTTCTTGAAAATGTCTGAGAACTGAGATGGGAGATCAGCAAATTTGCTTAAAATTTAAAGAAATACAGGTACCTTTAAGGAAAGATAGTACACAGACACACTCATGTTTAACAAAGTATTGCAGGAAGATCAAGGAATTTAAACATAAAGAAATTGGTAAAAATGTGACTATGAATCAGGGTGATAGAGGCTTCCAAGATGGTGCTAGTGGTAAAGAACCTGCCTGCTAACGCAGGAGGCCTAAAGGATGCGAGTTCAATCCCTGGGTCTGGAAGATCCCCTAGAGGAGGGCATATCAATCCACTTCGGTATTCTTGCCTGGAGAATCCCATGGACAGAGAGGCAACTACAGCCCATGTGGGTCACAAAGAGTCAGACATGACTGAAGCAACTTACCATGCATGAATGCAGGATGATAGCATATAAATTCCTTACAGTTGTACATATAATGGCAATTTTTAACTGAGTCCCAATCCTGGAATTTATCCATAGAACTTTGCTGAATATGCAGAAGATAGAATGTGGACAGGATATTGGATAAGGCCTCCATCAATGGTGGCTAGCTTCCTGTCTATAGAAAAATTAGAAGGAGCACAAGATGGCAGACAAATAGGATGGGGAACCACTTTCTCCCCAACAAATTCATCAAAAGATCATTTTAATGCTGAGCAACTTCCACAAAACAACTTCTGAATGCTGGTGGAGGACAAAAGGCACCCAGAAAGGCAGCCTATTCTCTTCAAAAGGAGGTAGGACAAAATATAAAAGACAAAAAGAGAGATAAAAAAGTTAGGGATGGAGACTCATCCTGGGGAGGGAGTCATGAAGAAGTTTCCAAACAGCAGGAAACCCTCTCACAGGTGGGTCCACGGGGAGTTTTGGAATCTCAGAGGGCAACATAAGTGGAAGGGGGGAAAAAAAAAAAAAAGCCCACACAACAGGCGCCTAACTGCAACTGCCAGTGGAGAAGCAGCCCACTAGCGAGCAGGGGCTGGACTGGGTGGTGCCAATTGCATCATCATTGATCCTTAGGGTAAGGAATGGGCTTGAGTGCCCTGAGGACAGTGTCATGGAGCGGTCAAACCAAACCGTGGGATCTCCAGAGAGGGAAAAAAAAAAAATAGAACTTTCCTGCGAAAGTCTCTAACAGGCAGCCTGGCCAGCTCAAAGAACAAAGCATTGAATGCTAGCTGCTGCATACAGGCCCCTGCCCCCATCTGGAGGCAGAGAGGCAGGCATTTGACAGCCAGAACCAGAAAGGAAGGGCTCCAATCTCAGCCCTGGAAACAGGCATCCTCCACCAAACTGTGAGCTGGCTTCCAGTTGCTAGCCACATCTTCCTGGGATCCTAGATGGTTGATATCTGCCAGGAGGGTCATAGCCTTATATCAGCTCCCCAGAGGAGACACACAGCACACCTGAGATGGTGCTCTCATCATGCACCTGGGAAACTCAGTGGCCAGGACCTGGGAGGTGATTAAGACTATGGCCCACCTGGGACAGTGCACTCGCCAAGCACCTGGTTGCCTGAGCTGCTTGAACCCGAGAAGGGCAAAAAACACATGCCCAACTGAATCTGTGCCCTTGCAGAGTACCCAAGAACCTGAACCTGAGCAGCTTAAACCTGAGAAGTACATGAAATGCAGGGCTTGCTTTGCACAGTGCCCTGCAAAGCACCCAGGAGCCTGAGCATTGTAGACCCAGAAAGCACATGTCGCTGTGACCTGGGACAAACCCAGTGTGGTCCACAAACTACAAGTATTCCCCAACACATGCCAGTAATATTTGCTTGCAGTGTTCCTCCCTCCCCACAACAAAACTGAACAAGTGAACCTAAATAAATGACCACCTTCACCCACTTGTGTCAGGGCAGAAATTAGACACTGAAGAGACCTGCAAACAGAGGAAGCCAAAATAAACAAAAAAGAGGGAACTGCTCTGGAAGCGATAGGTGAAACAGATTAAAACCCTATAGTTAACAATGACTAAGCATTGAAGAGGGCCAATAGACAGTGAAAACAAGTACAAGCTGGAACAAGGAACTATCTGAAACTGAACTGACCCCATACTGCCCATGACAGCTCCAGAGAAAATCCTAAATATATTTTTAATATTATCACTTAACTTTTTTAAAAATTTAAGTTATTATTCCTTTAATTTTCTGTTTTGTAACCTACTATTACCTTGCAAAAAAGACTCTATTTTTTAAGTAAATTTCATATCTATATTTTTTATGATTGATTTTGTTTTGTATTTCTAATATTGTATTTTTGAGAGTCTAACCTCTATCTAGATTTTTAATCTTTGCTTTTTGGTATTTGTTATTCAATTTTGTACCTTTAAGAATCTAATCTTCAGTATCCATTTTCACTTAGGGGTGTGGTTATTGGCTTGCTTGCTCTCTCCCATTTACACTCTCCCTTTTCTCCCCCAGGTCAACTCCATCTCCTCCCTCCCCCTTCTCTTCCCTACTTAACTCTGTGAATCTCTCTGGGTGTTCTGGGCTATGGAGAACACTTAGGGATCTGATTACGGCTAGATTGGTCTCTACCCTTTTGTCTACCCCGCTTCTCCTCCTGGTCACCTCTATTTCCCTCCTCCCTCTTCTCTTCTCTATGTAACTATGTGAATCTCTCTCGGTTTTCCTCGCTGTGGAGAAATGTTTCACCATTAACCTAGATGTTTTATCATCTGTGCTGTATGGAAATTGAAGTCTTGAGGCTACTGTAAGAATAAGACTGACAGCCAGAAGCAGGAGACTTAATTCCAAACTACAGAATATCACAGAACTCCTGATTCCAGGGAACATTAATAGACAAGAGTTCATCCAAAAGCCTCCATACCTACACTGAAACTAAGCTCCACCCAAGAACCAACAAGTTCCAGTGCAAGACATACCATGCTAATTCTCCAGCAACACAGGAACAGGGCCCTAAGCATTAAAAGGCAGGCTGTCAAAAGCCATGCCAAACTCATAGACACCTAAAAGTCACTATTGGACACTTCATTGCACTCCAGAGTAGAGATTCAGATCTACCCACCATAACACAGATGAAAGCTTCCCTACCCAGGAAACCTTAACAAGCCACTAGTCCAACCCCAGCCATAGGGAGCAGGTTCCACAATAAAGAGGAACCACAAATTTCCAGCATACAGAAAAGGCACCCAAAAAACAGCAATCTAAACAGAATGAAAAGGCAGAGAAATATTCAGCAGGTAAAGGAACATGATAAATGCCTACCAAACCAAATAAAAGAGGAGGACACAGGGAATCTACCTGAAAAAGAGTTCAGAATAATGAAAGTAAAGATGATCCAAATTTTGAAAACAAAACAGAGTTACAGATAAATAGATTACAAAGATTGAGAAGATGCAAGAAATGTTTAACAAGGACCTGGAAGAAATAAAGAAGAGTCAATCAATAATGAATAATGCAATAACTGAGACCAAAAGGACTCTGGAGGGAACCAACAGTAGAATAACTGAAGTAAAAGATAGGATAAGTGAGGTGGAAGATGGAATGGTGGAAATAAATGAAGCAGAGAGGAAAAAATAAAAGAATTAAAATAAATGAGGTCAACCTCAGAGACCTCTGGGACAATGTTTGTTAAACACTCCAACATTCAAATCATAGGAATCCCAGAAGAAGAAGACAAAAAGAAAGGGAATGAGAAAAAGAAAGGGCATGAGAAAACACTTGAGGAGATAATAGTTGAAAAAATCCATAAAATAGAGAAGGAAATAGCCACCCAAGTCCAAAAAACCCAGAGAGTCTCAAACAGGATAAACCCAAAATGAAACGGCACAAGACACATATTAATCAAATTAATGATGCTCAAACACAAAGAGCAAATATTAAAAGCAGCAGGGGAAAAGCAACAAATAACACACAAGGGGATCCCCATAAGGATAACAGCTGATCTTTCAATAGAAACTCTTTAGGCCAGAAGGAAATGGCAGGACATACTTAAGTGATTAAAGAGAAAAACCTACAACTCAGATCACTATAACCAGCAAGGATCTCATTCAAATAAGTAGGTGAGATCAAAAGCCTTACAGACAAGCAAGAGAAAATTCAGCACACCAAACCAGCTCTTCAACAAATGCTAAAGGATTTTCTCTAGACAGGAAACACAGAATAGGTTTATTTAGTCAAACCCAAACAAAGTATATAGCAACAGGATCACACTTATCAATAATTACCTTAAGTGTAAATGGGCTGAATGCCCTAACCAAAAGATAAAGACTGACTGAATGCATGCAAAAACAAGACCCCTATGTATGCTGTCTACACGACACCTACCTCAAACCAAGGGACACATACAGACTGAAAGTGAAGGGTTAGAAACAGACATTTTATGCATATGGAGACCAAAAGAAAGCAGGAGGAGCAATACTCATAAAAGATAAAATAGATTTTGAAATAAAGGTTGTGAAAAGAGACAAAGGACACTACATAATGATCAAAGGATCGTTCCAAGAAGATATAACAATCATAAATATATATGCCCCCAACATAGGAACACCTTAATACTTAAGGCAAATGCTAATAAGCATGAAAGGGGAAATTAAAAGTAACACACTAATAGTGTGAGACTTTAATACTCTACTTACACCTATGGATAGATCAAACAAAAAGAAAATTAAAAAGGAAACACAAACATTAAATGATAAAATGAACCAGTTAGACCTAATTGATGTCTATAGGACATTTCACTCGAAAACAATGAATGTCACTTTTTTCTCAAGTACACACAGAAGATTCTCCAGGATAGATCACATCCTGGGCCACAAATCTAGCCTTGGTAAATTAAAAAAAAAAAAACTGAAATAGTTTAAAGAGTCTTTTCTGATCACAATATGGTTAGATTAGATATCAAATACATTAAAAAATCTATAAAAATACAAACATATGGAGGCTAAACATCACGTTTCTGAATAACCAACAAATCATGGAAGACATAAAAGAGGAAATCAAAATGTGCATATAAACAAATGAAAATGAAAGCACGACAACCCAAACCCTATGGGATTCAGTAAAAGCAGTGCCAAGGGGAAGTTTTATAGCAATATAACCTTACTTCAAGAAACAAGAGAAAAATCAAATAAATAACCTAACTTTACACCTAAAGCAACTAGAAAAAGAAGAAATAAGAGCTGCAAAGTTAGTAGAAGGAAAGAAATCATAAAAATCAGAGCAGAAATACATGAAAAAGAAACACAGGAAACTATAAAAAATCAACAAAACTAAAAGCTGGTTCTTTAAGAAGATAAATACAATAGACAAACCATTAGCCAGACTTACCAAGAGAAAAAAAAAAGGAGAAGAATCAAATCATCAAAATTAGAAATGAAAATAGAGAAACCACAACAGACAACACAGAAATACAAAGGATCATAAGAGACTAATATCAGCAACTATATGCCAATAAATAAAATGGATAACTTGGGAGAAATGGATGAATTCTTAGAAAAGTATAAACTTCCAAAACTGAAACAGCAAGAAATAGACAGTCTTCACAGATGCATCACAAGCATGGCAATTGAAAATATAATCAAGCATCTTCCAACATACAAAAGCCCAGGGCCAGATGGCATCACAGGAGAATTCTACCAAACATTTAGAGAAGAGCTAACATCTATATCACTCAAACTCTTCCAGGAAATTGTAGAGGAAGGTAAACTCCCAAGTCATTCTATGAGGCCACCATCATCCTAATACAAAAATCAGATAAAGATGCCACAAAAAAAGAGAGAAAACTACAGGCCAATATCACTAATGAACATAGATGCAAAAATCCTCAACAAAATCCTAGCAAACAGAATCCAAAAACATATTAAATAGATCATACATCATGACCAAGTGGGCTTCATCCCAGGGATGCAAGGATTCTTCAATATTCTCAAATCATTCAATGTGATACACCACATTAACAAATTGAAAGATATAAACCATATGATTATCTCAATAGATGCAGAGAAATTCTTTAACAAAATTCAACATCCATTTATGATAAAAACTTTCTGGAAAGCAGGCATAGAAAGAATACACCTCAACATAATAAAAGTCATATATAATAAACCCACAGCAAACATTATCCTCAATGGTTAAAAATTGAAAACATTTCCTCTAAGCTCAGGAACAAGACAAGGGTGCCCAGTCTAACCACCACTATTCAACATAGCTTTGTAAGCTTTAGCCACAGCAACAGAGAAGAAAAAGAAATTTCAAAAATCCAGATTGGAAAAGAGGATGTAAAACTTTCACTGTTTTCAGATGACATGATCCTCTACATGGAAAACCCTAAAGACATTACCAGAAAATTACTAGAGCTAATCAATGAATATAGTAAAGTTGCAGGATATAAAATTAATACACAGAAATCCCTTGCATTCCTATATGCCAACAATGAGGAAACAAAAAGAGAAAATCCCATTCACCATTGCAACGAAAAGAATAAAATATTTAGGAACAAATCTACCTAAAGAAAGAAAAGACCTATCTATAGAAAACTATAAAATACTAATGAGAAAAATACAAGATTACACAAATAGATGGAGGAATATATCATGTTCATGGATCGGAAGAATCAATATAGTGAAAATGAGTATACTACCCAAAGCAATCTCTAGATTGAATGCAATTCCTATCAAGCTACGAATGGTATTTTTCACATAACTGGAACAAATAACTTCACAATTCATATGGAAATCCAAAAACCCTCAAACCCTCAACGCAATCTTGAGAAAGAAGAATGGAGGAATTAACCTGCCTGACTTCAGACTATACTACAAAGCTACAGTCATAAAAACAGTATGGTACTGGCACAAAGACAGAAATATAGATCAATGTAACAAAATAGAAACTGAGAGATAAAGCCACACACTTGTAGACACCTTATCTTTGACAAAGGAGGCATAAATATACGATGGAAGAAAGACAATTCCTTTAACATGTGGTGCTGGGAAAGCTGGTCAACCATCTGTAAATGAATGAAACTAGAACACTTTCTAACACCATACACAAAAATATATTCAAAATGGGTTGAACATCTAAACATAAGACCAGAAACTATAAAACTCCTAGAGGAAAACATAGGCAAAACACACTCTGACATAAATCACAGCAAGATCCTCTATGAGTCACCTCTCAGAGTAATGGAAATAATAGCAAAAATAAAAAAATGGGACCTAATTAAACTTAAAAGCTTTTTGCACAACGAAGGAAACTATAAGCAAGGTGAAAAGATAGTCTTCAGAGTGGGAGAAAATAATAGCAAACAAAGCAACTGACAAAGAATTAATCTCAAAAATATACAAATAGTTCATGCAGTTCAATACCAGAAAAATAAACAACCAATCAAAAAATGAGCCAAAGAACTAAACAGACATTTCTTCAATGAAGACATACAGATGGATAACAAACACGTGAAAAAATGCTCAACATCACTTATTACCAGAGAAATGCAAATCATAACCACAATGAGGTATCATCTCATGCTTGTCAGAATGGCTGCTATCAAAAAGTCTACAAACAATAAATGCTGGAGAAGGTGTGGAGAAAAGGGAACCCTTTTACACTCTTGGCGGGAATGAAAACTAGTATAGCCACTATGGAGAAAAGGGTGGAGATTCCTTAAAAAAGAAAATAGAACTGCCATACGATCCAGCAATCCCACTGTAGGGCATATACACTGAGGAAACCAGAATTGAAAGAGACATGTGTACCCCAATGCTCATCGCAGCACTGTTTATAATAGCTAGGATATTGAAGCAACCTAGATATCCATAGGCAGATGAATAGATAAGAAAGTTATGGTACATATACACAATGGTATATTACTCAACTGTTTAAAACAACACATTTGATTCAGTTCTAATGAGGTGGATGAAACTGGAGCCTATTATACAGAGTGAAGTAAGTCAGAAAGAGAAACACCACACACATATTTGGAATGTAGAAATGGTGATGACGACCCTATATGAAGGACAGTAAAAGAGACACAGATATAAAGAACAGACTTTTGGACTCTGTGAGAGAAGGTGAGGGAGGGGTGATTTGAGAGAATAGCATTGAAACATGTATATGTGAACATCATATGTGAAATAGATGACCAGTCCAAGTTTGAAGCTTGAAACAGGGCAATCAAAGCCAGTGCACTGAGACAACCCAGAGGGATGGGATGAGAAGGGAGGTGGGAGGGGAGTTCAGGATGGGGGATACATGTATACCCATGGCTGATTCATGTCAATGTATGGCAAAAACCACCACAATATTGTAAAGTAATTAGCCTGCAATTAAAATAAATAAATTTAAAAAATCACTCATCAAGAAAAATTATATATACATTACATATACATAAAAGAAGTAAATATGACAAAATGTTAACTAACAAAGTACATGATGAGCATGTTGATGTTTATTATATTAATGTTTCTAATTGCCCATGTATTTAAAATATTTTATAATAAAAGAAGTAAAAACAATTTTTTAAATAGAAACAAAAGAAAAATTAGAAGAAGTATAATTAGGTTTATAGTATTCAAGGTTAAAGTATTTTATAAGGGCACAAAATATGGAAGTAATTACATATCTTCTGGAGGGGGAACATATGTATACCCATGGCGGATTCATGTCAATGTATGGCAAAACCAACACAATAAAGTAAAGAAAATTAAAAAAAAAAAACTAGGAAAATGGTAGATTGTAATCTAACCACAACAATGACTATAATGAATTATTGTTCTAAAGACAAAGACTACAAAATTGCATGAAGTAGCAAGACCCAAATATACAATCTTTACAAAAAACTCAGTTAAAGAATACAATAGATTCAAAATAAAGAATATATAGAATGCTATGATGCAAGTTCTAATTAAAAGAAAAAAGATAGGGGTGATAATGGTAATATAAGAAAAAATAGTTATCAGAAAAAGAAATAATACCAGAGTAAAGAGAAATACTACATCATGATAAAGAAACAAAACACCAAGAACACATGAATGTTGTAAATGTGTATACATTTAATAGTAGAGTTTCAAAGTATATGAATCAAAATCTCAAGGCATTCAAGGGAGACATAAAAAATACAATTATTGTTGAGGTTTAATCACTCCATTATAATGAGCAATAGAGAAACTAGACAACGTCAGTTAAGAATCTAAAAGACCTGAATAACATTTTCAGTGAAACTGATTTCATTGAAAATTGATAATACTGTGCAAAATAGCAGCAAAAGGTATCTTTTCTGAAGAGCACATGAAATATTCACAAAAATATACAATGTTTTACAATATTATACATTTCAGGTGCACAGCAGTGATTCAGTATTTTACAGATTATATCCATCAAATGTTATTTATATAATAATGGCCATAAGTCTTTATCTGATACAATATAAACTTGTTGCTATTTAAAAAAAATAAAAATAAAATAATAAATCATTGAAATAGAAAGGAAAAATACAATGTATATCTCATTACTATAACATAATTAAATCAGAAATAAAATAATATAAAATAACTAATATTTTGAAGTTTAAAATATTTAAATAGAAAAATTTAAGTATGAAATTTAAATGTGTAAGACAGAGTTAGCATAGTGCTTAAAGAAAACCTACAGCATTAAGGATATATTTTGTGATTATATTAGAAAGGAAGAAAGGCCTCAAGTCACTGATCTAGTTTTCCACATTATAAAACTTTTTTAAAAAGAACAAATCAAACCAAAAGCAAGCAACAGAAAGAAGACTATAGAGTAAAGCTGAAATCAATATATTTGATAAAAGAGGGAAATTAGAGAAAATCAATACAAGCAAAAGCTGATTATTTGAAAGAGAACAAGGAAATTGTTAAAAAAAATAGCAATCAATCAATAAAAAAATGAAACAACAGTTACCAGTGTCAGGAAAGAAATACACTGCACTCTATTTTCACTAATAACTCTACAATCATTTAAAGTGTAATAAGGAATGATAACAAAAATGCATGCTTCACATTCTGAAAACTTAGATGAAATGGACAAATCTCTTAGAAGAAAAATTACCAAGATTACTAAATAGAGAAGTGGATTATCTGAACAGTCCTATATATCGTAAATAAATTAAATGAGCAATTCACTCATTATCAGAGAAATGCAAATCAAAACCACAATGAGGTACCATTTCACACCAGTAGGAATGGCTGCCATTCCTCCATGCTGGAGAGGATGTGGAGAAAGGGAACCCTCTTACACTGTTGGTGGGAATACAAGCTAGTACAGCCACTATGGAAAACAGTGTGGAGATTCCTTAAAAACCTGGAAATAGAACTGCCATATGACCCAGCAAACCCACTGCTGGGTATACACACTGAGGAAATCAGAACTGAAAGAGATACGTGTACCCCAATGTTCATCGCAGCACTGTTTACAATAGCCAGGACATGGAAGTAACCTAGATGTCCATCAGCAGATGAATGGATAAGGAAACTCTGGTACATATACACAATGGAATATTACTCAGCCATTAAAAAGAATGCATTTGAATCATTTCTAATGAGGTGGATGAAACTGCAGCCTATTATACAGAGCTAAGTAAGCCAGAAGGAAAAACAATACAGTATACTAATGCATATATATAGAATTTAGAAAGACAGTAACAATAACCCTGTATAAGAGACAGCAAAAGAGACACAGATGTATAGAACAGTCTTTTGGAGACTATGGGAGAGGGCAAGGGTGGGATGATATGGGAGAATGGCACTGAAGCATGTAAATTATCATATGGGAAACGAACTGCCAGTACAGGCTTGATGCATGATTCAGGGTGCTCCAGGATGGTGCACCAGGAAGACTCAGAGGGATGGAATCGGGAGGGAGGTGGGAGAGGGCTTCTGGAAGGGGAACACATGTACACCCATGGCAGATTCATGTCAATGTATGGCAAAACCAACACAATAATGTAAAGAAAAAAAAAATAAAAAAATAAAATAAAAATATCCAAATGGTCACCTGGTCATTGTTTCACAGTGATTTTTAAACTTTAATGAGATTACTTCAAATAGATGTGAGGAATTGACAATCTCTGCTCTGGTCTCTTCATCAGTTATAGATGGGGGTTAATGAGAAAGGAGTATGACAAGGCTATATACTGTCACTCTGTTTAGTTAACATATATGCAGCACACAGCATGCAAAATGCTAGTCTGGATGAGTTACAAGCTGGAATCAAGATTGCCAGGAGAAATATCAACAACCTTAGATATGCAGATGATGCCACTCTATTGGGAAAAAGTTAAGAGGAACTAAAGAGCCTCTTGATAAGGGTGAAAGAGGAGAGTGAAAAAGCTGTCTTAAAATTCAATACTGAAAAAAAAATTAAAAACAAAACTCAGATCATGATATCAAGCCCCATCACTTAATGGAAAATAGAAGGGGTAAATGTGTAATCAGATTTCCTCTTCTGGGCTCTAAAATCACTACGGATGGTGACTGCAGCCATGAAAGCAGAAGATGATTGCTTCTTGGAAAGAAAGCTATAACACAGACCTTGTGTTAAAAAGCAAAATCACTTTGCTGACAAAGATCCATATAGTCAAAACTATGTTTTTTTCCAGTAGTCATGTATGGATGTGCAGCTGGACCATAAAGAAGGCTGAGTACCAAAGAATTAATGCTTTCAAACTATGGTGCTGGAGAAAACTCTTGATTGTCCCTTGGACAGCAAGGATATCAAACCAGCCAATCCTAAAGGAAATCAACCTTGAATATTCATTGGAATGACTGATGCTAAAGCTCCAACACTTCGGCCACCTGATGCAAACAACTGACTCATTAGAAAATATTCTGATGCTTGGAAAGATTGAAGGAAGAAGGGGAAAAGGGCAACAGAGGATGAAATGGTTGGATAGCATCACTGACTCAATGGACACTAGTCTGAGCAAACTCCAAGAGATAGTGAAGGACAGGGTAGCCTGGCATGTTACCATTGCAAAGAGTAGGACATGACTTAGCGACTGAACAAGAAGAAAAATAAGCAAAATAAGTGATTTTGAAGGTAAGAAGCAATGCAGTGAGGGAAAAAAGAAAACATGTATATATACTAATCTGTGTTTTTAAAACCAAGTTTGCATTAAATGTAAAGCAATAAACAAAGAATTCAAGTAATTAAAATGAGCAAGAGCTGTATATTGAAAACTACAGGTCATTACAAACAGAATTGGAAGAAAAACTAAACAAATTGGCAAATAAGCTATCGTAGTGGCTTAGTCACTAAATCGTTTCAGACTCTCAAAACCGCAGGACTGTAGCCCTCGAGGCTCTTCTGTCCATTAGATTTTCCAGTTAAGAATATTGGAGTGGGTTGCCATTTCCTTCTCCAGAGGATCTTCATGACCCAGGAATCGAACCCAAGTCTCCTTCACTGTAGGCAGATTCTCTGCTGAAGCTATGCCCAAACATTAAAACAAACAAACAAAAAATCTTAGTAACGTGTAAATATCAATTTTCCTCTCATTTTTTCAAATATTCAATCTAATCCTATCATAAATATTGATACAAATAGGCGTTTTGGTTGAAATTAATTAAATGATTCTAAGATTTATATAAAAACATAAAGGGATTAGAAATGACAAAACACTTAGGTAGAAGAACAACAATAGAGAACTAGCACTATTTGATTTCAAGAATTAAAAATATACATTATCAACACAGTGTTGTGTTGATAGAAATAGGCAAAAAGGTAAATGTAATAGGATAGAGATACATTTACATTTGAGAAAGACTGAAAGACAAGTCCAAGGATGAAAGAATGCTTTTTGACAAATGGTGCTGGAACAGCTGTTCCATGAACATCCATGCCCCCTCTTCCTTAAAAGGTGGAGCTAAATGTCCAATACATACCTTTTACCTGTACAAAAATGAACAGAAAATTGATCCTACATCTAAATGTACAATATAAATTCTAAAATTTAGAAGAAAATCTCTGTGACTGATTAGACAAAATTTCTTAGTATAACATAAAAGGATAATCTGTTTAATAAGTTATCCTTTTTCCACTGAATTTCCTTTATATCTTTGCCACAAATCAGTTCATAAAGGTCCATATCCATACGGGTATGACTCTACTTCTAGATTCTCTATTATTCCACTAATTCATATTCCTATTTTGTGAAAACTACACTTCCTTGATTAGCTATTAGATACTATCATTTTCAAAGTTGTTTTGGCTATTCTAGAACATTTACACGTCTATGTGAATTTAGAATCAGCTTTCTAATTTCTAATAAAAACACTTTTTGAAATTTTAACTGGCATCCATTTGCATCTATAGATCAATGTTAGGAAAATTAATATCTAAGGAATATTACAATAGTGAACAAGGTGTATCACTTTATTTAGATAACCTTTCCCTTTTCTCAGTCATCCTTAGTAAATTTCAACATTGATGGTGTTACACATCATTTGTAAAATATATGATAAAGTAGTTAATATAGTTTATGCTATTTTTATTTTGATTTCAATATCTAATTGTTTATCAGTGGCACACAGATGATTTTTGTTCATTAGAGTGTATTTTGCAACTTTATGAGAGTATTTCTAGTAGAGTTTATATGGAGAAAGCAGTGCAACCCACTCCAGTACTCTTGCCTGGAGAATCCCATGGACAGAGGAGCCTGGTAGGCTGCAGTCCATGGGGTCACTGGGAGTCGGACACGACTGAGCAACTTCCCTTTACAGTTTCAAGCAGCAGTAGCAGCAATATGTCCGTACCATGAATGGTTATACAAATATTAAATGAATTATCTATATTTCAATAAGTTTTTAAGAGGAGCACATGCTGAAAATTAAAATGTAAAATATGCTTAGCATCAGTTTTCAATTTTCTAAAAATAACCCTGACTTTGTTCATTTTTATATGTAGGAATGTGGGGAGAATTGAAGATGGATCCTCTATTGGCCCTTGAAATTAGGTAAGTCTGGCAGTAAGACTGGCTTTAGAGGAAACAATATATGCTGTCACATTGTTTTACTTGGAATATACAATAAAATAAGTATCATTTTAGCATTTAAGTATACATATATGAGATATAATAAGAAAACATTGAGTGAAATTAATGTGGGTTATTATTTAAATTAATGTGTTGTTAATTATTTAGTTATTAATTATTTAGTAATTAATTAATTAATGTGAGTCATTTCCATTGTGACCAACTCTTTGCAACCCGTGGATTGTAGCCCACCAGGCTCCTCTGTCCGTGAGATTCTCCAGGCATGAATCCTGGCATGGGTTGCCATGCACTTGTCAACAGATTAATCCCAAACAGGAAAAGGAGTGTGTCAGCACTGTACATTGTCACCCTGCTTACTTAACTTATATGCAGAGTATATCATGAGAAACACTGGGCTGGAAGAAGCACAAGCTGGAATCAAGATTGCCGGGAGAAATCTCAATAACCTCAGATATGCAGATGACACTACCCTTATGGCAGAAAGTGAAGAACAACTAAAGAGCCTCTTGATGAAAGTAAAAGAGGAGAGTGAAAAAGTTGGCTTAAAGCTCAACATTCAGAAAACAAAGATCATGGCATCTGGTCCCATAACTTCATGGCAGATAGATGGGGAAACAGTGGAAAGAGTGGCTGACTTTATTTTTCTGGGCTCCAAAATCACTGCAAATGGTGATTGCAGCCATGAAATTAAAAGACGCTTACTCCTTGTAAGGAAAGTTATGACCAACCTAGTCAGCATATTAAAAAGCAGAAACGTTACTTTGCCTACAAAGGCCCATCTAGTCAAGGCTATGGCTTTTCCAGGAGTCATGTATGGATGTGAGAGCTGGACTATAAAGAAAGCTGAGAGCCAAATAATTGATGTTTTTGAACTGTGGTATTGGAGAAGACTCTTGAAAGTCCCTTGAACTGCAAGGAGATCCAACAAGTCCATCCTAAAGGAGATCAGTCCTGAGTGTTCGTTGGAAGGACTGATGTTGAAGCTGAAACTCCAATACTTTGGCCACCTCATGAGAAGAGTTGACTCACTGGAAAAGACTCTGATGCTGGGAAGGATTGGGAGCAGGAGGAGAAGGGGACAACAAAGGATGAGATGGCTGGAAGGCATCATCAACTCGATTGTCATAGGTTTGGGTGGACTCTGGGAATTGGTGATGGACAGGGAGGACTTGCGAGCTGCAGTTCATGGGGCTGCAAAGAGTTGGACACGACCGAGGGACTGAACTGACTTGAGGAGATCTTTCCGACCCAGGGATCACACCTATTTCTCTTACATCTCCTACATTGGCAGGAGGGTTCTGAAGCTGCAAAAAGCAAAATATGAGGGAAGATTTGACTTAATCTAAACTTATAATTGAGAAGGCCAAAATCACATTTGTTCAAAATCTGAATGAAGCAGTTATTGCTCGTCTAGGAAAGAATAGTGCCTTGTCACTCAAGACAGGCACAAGAAGATGGCCATAGCTCTCCACACTATGAATACGAGCACTGCTTCTCATGTTTAAGTGAAAATAAGTGATACATAAAATATTAAAGGGATTGTTTCAGGAAGAAAACTATATCAAATGTAAAAACTAAAGAGATTCACAGCTAGTAAGCTTTGAGATTATAAAACAGGAGAAACTTTCTGAGCTCCTGCAAATATTTAAAGAATGATTACAATTTTACTGGCATGTTTTCATTACTTTCTATAGAAGAAGGAATAAGAGAAAATAAATATGGAATCATCAATGTTTCATTAGACATTAAGTACAATTTCTTCACTGAAAGGCAGTTAACAAATGAAAGATGCTTATTAAGAAGCTTATGAAATAATTATTCATAATAATAAACTACCCAATTTTTTATGTTAGTATAAACTAACAGGTGTTTTTCACTATACATTACATTATATCAATATTTTCAATTGCTTTTGACCTTCAAAATACTCTATATAATATAAAGGACACATTACAATTATTTCTATATTGAAGTAAGCAAGTTTGGTCACAAATCTTTTTTAACTAAAGAAGGAGAAACAAGTTTTTTCTATTGGTTATTGATTACATCTTTTATATAAAGCCAGAAGCATATTTCAACTCATTTTCCAATATCCTATTAACAGATCCTTCTGGAGTTAGCACATATTGCGTGTAGACTCTGCAGAGCATAAATAAGTACACGGTACAGGATGCTTTTAATAAAATGTTTCAAGACTTTCTACTCTGCAATCCTAATAAAATTACCTAAGCTCAGCTAGGAGCATTCAGTCTTCCAGTATAGTTTCCCTTCCCTTATTCCTCATCACAGAAAGGGACAATGTATCAGAAATTTCCACATGCTGTTCAATATTTTGGTGCATCAAAGTCCCTTGTTTTTGTCTTAAAATATAAATTAAGTTGCTCTCAGAGATTTTGATTCAGTTTATGTCTGTGAGTTTCTAGAATCTAGATTTTAACAAGTGTTTCCACTGATTTAATCTAATATGACTGAAATTTTCTAATTTTTTATATTTTGGGTAAATAACAGTAATAAATTATATTTTTAGGAGAATAAATACTTTTGCATGTTTATTTAAAAATAAAATGTCTAAATTTATGTTGTTGTATTATCTATAGAATAATTGTTATGTATGCTCTAATTAAGCCCTAGCAGGAATATAGAAGATTCAGTAATTCAAGAAAACTAGATGTGAAAACACCTCTGACTTCTGAACCACAGAGTTTAATCTAGCACTCTAGATGAAAAATTAAAAAAAGTGTTCTTGGCGGGATTCTCCCGGAAGCAGAATTTGAGATGGATTTCAATGTGTAGAATGTCTATAAGGCAATGAGCTTGGGAGATCAGCAGCCAAAGGAGAGAAAGCAGATTTGAGTAGGTGAAGACATGGCAGTAAGATGTCAGGTAGTAACTGCCTCCTCTGGCTCCATAGAAATCTCTGGAGCAAGTGTGGGTTAATAGAGTTGTCCTTGAGTTGATCTCAAACAGCTGAGCCTTTATAATCTCTCATATAAGTCATTGAGGTGGGCTCTATAGGAAAGGGCATGACTTTTAGCAAAGACGTTCTTCACATCTGAGGAAACTGCAAAAAGCATGACAGCTGAAGGACATCTACTGACAAATGTTTCCAGCAGCTGTGACAACAAATCCTTCCTGGAGGGCAAATAATTGCTGAGCTTTGCCATATCAACTGCAAACAGTTGTGAGTTGTAAAATGTGAGATATCAAAAACAACTGTCCTAACAGAGCCCTAATTACACACGTGAGTAAGACAACACAAAATAATTTCTTTAACATCATAAGTTAATTTAAATAATATCATTAATGTCATTAAATCAAGTTGTAATAGTTTATGGATTTGGATTTCTTGTGTCTGCTATGCTTTTTTGGTCCTGGAGTGAGGGATCGTTCTCTGTTGGCTATTTGGCAGCAGGAGAGAGTTCAGTTTGGTTTTGCTTTTCTCCTAGAGCAAGCTCCCTTGACATATCTGGTATATAACAGCAGAAAATAAAAGAAATATTTATTCAGGAATTTAGAAGTTTTTTATCAAAGATATCTAAGATGTAGCACATTTATGACATCTTCTTAATGACTAAGGAGGTATCATAAATGTGCTACAATATCACCTTTTTAGTGATATCCAGAACAATCTACATTGGAAATAGACTTTTGTAATATTACTGTCTATTGCACATAAACATGAATCAATTTGATGATTTGCACTTTTTAGTTTCCTATCAGTAATTATCAGTGCTTTCTATAGAGGTAGTTCATGGATATACACTTCCCCACTAACAATCTATAAGGAATAAGATTACAATTATAATTTTCACATTAAATATTACCACTCTTATCTTTATGAATAAACAGAATCAAACTACATTGAGACCAGCTTTCTCTAACCTTACTGTAGTCACAGTTCTTTGCTCTTTGGGTGTTATGACAGCAACTTATATGAAGAATCCATTCAAGGCAGATGCAGCCATATTCTCAGCTGAGCATTTACACAGAGGCATGTGACAAAGGATCCTCTGTGTCAGTTTCTGGACACTAAACCACTTTGGAATAATAAACCCAGAGCATCATTCTAAACTGCATCAGTAATAGGACCGAATGCATTCTCAAAACTCTATTATTGCAAGGGTAGGAATTTCTGTTCAATGTTTCTTGCAATTTATACACTATGAAATTCCATCAATTAAATAAATAATTTCTATGATCTAGTACATTAGCACATCCTCAAGTGTTGACTGAGTGTCTTATTAGCAAAAACACATAGAGTAGCTTATTCTGCATTGTGGACTTTTAAATCAATTCATTCAAACACATGCTTGGGGAAAGCCTTCCTAAGAAGGACAGTTCAAAAATTAGCTGTTCATGGTTATAAGAAGGGTAGGTTAAAACTAACAAATGCACATAAGTATTTCTGGCCTAGGCTACAATCTATTCAAGAAAATTATAGACAATTTGACACAAGAATAATAGTGAAAATTTCTCACTCATGCCCAACTCTTTGCTACCCCATGGACTCTACAGTTCATGGAATTCTCCAGGCCAGAACACTGGAGTGGGTGGTGGTGGTGGTTTAACTGCTAAGTTGTGTTCGACTCTTGTGACCCCATGGATTTTAGCCTGCCAGACTCCTCTGTCCACAGGATTCTCCAGGCAAGAATACTGGAGTGGGTTGACAATTTCTACTTCAGGGAGCTTCCCAACCCAGGGATTGAACACAGGTCTTCTGCATTGCAGGTGGATTCTATACCAGCTGAGCCACAAAGTAAGCCTAAGAATACAAATCAAAACTAAAATGCCAAATAAAGTATAAAATGTGATTATTGTATAACCATAGTTGTCATTACCAAAAATCTATCACCAAGATATCAAACATTGTTTTCAGTATGTATGCTACAGAAAACATGACACAATGACACAATGTCCATGACCAAGGCAGGCTATTAGATATCCCAGCTTAATTCACTCATTAAAGTGAATGTGAAAGTTGCTTAGTCATGTCTGACTCTTTGTGACCCCATGGACTATATATAGTCCAAGGAATTCTCCAAGCCAGAATACTGGAGTGGGTAGCCTTTCCCTTATCCAGGGAAATTTCCCAACCCAAGGATGGAACCCAGGTCATCCACTTTGCAAGCGGATTCTTTACCAGCTGAACCACAATGGAAGCCCAATTCACTCATTAGGTCCACGACTAAACATTGAGATACAGATTCCAAAATACACCTGACATATAACTCCAACATTTGATACTTCATATACCACTTTGAATAATTAAAATTTAAAGTATTTCAATGAAACAATAAAGTAGAAAATAAACACTAAGTAAAAAATAAAAGGAAATATCTACATGATTGTGTGTGAGTGTATGTATATGAATATATGTCCATTTATTTCCATAACAGAAAAATATTATTTGGGCACTAGGTTATAATGTAAAGATTAAATGTCTAATGTCATGTATGAGACAGAAAAAAAGAGACAGTTATAGAGAATACAATTTTAAGTAATAAAAAATTATTATGAGGAAAATCAACTTTTTATACATTTAAAATATCATAAATGTTAAAATATCAAACAGAGTGGTGCTAGAAGCTATTTGGAATGTATATAAAGCTAGGAAAATAAACACATATCATGTATTATTATAAATGGTTTTCTAAAGATGATTACCCTGCCATACAGGATGGTGGGAGCTATTTAGATTATAAAAGATTAATTACTATATCCTAAAGGAGATAAGTTCTGGGTGTTCATTGGAAGGACTGATGCTGAAGCTGACACTCCAATACTTTGGCCACCTGATGTGAAGAGGTGACTCATTTTAAAAGACCCTGATGCTGGGAAAGATTGAGGGCAGGAGAAGAAGGGGAAGACAGAGGATGAGATGGTTGGATGGCATCACTGACTCGATGGATATGGGTCTGGGTGGACTCTGAGAGTTGGTGATGGACAGGGAGGCCTGGCTGTGCTGTGGTTCATGGGGTTACAAAGAGTCGAACATGATTGAGCGACTGAACTGAACTGAACTATATTTTCTGTGATTCATGTTGTTACAAGCTTGCTTTGTGCTTGAGGGTCCCCAACCGAACTCAGCCCAACATAATCAAATTCAAAACTTTCATCTAAACAGAAAATTAAGTCAACAGCTACAGTCAGCAAGTGTTCTGAAGGAGTATCAGAAACTAGCTTTTGGGCAAGTCATTTTAAAACTTTTTAATTGTGGTGTTGAAGAAGACTCTTGAGATTCCCTTGAATAGCAGGGAGATCCAACCAGTCTAACTTAAAGGAAATCAGTCCTGGGTGTTCATTGGAAGGACTGATGCTGAAGCTGAGACTCCAATACTCTGGCCACCTGATGCGAAGAGCTGATTCATTTGAAAAGACCCTGATGCTGGGAAAGATTGACGGCAGGAGGAGAAGGGGATGACAGAGGGTGAGATGGGTTGGATGGCATCATCGACTCAATGGACATGAGTTTGAGTAAACTCTGGGAGATGGTGATGGGAAGCCTGGTGTGCTGTAGTCCATGGGGTCGCAGAGTCCAACATGACTAGCAACTGAATTGAACTGAACTGAACAGGTTTTTACTCTTCTAGCTGTGCCACACAGTAAAGAGAAAGAGAGTACATGAAATACATAATCACAGCCCATAGAAATAGGAGGGTCATGTAGCCCAATCTCCAACTGAATGAATGAATTCACTGTACAGCATGCTTAGGAAATGGACATCAGGCTCCCCTAAAATGAGTTCATAGCAAGGAGTGTATGGTGGAAAGGATTCCTTTATTTGGAAAGTTATTATTCTCAGAAAGTCCTGTATTATTTGGAGTAGAAATGTGCCTGACCACTGTTCCTACTTCTACTTTGTGAAGAAACACAAAGTACATCAACTCTTTCTTCCAAATGAAAGTTTTTCAAGTATTTTAAGATAAAATATTGTCCCTGACTTACCTTTTCTTCTTCAGGTGAAGCCTCAACAACTTGCTTGGCTTATCTCACACATGGACCCTCCAAACCCTGGGGAAATCTGCTTGGGAATATTAGTTTGTCAATCTTATTTTTCTGTGGGGCACCTGCAATGGGATATAATGCACCATCAGTGGAATAACAAAGAGCCATGGTCAGAGAATGTATTTTCTGTATCTACATACAGATACAGAAAAAGTTTCCTGCTGCAACTTTAGCTACATGTGGGTATTTTTAGAGCAGTATGTGTATGTCTCTTTGCTTGCTTGCTTTACCCAGGCACATCACACATTCTTTCCATAGAAACCCCATAGCCAAATGGAAATTCTCAATTTGAATCTAGATTTCTAGTCATTGAGCAAGTATGTCATTTAGTCTGAAAATAAAAATTCAAAATGTTAAATCTACTCCAACTTGCATGCTACCAAAGTAATGCTCAAAATTCTCCAAGCTAGGTTTCAACAATACGTGAATGGAGAACTTCTAGATTTTCAAGTTGGACTTAGAAAAGGCAGAGGAGCCAGATATCAAATTGCCAACATCCATTGGTTTATAGAAAAACAAGAGAATTCCAGAAAAGCATCTACCTCTGCTTTATTGACTATGCCAAAGCCTTTGACTGTGTGGATCACAAAAAAACTGTGGAAAATTCTGAAAGAGATGAGAATAACAGACCACCTGACCTGCATCCTGAGAAATCTGTATGCAGGTCAAGAAGCAACAGTTAGAAATGGACATGGAACAACAAACTAGTTCCATATTGGGAAAAAAGAATATGTCAAGGCTGTATACTGTCACCCTGCTTATTTAACTTATATGCAGAGTACATCATGCCAAATGCTGGGCTGGATGAAGGACTAGATGGAATCAAGATTGCTGAGAGAAAATAAAAAACCTCAGATATGCAGAAGACACCACCCTTAGGGCAGTAAGTGAAAGGAACTAAAGAGCCTCTTGAAGACAGTGAAAGAGAGTGAAAAATTTGGCTTAAAGCTCAACTTTCAGAAAACTAAGATCATGGCATCTGGTTCTATCATTTCATGGGATAAAATCAGCCCTGAAATTAAAAGATGCTTACTCCTTGGAAGAAAAGCTATGACCAGCCTAGACACATATTAAAAAGCAGAGACTTTACTTTGCCAACAAAGTAAAGCACATCTAGTCACAGCTACGGTTTTTCCAGTAGTCAGGTATGCATGTGAGAGCTGGACCATAAAGAAAGCTGAGCACCAAAGAACTGATGCTTTAGAACTGTGGTGTTGATATACTGTATTGTTTTTTTCGCTTCTGGCTTACTTCACTCTGGATAATGGGCTCCAGTTTGGTCCACCTGAGTAGAATTGCTTCAAATGAATTTTTTTTTAATGCTGAGTAATATTCCATTGTGTATATGTACCACAGCTTTCTTATCCATTTGTCAGTTGATGGGCATCTAGGTTGCTTCCATGTCCTGGCTATTGTAAACAATGCAGCGATGAACATTGGGGTACACGTGGCTCTTTCAATTCTGGTTTCCTCGGTGTATATGCCCAGCAGTGGGATTGCTGGGTCATATGGCAGGACTATTTGCAGCTTTTTAAGGAACCTCCACACTGTTTTCCATAGTGGCTGTACTAGTTTACATTCCACCAACAGTGTAAGAGAGTCCCCTTTTCTCCACATCCTCTCCAGCATTTATTGCTTGTAGATTTTTGGATTACAACCATTCTGACTGGTGTAAAGTGATACCTCATTGTGGTTTTGATTTGCATTTCTCTGATAATGAGTGATGTTGAACATCTTTTCATGTGTTTGTTAGCCATTTTTATGTCTTCTTTGGAGAAATGTCTGTTAAGTTCTTTGGCCCACTTTTTGATTGGGTTGTTTATATTTCTAGAACACATATATATGGGATTTAGAAAGACGGTAACGAGAACCCAACATGCGAGACAGCAAAAGGAACGCAGATGTATAGAATAGACTCGTGGACTCTGAGGATGAGGGTAAGGGTGGGATGATATGGGAGAATGGCATTGAAACATGTTAATTATCATATGTCTAATCAATTGCCAGCCCAGGATTGATGCTCGGGGCTGGTGCAAGGAGATTTCCCGGGGGGAGGGAGGAGGGAGGGGGGTTCTGGAGGAGGAGCATATGTAAACCCATGGCGATATCATGACATTATATGGCAAAAACAATTAAAAAAAAAAAGAAAAGAAAAAAGAAAAAAAATTTAAAAAAATGACATGCTAAACCTAATATATAATACATTGTAAAGTAAAAAAAAAAAGAAAAACTGGTGGTGTTGGAGAAGACTTTTTTTTTTTATTCGTTTTGCCACTTTTTGATTGGGTCGTTTATTTTTCTAGAATGGAGCTGCAGGAGTTGCTTGTATATTTTTGAGATTAATTGTTTGTCCGTTGCTTCATTGGCTATTATTTTCTCCCATTCTGAAGGCTGTCTTTTCACCTTGCTTATAGTTTCCTTTGCTGTGCAGAAGCTTTTGATTTTAATTAGGTCCCATTTGTCTATTCATGCTTTTATTTCCAATATTCTGGGAGGTGGGTCATGGAGTATCCCACTTTAGTTTATGTCAGAGAGTGTTTTCCCAATGTTATCCTCTAGGAGTTTTATAGTTTCTGGTATTATGCTTAGATCTTTGATCCATTTTGAGTTTATCTTTGTGTATGGTGTTAGAAAGTGTTCTAGTTTCATTCTTTTACAAGTGGCTGTCCAGTTTTCCCAGCACCACTTGTTAAAGAGATTATCTTTTCTCCATTGTATATTCTTGCCTCCTTTGTCAAAGATAAGGTGACCATAAATGTGTGGATTTATCTCTGGGCTTTCTATTCTGTTCCATTGATCTATATTTCTGTCTTTGTGCCAGTACCATACTGTCTTAATGACTGTGGATTTGTAGTATAACCTAAAGTCAGGTAGGTTGATTCCTCCAGTTCCAATCTTCTTTCTCAAGATTGCTTTGGCTATACGAGGTTTTTTGTATTTCCATACAAATTGTGATGGAGAAGACTCTTGATTGAGAGTACCCTGGACTGCAAGGAGATCAAACCAGGAAATCAGTCCTGGAAATTCATTGGAAGGACTGATGCTGGAGCTGAAGCTCCAATACTTTAGCCACGTGATGCAGAGAACTGACTCACTGGAAAAGACCCTGATGATGGCAAAGATTGAAGGCAGGAGTAGGGAATGACAGAGGGTGAGATGTTGGATTGCATCACCAACTCAATGGACATAAGTGTGAGCAAGTTGATGACGGACAGGGAAGACTGGTGTGCTGCAGTATTGGGGGTCACAAAGAGCTGGACACGACTGTGCGACTGAACTGACTGAGTCCCCCAGCATATGCTGTTTGTTTTCTGTTCATTACATAGCTCTTTATAACCTACAAAGTCCCGACATAATGAACTTCCCATACACATCTGTTCAGTTCAGTAGCTCAGTTGTGTCCGACTCTTTGTGACATACACCTAGGCATGTCATATTTGCTCAAGCTTTTTGCAAATACTGTTTCAACTTCCTGGAAGACCCTCTCCAATTCCATGCTCATCTACACTCACTTCTTTTAACTTATTTCAAGCCATTCACAAACTTTTTTTTTTAATTTTGATTTCTATGATCCTCCAGAACAGCGCCAGTTAACAGCACATTTATACACTGAAGTGCTTCTTATTAACATTTAGTGTTCTCACTAAATAGCCAACATTGGTCTCCCATGTTTCACAGAGCATTCTGCAATTTGAATTAATATATTCTGCCCTGTTTTATCATGCATAGCTTTTCTTTCGTATTTAAACAGTGATGCATTTACATAAAAGTTTAAAAATAAAGATATCTTACATTTATGCCTTTAATCTAAAAATTGGATTTTATTATCTCATCCTTTCTTTGCTCATTTTATTTCTATTCCTATGGATTCAGACACACTTTGTTGCTTTCAGTATTTTTCATATTCCCCAATTTGTGCATTGGACTTCCTGGAGTCTATTATTAAAGACTCACAACCATTTATAATATTTTTCAAAATTTATATACCCCACTTTCTGAAGTTTGAACATTTATTTTCAGTTTAATCTTATAATATAGAGTCAAAATTTCTTTAAATTATGTTTCTGTCTTTCATTTAAATTGTTTTCAATTGTGGAATTTGAATTGCATTTTAGAAACTCATTATTTTCCAGTTATATTCTTTTTTAGAGTTTATAATCATAATATTCCACCTAAAGTCTTTAAGTAATTTGTATAAAGCTTACTAAAGTATAACTTAAATATGAAAGTGAAAAATTCATAACTATGTAGCTCAAACAGTTTTCACCAAGGAAACATACCCATATAACCAGAGAAGTCAAAGAGATTTCAAGCAGCAGAGAAACAAACTGCCCTCTGAGGAGGAACACATGGCCGGAAATGATGGGGTGCCTTTAGAACCAGAGGTTTTTGGTTCTCCAAGTGAAGAAATAAAATTTTGCCAAGAACCAATAATCTTGACAAAGGAGTAAATGTGTTATATGAAGTTGAAGCCCCTGGAAATACCTTAATTTCAGCCTACTAGACCATTGATCATGCTGCTGCTGCTAAGTTGCTTCAGTCATGTCTGACTCTGTGCAACCCCATAGACAGCAGCCCACCAGTCTCCCACGTCCCTGGGATTCTCTAGGCAAGAATACCGGAGTGGGTTGCCATTTCCTTCTTCAATGCATGCATGCATGCTGAGTCGCTTCAGTCATGTCCGACTCTGTGCGACCCCATAGACAGCAGCCGTCCAGGCTCCTCTGTCCACAGGATTCTCCAGGCAAGAATACTGGAGTGGGTTGTAATTTCCTTCTCCAACTGATCATGAGAGTCAGGTAACTCATGGTCATAATTCTGACCCACAGAAACTGTGAGATAATAAATATATGTTGTTTTGAGCAATGATGTCTCTGGTACATAATTACACTGCAACAGAAAACAAACTTACTAAATCAGAATCTTCATATTTAACAAGAATCCTAGTTGACTCATATGCCCATTAGGTTTGATACATTTCTATGTACTCTATGCTGAAGTAACACTGACAGCAGCAGCTCCAGAAAAGAAGGGGAGAAAAAACAGGGATCTCAAACGTACTTACCATAAATCTTAATGGTTCAAATTAGTATAAAAATAAGTAAAAAGAAAGTGAAGCTGCTCAGTCATGTCCAACTCTTTGTGACCCCATGGACTATAACCCCACGCAGGCTCCTCCTTCCATGAGATTTTCCAAGCAAGAATACTGGAGTGGGTTGCCATTTCCTTCTCCAGAAATTAGTATAACGGTTAATCAGTTCAGTTCAGTCATTCAGTTATGTCCAGCTCTTTGCGACCCCATGAACTGCAGCATGCCAGGCATCCGTGTTCATCACCAACTCCTGGAGTCCACCCAAACCCATGTCCATCGAGTCAGTGATGCCATTCAGTCATCTCATCCTCTGTCGTCCCCTTCTCCTCCTGCCCCCAATCCTTCCCAGCATCAGGGTCTTTTCCAATGAGTCAACTCTTTGCATGAGGTGCCCAAAGTATTTTGAGCTTCAGCTTCAACATCAGTCCTTGCAATGAACATCCAGGACTGATCTCCATTAGGATGGACTTGTTGGGCCTTCTTTCAGTCCAAGGGACTCTCAAGAGTCTTCTCCAACACCACAGTTCAAAAACATTAATTTTTCAGCACTCAGCCTTTTTCACTGTCCAACTCTCACATCCATACATGACTACTGGAAAAACCATAGCCTTGACTAGATGGACCTTTGTTGGTAAAGTAATGTCTCTGCTTTTCAATATGCTATCCAGGTTGGACATAACTTTCCTTCCAAGCAGTAAGTGTCTTTGATTTCATGGCTGCAATCACCATCTACAGTGATTTTGGAGCCCTAAAAAAGAAAGTATGACACTGTTTCCCCATCTATTTCCCATGAAGTGATGGGACCAGATGCCATGATCTTAGTTTTCTGAATGTTGAGCCTTAAGCCAACCTTTTCACTCTCCTCTTTCACTTTCAACAAGAGGCTTTTTAGTTCCTCTTCACTTTCTACCATAAGGGTGGTATCATCTGCATATTTGTGGTTATTGATATTTCTCCCAGCAATCTTGATTCCAGCTTGTGCTTCTTCCAGCCCAGCATTTCTCATACACGTTATATACTCTGCATATAATTTAAATAAGCAGGTTGACAGTATACAGCCTTGATGTACTCCTTTTCCTATTTGGAACCACTCTGTTGTTCCATGTCTAGTTCTAACTGTTGCTTCCTGACCTGCATACAGGTTTCTCAAGAGACAGGTCAGATGGTCTAATATTCCCATCTCTTTCAGAATTTTCCAGTTTATTGTGATCCACATGGTCAAAGGCTTTGGCATAGTCAATAAAGCAGAAGTAGGTGTTTTTCTGGAACTCTCTTGCTTTTTCAGTAATCCAGCAGATGTTGGCAATTGGATCTCTGGCACCTCTGCCTTTTCTAAAACCATCTTGAACATCTAGAAGTTCATGGTTAATATTTCAACATTATATTTATAACTTCATTATAGATATGATATTTTGTATATTGTAAAATATACATGAAATAAAAACATAAATGGATGAAATAAACATAAAATAAATAATGTTTTAAAATATTTAATTTATATTATACAGTATAAAATATTTTCTAATTGAATTTATGAGTAATAATATTGTCAATATCATTATACCTGTTTCAATTTTATATATTTATATTTCTTACATGGTAATATTAATTAGCAACTTATCAAAAGTTCAGTTTATCTAAAAAGTGTTGGTTTACATTATGGTAGAGAAATTTGAGCATAAGAATATATTCTCAGTTTATATTTATGCTTAAGTTTTATGAGTGCAATAGTCATTAAGTTGATAAATTTACATACATTGTAATATGTTATAAAAAACTGACAAGGGACAGAAAGTACACCAAGTCCCCAGATCATGATTTCCTTGGATAAATGGCTGATTCCAGGACTGGAACAGAAAATAGAAAAGATGAGCTGGAGTTTATAGAGCCTTATAGAGCCAGAAAATAAGGAATTGCTTAACAAATAAAACACACACAACAAATCAAAACCCTTTAATGATAGCATATATCTAAGGGACATAGGAGCTAACTGCGTCCCTTTGCCAGCAGCCAATACTGAAATAATCTGAGCAGCAAAATAAATAAAACAGTATTGGATTACAACTGAAATTATAAAATAATGTCCATGAGCTCATACTGACATAAATGATTGAATAAATAAATAAATGAGGGACAAAAGACAAGTCTCCAGTGCAGAATTATTCTAAACAGTTTATTTAAACATTTTGCCTTCAAGCATGTGGAACACATAAGACTCCAAAAAGCCAAAATAATCTTGAAAAAGAGAAAACAAAGCTAGAGGCATTACATTTCCTGATTTCAAAATATTATAAAGATACACTAATTCAAAGAGTATGATATTGGTATAAAGGTAACAGATACACCTATGAACATAATACAGACCCCAGAAGTAAAACAACACATGGACAGTCAACTTACTGTCAACATGTCTGCCAAGCAATGGGGAAAGAATAGCCTCTTCAACAAGTGCTGAGAAAACTGGATATTCTCATGCCAAATAATGAAAGTGTACCTTAAAAAATACACAAAAATTAACCTGAAGTAGTTAAAAACTTAAAAGTCAGACAAACTGTAAAACTCCTAGAGGGAAACACAGGGGAAAAGCTTCTTGACAATGATCTTGGATATGACACCAAAAGCACAAGTCACAAAAGCAAAAAATATAGTGACACTCCATCAGGCAGGTAATCAATCAATCATTCAGTCAGTCTATAATTTGATTTTTTGTTAGCTGATTAGCAAAGCAAGATTCTGAGAGAGTCAATTCTTAGGCAGATTGATAAAAAGTCTGTTGTCTCCGAGGAGGAGAAAGGGGCCTGGGGTTCTCAAGGAGGAGGAAAGAACAAACGCTTTTTTTCCCCCTTTCCTCTACATTCCTTAGTCTCAGTAACATAAAACTGTTTTCTTTAAGCCCAGAACTGATGATTACACAACAAACAACTCAGTTTAAATTCTGTACAAGTCTCCTTCCCCTTTCTGTCAGGGGGAAGTCTATGTCAGAAGTTTTCTCTGTCTCTTTTCTTACTTTAATAAAACTCTGTTTCTTGAGTGATCAAGACTGGTCCCTGGTCCCGAATCTAAATCTCCTTCCTCTGAGATCATGAATCTGACATTGCTCACCATTCCAAGATAGCCCACATAAAGTGGGAATCCCATATACACTTGTGGTGAAGTATGACCACCACTGTCCTTTCCCATACCAGCCTTGTTAGGAAAGGAATATAAATGCATGAAGAAAATAGATAGTGAAGGAAGTCAATATGCAATAATAGCTTCAATTTACTGAATATCTATTATATGCCAAGGGCTTCCATTGTGGCTCAGATGGTAAAGAACCCAGGTTTGATCCCTGGGTTAAGAAGATCCCCTGCAAAAGGGAAAAGCTACCCACCTCAGGATTCTGGCCTGGAGAATTCCATGGACTGTATAGTCCATGGGGTTGCAAAGAGTCAGACACAACTGAGCAACTTTCACTTTCACTTTTCACATACCTAGTCAAATAGTAACAACTCAGCAAACTGGACATTATTATTCTTAGTTATCTATAACCGGGATGCAGAAGGATTAAACAATAGGCTCAAGTCATGTCCTCACAGGTACTAGTAGCAAACCTGATATATGAATCCAGGAATAAGTTGAGCCCTTGCTCTGAACCACCAGGGCACATGGACTACTGATACCATTTTAACAGACAGATAAGGGACACATGTGCTTTGATAATCATGCTGGGCAAGTGATTCTTCTTTTTTACATAAGGAAGTGTAAGTATTCTTTGTTTAATGATAAGGAAAAAAAAGTTTCTTATATATGTACAAAGGCTAGCAAAAGGTACAAAGGCTATCTGACCTTGCTACTGAAGAGGCACACAGATGAGATCTCAAACAGCTAGAAGCTGATGGTCAATTTGGGGTTTACTGTGAATCCCTGGATTCAATGACTACCTTATTTTACTTCCCAGTGTGATCAAGTATAAAGTTAAATGACCTATGACTAATGCTTACATAAATTTCCAGCTGCTACTTAGCTATTTGGAAGTTGCTTATCACAGGAGCATGGGTTTTCCCACCCTACTTCCCTCTTTTCTCAACTACCTACTGTTTCTTACAAACTTTATAAGAGGAACACAGCAAATTAAAATTCATAGAGTTCTCTTTTGATTTCCAGATGGTTGATGTGTACCAGGTGAGAAATTCAGTAAATTTAATGGATACGTGTTGCTAAATATCTGCTTAACTTTGCCCCTACCTAATGATATTAGGAGATTCATATAAAAAGTTATACATACTTTACATGATGATAAGTTTTTTTTTTTTAATTTTAGTTACTTTATTGTGTTGGTTTTGCCATACAACGACATGAAACTGCCATGGGTCTACATATGCTCCCCCTCCAGAACCCTCCTCCCTCCTCCCTCCCGATTCCCTCCCCCTGGGAAATCTCAGTGCACCAGCCCCGAGCATCAATCCTAGGCTGGCGATTGATTTCACACATGACAATTAACATGTTTCAATGCCATTCTCCCATAATGATCAGATTTTTAAGAATTTTTCACAGCTGACATTTTTGGACCTCCATTAAAAATATCTCTAAAAATATAATTTCCATATGACCCAGCAATACCACAACTGGGCAAATACCCAGAGAAAAGCATAATTCAAGAAGAAACATGCACCCCAATATTCACTGCAGGATTATTTACAATAGCCAGGACATGGAAGAAATATAAATGTCCATCAACAGAGGAATGGATAGAGAAGATGTGTTATCTATCTACCTACCTATCTATATATCTATGTGTAGAATATTACTCACTACATAAATATATAAAAAGAATAATATTCAGCCAAAAAAATGAATGAAATTACATCATTTGCAGAGATGTGGATAGACACAGAGACTATCATACAGACTAGAGCAAGTCAGAATCAGATATCAATTCATATAGGTGGAATCTAGAAAAGAGATACAGATGATCTTATTTGCAAAGCAGAAATAGAGACACAGACATAGAGAATAAACATATGGATACCAAAAAGGGAAGGGGTTAAATGAATTGGGAGATTTACTAACATATACACTACTATATATAAAATAGATAATCAATGAGAACTTACTGTATAGCATAGGGAACTGTACTCAGTGCTCTGTAGTGACATAAATTGGAAAGCAAAAAGGGGGGATACATATATATATATACACAGCTGATTCACTTTGTTGTATAGAAGAAACTGACACAGTAGTTTCTTCTGCTATATCACAACTTTATTTCAATTTAAAAAATACCTCTAAGTTATGAGAGCAACATCTATATAACATGGTAGGATATTTATAGTTTCTAGTATTTCTTCTTGGGCTTCCCTGGTGGGTCAGCAGTAAAGAATTGGCTTGCAATGCAGGAGCCGTAGGAGATGCAGGTTTGATCCCAGGGCCAGGAAGATCCCCTGGAGGGAGGCATGGCAGCCCACTCAGTATTCTTGCCTGGATAATCCCATGGACAGAGGAATATGGAGGGTTACAGTCCATCGGGTCTCAAAGAGTCCAATATGTCTGAATCAACTTAGCATGCATGCATGCATTTTGTCATACTATGTTAGCTCAATAGCAACACCCAATCAGTTTAAAAAATATTTTAACAGTGCTCTTTGCAAAGATAAATCTGAAAGCACTCTGGATAAGTAAGTTAATAGTTCTATCTAAATACAACATTTTTGATAAATTAAACTACTGTTCAGTTCAGTTGTTCAGTCGTGTCCGACTCTTTGCGACCCCATGAACTGCAGCATGCCAGGCCTCCTTGTCCATAACCAACTCCCAGAGTTTACCCAAACTCATGTACATCAAGTGGGTGATGCCATCCAACTGTCTTATCCTCTGTTGTCCCCTTCTCCTCCTGCCCTCAATCTTTCACAGCATCAGGATCTTTTCAAATGAGTCAGCTCTTTGCATCAGGTAGCCAAAGTATTGCAGCTTCAACTTCAATATCAGTCCTTCCAATGAACACCCAGGACTGATCTCCTTTAGGGTGGACTGGCTGGATCTCCTCGAAGTCCAAGGGACTATCAAGTCTTCTCCAACACCACAGTTCAAAAGCATCAATTCTTTGGTGCTCAGTTTTCTTTATAGCCCAACTCTCACGTCCATACATGACCACTGGAAAAACCATAGCCTGGACTAGATGGATCTTTGTTGAGAGTAATGTCTCTGCTTTTTAATATACTGTCTAGGTTGGTCATAACTTTCCTTCCACGGAATAAGTTTAATTTCATGGCTGAAATCATCATCTGCAGTGATTTTTCAGCCCTCCAAAATAAAGTCAGACACTGTTTTCACTGTTTCCCAATCTGTTTGCCATGAAGTGATGGGACCAGATTGCATGATCTTAGTTTTCTGAATGTTGAGCTTTAAGCCAATTTTTTCATGCTCCTCTTTGACTTTCATCAAGAGACTCTGTTTCTTCTTCACTTTCTGACACAAGGGTGGTGTCATTGGATATCTGAGGTTATTGATATTTCTCTCCACAATCTTGATTCCAGCTTGTGCTTCTTTCAGCCCAGCATTTCTCATGATGTACTCTAAATATAATAAATAAGCAGGGTTACAATATACCACCTTGACGTACTCCTTTTGCTATTTGGAACCAGTCTGTTGTTCCATGTCCAGTTCTAACTGTTGCTTCCTGACCTACATACAGGTTTCTCAAGAGACAGGTCAGATGGTCTGGTATGACCATCTCTTTCAGAATTTTCCATAGTATATTGTGATCCACATAGTCAAAGGCTTTGGCATAGTCAATAAAGCAGAAATAGATTTTTTTTTTGAAACTCTCTTGCTTTTTTGATGATCCATGGGATGTTGGCAATTGGATCTCTGGTTCCTCTGCCTTTTCTAAAACCAGCTTGAACATCTGGAATTTCACAGTTCACTTATTGCTGAAGCCTGGCTTGGGGAATTTTGAGCATTACTTTACTAGTGTGTGAGATGAGTGCAATTATGCAGTAGTTTGAGGGTTCTTTGGCATTGCTTTTCTTTGGGATTGGAATGAAAACGGACATTTTCCACTCAGTGGCAACTGCTGAGTTTTCCAAGTTTGCTGGCATATTGAGTGCAGCACTTTTACAGCATCATCTTTTAGGATTTGAAATAGCTCAACTGGAATTCCATCACCTCCACTAGCTTTGTTGGTAGTGATGCTTCCTAAGGCCCACTTAACTTCACATTTCAGGATGTCTGGCTCTAGGTGAGTGATCACACCATCGTGACTATCTGGGTTGTGAAGATATTTTTTGTACAGTTTTTCTGTGGATTCTTGCCACCTCTTCTTAATATCTTCTGCTTCTGTTAGGTCCCTACCATTTCTGTCCTTTATTGAGCCCTTCTTTGCATGAAATGTTCCTTTGGTATTTCTACTTTTCTTGAAGAGATCTTTGGTGTTTCCCATTCTATTGTTTTCCTAGATATCTTTGCACTGTTCACTGAGGAAGGCTTTCTTATCTCTTCTTGCTATTCTTTGGAATTCTGCATTCAGATGGGTATATCTTTCCTTTTCTCCTTTACTTTTTACTTTTCTTTTGACAGCTATTGGTAAGGCCTCCTCAGACAGCCACTTTGCTTTTTTGCATTCTTAAACCACTGTATATAAGGTTAATAAAGGTACATGGAAACCAAACTACATAATAAATGAAAGAACTAAGGATGTATCTAGAAAAGAGAAAATGGTTTGGTACAATAACTGTCTTTAACCTTTTGATTGTCACTTCCACTCACTTCAATCTGCATACAAATTATAATAATTTTGAAACTCATGTTCTCCTTTTCTGTTAGACCTATTGTTCCTGTCTGCATCAGAAATAGCGGCTCTAGGCAGGGGTTTTTTCCTCTTCAAATATTTCCTTGGTATCCAACGTCAGTGGTGAAGATACTTTTCTTAGCTTCTGTAACAATGTTGGTGTTCTTACTTTATAGCATTGATCATAGCGACTGACTGGCTTGCTCACTTTTCAGGGGCAGATAATTTTATTTAATTTTTTTTTTTTTTATTTCAAGGGCACACCCTATTGCATGTGGGATCTTAGTTCCCAGATAAACCTGTGCCCCCTGCACTGGCAGTGCTGAGTCCTAATGACTGGACTGCCAGGGAGACCCGTGGCAGAGAATTCTAATATCCATTTCCACATTCACAATCTGATACAAACTTTTGTCTCTAGCTAAGTATATATGAATGAATGGACAACTGAGTGAATGAAGAGGATACAGAAGTCAGGGTAGACTTGCTCTCTGTTGCTCTCATGTGTCCTTCACCAATGGTTGAAATTATAGAGACAAGCAAATGACATCTAGAATGTCAAGCAGGATGCAGGCTAGTTTTCAAGGGACTATGCTGATAGCCATTAATGTTTAGGCACAGGATGATGTCAGAGGTATGCTGAATGAGATCCCTGGAGTAGATAACTTCTTAAATACATTTTGGGTCTCTCTTTTTTTTTTTTAAGCTGGACATTGATAAAATCTGCATTAGCTATACCTAGGGTAAATCTATTTCATATTCAAATTCTGTCCATATACAAGGAGTTCTTTTAAATATAAAAGAAGTACTCTCTGTTGGTCACACACCTGCTAACTTACTTTCTAAAGCAGTGCACAATATGTAAAATGAAACATATATATATACATATAGGTATACATATGTACCTACATGTATGTATATATATATATACATTTATATGTGTATATATATATATATATTTATTTAAAGTTGAATTTGATGAAAAGTACCTCTTAATTACACTTCCACCTTGTCCTGAATTCAAGTGTGCTTAGATAAATTGTTTTAACTCTGCATCCTAACACCAAAACACTATAATATGCCTCACAAGGGTGCTCTGTATATTTATGGACTAAATTTCCTAAGTTAATCAAGATGAAATATAGTATGCAAAATGCAAAGTCTTCAGTATAAATATAATTCTGTTGAGAGTCACTGTTAAAACTCTTCTCTCCCTATTTAATTTCTTTTTGTAACAAACTATGCTTTAAGAATTCTGAGTAAGCTATACTGAGTACACTAACCAAAAGGAAAAATAAAATCTATTACCAAAACCAAATGTTACCCATGGATAGTTGGTAGTAATAAAATTTGACATCAAATAAAATGAAAAGGCCTATACAAAATTTTAAATAGTTATCAAACTATACTTAATTTTATTAAAAAGTAAATGGCAGAAACATATATCAATATAACACAACAAACTGTATCCTGATTCAAACTCTAATGTAAATATTATATGCTCAGAAAATAAACAGATATAAAACATTTACATTTCCCCTAAAAATATTAGTTTATACTATAGGAAATTGTCAACAGTCAACTATCTTCATCTTAGAAATTGCAATTCTGACTTCATTAAGCACAACAAAAATAAGACTATTGAAAATTTATGTAAATGCCCATTTTTATTTTAAGGAAAACAATTTTTCTTCAGAAAATTTTAGTTTTCTTTTTAAATTCAGAACAATTAGGGATATTTCAAGTGTAGTAGTCTTTAAAATCCTTCTGAAAATAGTGCTTTTCTGTTTCATCATTTTGTGACGTGTGTTACATCATCTTGTGTTGATGTGTGTGATGAAGCATTCATCATTCCACACATTCATCTATTTAAACTGCATGTGTGCTTAGTCGCTCTGTCATGTCTGGCTCTTTGGGACTCCATGGACTGTAGCCTGCCAGGCTTCTCTGTCAATGGAATTTTCCAGGCAAGAACACGGGAGTGGGTTGCAATTTCCTATTCCAGGGATTCTTCCTGATCTGGGATCAAACCCTTGTTCCTGTGTCTCCTGCATTGCAGGCAGATTCTTTACCCACTAACTCATTGGCCATATTTAACCCTAAGAACTATATTATCATTCTATTTATAAATGAGAAAATTCAGAAGAGAAGCATAAGTAATTTAATGAAAGTAAAAAAAAAATCATGAAATGAAACATGAGGAATTTATGTGTTCAGTCTCTAGAGCAAACACTTTACTCTGCTACCTCCCTTGCATGGAAGGCCACCAATGACAAAATTCCAGTATTAGTGGCAGAGTAAATATAATTGGGTCTTCCTATATTTTAAAATTTTAGTTAAAATTAATAATTAATTGATGGATTTCTATCTTTCATTTAGGATATAAAAATAAGACACAGTGTCATTTCTACCTAATAACAAAAAGAGTAATCAAGAAAATCACAGCTTTTCTTGAAGTTATCACAGTTAAAGTCACAGGCTGAGCAACTAAACTGAAATTCAAATCTAAGGAAACACAGTTCCCCTCAAGAAAGGCAAGACATGATCACTGATTTAACTATAACAAAGAGCTGCTGTAAAAGCAGGTGGGAAGAGTTCATCTAAAAATTTCAGTGAATGGCTAAATTAAAGTATAGAACTTCTGGGAGGAGTTTGTCCCCTCTTGAAGGAATTTCTCTAGGGATCTCCTTTTTGAGTTTTTCAGAGGGAAAGAAAAAAGTAAACTTAAGACACAGTTTAGACCTGGAGGAAGGAAGTAGTTATAAACATGAAAAAGCACCCTATACAAAAAGCTTTTAGCTGCTGCGTGAAACCACCAAAAACCCAGTTTCTCCAGCAAAAAGACAACATCCATTCTGACTCTTTGAAGGAAAAAAATAAAACATTAAAAAAAAAAAGTGAAAAAGCCTTCTGTTCTGAGAGAAGGGGTAAGAAAATGTCCTGCTCCCAGATCATTAGAAGCCTCCTACTGATGAAGAGGAAAATGAAACATGTTCCCACACAGGTTATGACAAAGACATATGGAAATATTTGGTTAAAGTTGAAGCAGAAGTGGGCCACTGAGAAAGCCTTACCCTGAACTCTCAGGGACAGAGAGCCTGATCTGAGGTATAATCAAGAGGAGCAGAGAAGTCCCTCTCCACCTGTCCCAGATACTTGAATTTAAATAAATTATTTGCCCTACATAGTATAAGACTATCTGTCATTATACCCTGTAGTTGAATACTGCATAAAGACATTATTATTAATTGAAATATACATAGAAGTTAAACCATATCATTATGGATCAATACAGATTTTAATGCATAATTATATTATATAAATATTCTTAAAACTGACTAAAAATATTTTATTTTAAATTATTTATTCAAGTTACAATAAAGGAAAGTATTTTATTCAGTATTTTTTTAATTTTTCCCTTCTAACCCTAAAGTTTGATTATAAAATTAACCTTGATGCTAAGCTTGAAATTGCTTTTGACTTTCCAACTGTACACAATACACTATTTTGAATTTTATTTTTCCAGAAACTTTTTTAAACAATTATGAATAACCTCTGCTTTATTTGGTGATACATTTGGTGAAATGTCAAGGGTACTCTAGCTCACATCTTGAGATAGGCCTCTTAATGTCAATTATTGCAAACTGAAGTTTATATTCTACATTTACCTATGATATTTGACATATTCTAAGACCCTACATGTAATATAATTTAAAAATTCCCTTCTGAAATTAAAAAAAATATATATATATATATACAATATATATATTTGGTCAGTCAGAAATTCTCAACTATTTTCACTGCATCATCTTGATCTTTAAAAAGTTAACATTATTATGTTCATAAATTACTTTAATAACCCATACCACTATACTCATACCTAAAGCCTAATTTCATACCATTCCAATTTTGGAGTTTTCATAAATAAAAAGAGTGTCTAAAATTACTTTTGTTAGTTTTATAAATTTTATATTAGGAAGTCTATATTGTTTTTAACTTTGGATATGACAGTGGTCATAAAATATATATGTATAGGAAAAAAAGCCATCACCAATATTTTTAAACACTTTATTTTGGTCAATTACAAATAAACAAAGTTCAGTAATTACTTTAGAAAGCATTTTTTGTTTTATCTTCATCTAATTATTTTCACTTGATTTATGATCATGAAAGCCTACATATCCAAGAAATTATGAGTATAAAAACCTTCAAAAGTAGAAATTTTAAAATGGAAAAGTAGTAAAAATAGCAAATCTTACTCTTTTTTTAATAGTATCAGTTTGTCAATATGGTTACATTTTATTTTTTTAATATGGTTACATTTTAATGTTTAAACTATTTACCTAAACTAAAGTTTGCAAGTGTAGCTGTAGCATTTTTTAATAGATGTATTACATTTTTGTCTTTTAAAGCAATTTTAAAACATTTTTAACCACCATGATTTTACTAATATTTAAGTATTTTCTCTTAATCTGGGTATTTTTTTAAGAGAAATACTAAAGAGTTTAAAATTTAAAACGATATTTCAGTTCAGTTCAGTTCAGTTCAGTGGCTCAGTCATGTCCAGCTCTTTGCGACCCCATGAACTGCAGCATGCCAGGTATCCCCGTCCATCACCAACTCCTGGAGTCCACCCAAAGCCATGTCCATTGAGTCAGTGATGCCATCCAACCATCTCATCCTCTGTCTTGCCCTTCTCCTCCTGCCCCCAATCCTTCCCAGCATCAGGGTCTTTTCCAATGAGTCAACTCTTTGCATGAGGTGCCCAAAGTATTTTGAGCTTCAGCTTCAACATCAGTCCTTGCAATGAACATCCAGGACTGATCTCCATTAGGATGGACTTGTTGGGCCTTCTTTCAGTCCAAGGGACTCTCAAGAGTCTTCTCCAACACCACAGTTCAAAAGCATCAATTTTTCAGTGCTCAGCCTTTTTCACTGTCCAACTCTTATATCCATACATGACTACTAGAAAAACCATAGCCTTGACTAGATGAACCTTTGTTGGCAAAGTAATGTCTCTGCTTTTCAATATGCTATCCAGGTTGGCCATAACTTTCCTTCCAAGGAGTAGGCATTTTTTGATTTCATGTTTGCAATCACCATATGCAGTGATTTTGGAGCCCAAAAAAAGAAAGTCTGACACTTTTTCCACTTATGATGGGACATGGGGAAGTCAAAACAATGAATATTATATTTATGAGTTATACATGGATACCTATTATTTACATTAACTACTTATCTATGAAATATTTATCTCTGTATATAGTATAGTACTTGTATATTTTCTTTATGTGTATTTTTCATCTTTCTCTAATAGAAGTTTATTGAGGGACAAGAACAAAGCTTTCTGAAGTAATAAATAAATCTGATAATCTTAGGTTCAGTTCAGATAAAAACTATTAACTATGAGGGCTAACTGTAAGGTAGATATTAGACCAGTTGCTGGAAATGCAAAGGTGAGATTCTGCTTGTAGCAATCTGAAAAGCTAGTAAGGTTAGTAAAAGTAAAATACAGTAAAGTGGAAACAAGACAAAATATGGTGTAGGTAAAAGCTAAAAGAAGGAACTCTGGGCCTATAGGTAAAGGGCCCTTTCAATAAATGGGGAAATAGTTGTTAGAGGAGAAGACTCTTAAACTGAATCTTGTCAGGGACCTCACTTAGATGATAAATAGCAGATGGCATATGTTTGGCTTTCATATTTTAGATTTTATTTATAAATTATTGTAACACACATATTTAGAGCAAGACTTTCTTCTGAAAATATCAGCTATCTTTAAAGGAAAATAATCTGTTAGTGATAATCTAAACTCAGATCAAGTGCAGCTTGTTAATTCTAGTAATGTGAGACCTGGCATATAATTTAATAAATGATCCAGTTTAATCAATAGCACCATTTAGATAGTATAAATGTCATTAATAAAAAAAACGTTTAATACATGATCTAGATGCTCTGGCCATAGTAATTCAGAGTTCAAGAATCGGTCAGCATTAAATACTAGCAGAAAAATAAAATGAGTGATAAACGTTCAAAAAGATTTTTTTTTCCAAAAGTGAAGTCAGGGAAATACTGTAAAACTTGCAAAAGTTCCTATAAAACTAATAATCTTCCAAGATATTTGGAAGTACGCATTTTCTTAAAAAAGAAAAAAGGAAATAAACAGAAGGCTTCTGATTTACTAACAGTTGATATACAGATTAAAACTGCTACCAACATTTATCATTGAAATATTGAAAATGTATTTGTAAGATATCATTTATGAGTCTCATAACAGGTGCCTGCAATGCCTTATTTACTCTTTCAGATTTATGCCTTTTTTCAAATTAAATACCTAGAATATAGCTTCCAAACTGATATGTGAAAGCTGAAGCACAATCACTTAACAATTACATGTAAGGTGAGGCAGCAGATCTTAAGAAGTCAAAATTCTGAAACCGGCAATGTAAAACAGAAGATAAAGAATGAAAAATAAAATGATAGACATATAGAGACCATAAATGTAGAGCCTATTAAAGATGGTTGCAAATTCCAAGAGATCGTCATGGGCATCCTTGTTTTTCAGACTTATTGAGTAATGCTCATAGTGAAAGTCACTCAGTCATGTCTGCATCTTTGTGACCCCATGGACTATAAAGTCCATGGGATTCTCCAGGCCAGAATACAGGAGTGGGTAGCCTATCCCTTCTCCAGGGGATCTTCCTGATCCAGGAATCAAACCAGAGTCTCCCGCATTGCAGGCAGATTCTTTACCTACTGAACTATCAATGTTCATAATAGAGGAACAAAGTCATCAATAAAATATTATATAAGCTATGTTGAAGGGGACACAGGGATGCATAATTCACTTTATATTGCAATTGTAACATTAAAATGCCTTCAATTTGTTTGAGTATGAAGGATAAATGATATTTATCTGAAAAATTCACTTATGTGCACCACTGCAATTCACAATTTCAGAAACTATAGAATTTATCCTCATTTTAATCTTGTTTTGGTAATTTTCACTTTAGCAAGCTGTATTTTATAAATTTATTATCTTTAAATTTGAAGACATTTTCAAAAGTTGTATGATTAAGTTAGCTAAAATGCTGTCATATCAAATCTTTTTCCACATATATCCTCTCATTGATATAGTAAATATATTTTCACTAGATAAACAAAAATTAATTACCAGATCTATAAAACTCAATATAATATGCCCATGATGAGTTTCTGGGGCCTCGAATGCATTGCATTTTCAAGAAAACTCACTTTATATAGTTCAACCAACAATTTGGTCATGGTAATCATTTGAAGTTCTTATTATATAAATGTAATTTTTCACTTAATTTTTTCTATAAATGAAGTTCTCTGAAAATAATGCTTATTATTACCTATAGAAATAAAAATTAAGCATTTTAATACACAGTAGAATATTTAATTAGATACACTCTGAAAAAAATACTGACCTCTATATCAAGCTTTGCATATTGTCTTAAGTATTATTAATATTTTGCTTGAGCATTATATCTTAAATTCATTAATTTCATTCAAATACCACTTCATTTCTGCCTTTATCTAAACAATATTCTTTTATTCTAACCAAGGATTCAGTATTTATTGTACTCTCTAAAAACCATTGTGGATTTAATTTTTTCTATAGAAAATGAAAAATGCAATATTTTGAAGTTTGAGCAACATGCCAAGAACATAAAATTATACCAATTTATTTTTCTCTACTAACATTTCTATATGACATGGAAACCATGATTTCAGCTTATTCTTATTTTCCCCTACAAATATCTTCTTTATGACCTAACAGTATATTTCTTGATATATCTTATGAGAACATCTCCAATCCTTTTGGTCATATTTTTAAAATATACTCATAATACATATTTAGTTGAACCTAGATATTTACCCAACTGATTTTAAAATTTAAACCCACATAAAACCTGCCCATGTGTGTTTATAACAACTTTATCCATAACTGACGAGATCCTGTTTAAAGGTGAATATATAAACCAAATGTGATACATCTACATCATAGACTTTTTTCAGATTTAAAAAGAAATAAGCTATGAAGAAATAAAAGACAGATGAATGTCAGACTAATATTTCTTTGTGAAAGAAAGAAACCATTATGAAAGTCCACATATTGCATAATATGACTTTCTGAAAAGACAAAAGTAAAGACACAATAGTCTAGTGTTTACCATCAGTACAAGAGAAGGGAAAGGGCTGAATAGATCAAGCCTATTTCTTAAGTATTCTGACTCATTGGAAAAGACCCTGAAGCTGGGAAACACTGAAGGCAAAGGAGAAGATGGTGGCAGATGATGAGACGGTTGGCTAGCATTCAAGTTCATTGGACATGAACTTGGGCAAACTCTGGGAGATAGTGAGGGCCAGGGAGGGCTGGCATGCTGCAGTTCATGGGGTTGCAAAGAGTCAGACAGGACTTAGTGACTGAACAACCATAAAAAAAAGCTATTTTGAAAGATACTGCAATAGTGGATACATAATACTGTAAAAAATTCAACCTTAACATATGCCATTTAAAGAAAGTTGAAAAAAAAAAACCCAGAGAATTCTAAATTCCAGAATAGAATGCAAATGTGGCAAAATATTGCACAGCACTGCAAGTATATGAAACAACCCCATTGAAGAAGACAAGGGGGAACAATTACTGAGTTACCTAACTTTGGAAATGAATAGTTTCTGTATGACTAAAGTCAAAGAAACCATTATGTCTATGAGCACTGTACTTTGATAAAGTTGTTTCCCATGGACATAGGGTTTAACAGTTCTGATATTGCCATACATGTGTCCTAGAACTGAACAATTAGGTAAATTGGTAACAGAATGTGGGATAACATTTTTCATTATTCAAGTGGGATTTCACAAATAAAGGAAGGAGGCTGAAATCACTCATATGATAATAAATTGGAGTTGGATACGTCAGTAAGAATTCATGTTCAGTTTGATAGAGATACAGAGGAATACAAAAAGAAATACAGAAATGTGTATATACTAAAGTTATTACACACACACACATATTTCCTTGCTATGTCAGGTAGAAGCAAAGTCACTCCAGTAACAAGGAACACATATGGCACCCAAATCCAAATTTTTAATATCATAAACCAGCAAACAGAACCATAGGTCCTTGGAGAAATGACTGATTCTAGTACCGAGTTAGGAGGTACATAGGTTAAGTTTAGAGCATCTCATAATACCAAAAAGTAAGAAAGTACTTTTTAAAAAATCATAATAATATGGTTATATTAGAGACAAAGGAGCCAACTGAAACATCCTTCAATGGCTAAAGCTGAACCAATTTGAGGAAAAAATAAGTAAAGTATATTAACTTTTAGCTTGAAGTTTAAAATAAATAACTGCTAGTCTGGTCTGATGAAGAAAGGAATAAAGGAAGGAAGATAGGCCAAATTCATTATACAAATGAATTGTAAATAATAATAATAATACATACTACACATGAAGACGGTGAAGCATGACTCTTCACACCTTAAATGTGGGTTGTGTATAACAGCTTCCTTGTAGAGGATTGGAAGAAAAAAGAAAAACTTAACAGTAAAGAAAACTGACAAGTACTACCTCAGTCAAGTATTGAAAATAAACATCAAAAGCAATGTCATAGGGAGGGAGGAGGGAGGGGGGTTCTGGAGGGGGAGCATATGTAAACCCATGGCGATATCATGTCATTGTATGGCAAAAATAATAAAAAAAAAAGAAAAAAAAAAAGCAATGTCATAGAGAAAACAGGTAGTTAATATGATGTGATGAGAATGACACTTTAACTTTGTCTTTCACTTCGAAACCTATAATACTTCTTGAGGTGACTTCAAAGACAATTTCATATTTTCAGTCCAAACCTATAATAATTTTCTCTAATTATGAGAAAAATATCCAACCAATATAAACTGAAGATTCTACAAAATCTTGATCAGTATTCATCAAAACTCTCAAGGTTGACAGAAACAAGGAAAGCCCGAGAGGCTTTTCTACCCAAGAGAAACTAAGGATGCATGATGAATTAATGTAATACATTACCCTGCAAAGGACGTTGAACAGTAACAAAACATTAGTGAGCAGTGCATGTGTGCTCAGTCGTGTCAGACTCTGTGACCCTTTGGACTGCAGCCCTTCAGGCTCCTCATCCACTGAATCTTCCAGGTAAGAGTACTAGAAGAATACGATTTCCCACTGCAGGGGATCTACGCAGGGATCGAACTCAGTCTCCTTCACTGGCAGTTGGAGTGTTTACTCCTGGGGACACCTGGAGAATCTGCCAGCCATGCATGCAACACGAGAGACACAAATTTGATTCCTGGGTGGGGAAGATCCCCTAGAAGAGGAAATGGTGACCCACTTCATTATTCTTGCTTGAAAAAGTCCCTGGGACAGAGGAGCCTGGCAGGCTACAGTCCAAAGGGTTGCAAAGAGTCAAACACGACTAAGCATAGCCACATCAACAAAACATTAGGTAAAACAAAAGATTTTAACAAAAAAAAAATCTGGATGAAACAAGGACCTTAGTTAATAATAACAAATACTGATGCATGATTCATGAATTCTGAAACATTTATGATAGCAATGAGTTAATAAGAGTAACTTAGTGTGGGCTATATAAAATCTCTGTATTATCTTTACTACTTTTTTATAAGTTTAAAACTGAAATAAAACTTTATTAAAATGAATGAAATGAAAAGTATAAACACAAATACCCACATAATGGTAATATGTCTCATGCATAGTCATGCCTATGTCTATTACTCAACATTCCAAAATAACCTACAACACCACTCTTATATCACTTAATAATATTAATCTAACAGTAATTAAAATTCTAGACTTGTAAGGTGATCTTATTTTAAGAAACATTTGTTCTTTAATTAGAGCCTATAACCACTATATGTCATTAGGAAAATTTTTGTGTTTTCTGCCCAAATTAAATGATGAGTATAACAACTCATTCAACATGGAATTTCTGTGCCACTTGATTAAATCATTATAAACTAGTCATATCTGTATTATTAGATAAGTTTGTAAGCTTTTGAATACATCCCCCAAAACTGATGAATTTGGAATATATATAATTATGCCCTCAGTTTACACAATGATTTTGTATTTTGGTTAAAGTTTATTAAATGAACAGTACACTGCTGATTGATATCTTTATAGTAAATATCAATAATCAATCGAAATGATGATTTTATTAATGCAGTAGACTTATGTGCTAAGTTGCTTCAGTCATGTCTGACCCTTTGCAATTCCATGGAGTGTAACCCGCCAGGTTTCTCTGTACATGGGACTTTTCAGGCAAGAATACTAGAATGGGTTGCCATTTCCTTCTCCAGGGGATCTTCCTGACCCAGGTATCAAACTCGCGTCTTATGATTTATGTCTTGTGTCTTCTGTCTCCTGCCCTGGCAGGAGGGTTCTCTATCACTCGTGCCCCTGGGAAGCATGTAGACATATGTGAGGTAGGTTGAAGAAAAAATTATTCTCTCACTTGTTAAAGTGATAAGACTTTACTCAGGACTATTATGATAGATGTCAAGGCCATGACAATATGGGAAGTGATAGGGCTCAATACTGAATACAACAAAGAAAAGTGAGGATTTATAGCCAAGGAGCAGAGTATGAAGTTAGTAGATAGAAAGTTACCGAGGAGACATAAAAGGTAGGGAGATTTTTACTAAACTGACAAAATTCTTATTGAGGCCAACCAGGATGATCAGATATCAAGGTGTGGAATAAGAAATTTGATCAGATATGGAGGGTGATCACGTATTCAAGAGTAAAGGATTCTTGCTTCAAAACTGAGTTAGACAGACCAAAGATAAGGCTCTAGGACAAGGCTTAGATGAAAAGAGGGCTTAAAGAAGTCTGTCTCAAGTTTGGACAATGAGAGGTGTCATAGGTTACTTTGGAATGTTGAGTAATAGACATAGGCATGACTATGCATGAGGCATATTATCATTACATGGGTATTTGTGTGTATACTTTACAATTGTATTGTCAGTTGAAACAACAAATTTACATATTCATATTAATACAGTTAAGACAATATGTAAGCCATAATTGTTATTCTTGAGGTGACTTCAAAGACAATTTCATATTTTCAGTCCAAAACACTGCACCCAATATGAGTCTATTTTTAGACACAAATAAAAAATAAATTTCTGTCATTAGGTTTACAGAGTATAAACATATATGTTCCTTTTAGATATGGGACTATATGAAAAAGTCTATGTGGAAATTTATTTTAATCACAAAAGCATTCCATGGAGAGCCAGCCACCCAATATTTGTTCTGCCCCTCAGCCTATTCAAAGCACACACAACAGAAAACCAGATTTTTACAGAGGGAGGCTTTTCTGGCTCTTAGTTTTGTGGTACCTATAGCAGTGACAGGACATCTTTCTTTTTTTCCTCCCACCCTTGGGAATGATGCCTTTTATTTTATTTATTTTTTAAATTTTATTTACATTATCCTGTTGGCTTTGCCAAACATTGACATGAATTCACCATGCGTATACATGTGTTCCCCTTCCAGAACCCCCCTCCCACCTCCCTCCCGATTCCATCCCTCTGGGTCATCCCGATGCACCAGCCCTGAGCACTCTGTATCAAGCATCAAACCTGGGCTGGTGATTGATTTCACATATGATAATTTATACATTTCAGTGCCGTTCTCCCATATCATCCCACCCTTGCCCTTTCCCATAGAGTCCAAAAGATTGTTCTATACATCTGCGTCTCTTTTGCTGTCTTGCATACAGGGTTATCGTTATCATCTCTCTAAATTCCATATATATGCATTAGTATACTGTATTGTTGTTTTTCCTTCTGGCTTACTTCACTCTGTATAATAGGCTCCAGTTTTGTCTACCTCAGTAGAACTGATTCAAATGAATTCTTTTTAATGGCTGAGCAATATTCCATTGTGTATATGTACCACAGCTTTCTTATCCATTTGTCTGCTGATGGACATCTAGGTTGCTTCCATGTCCTGGCTATTGTAAACAATGCGGCGATGAACATTGGGGTACATGTGTCTCTTTCAATTCTGGTTTCCTCCGTGTGTATGCCCAGCAGTGGGATTGCTGGGTCACATGGCTGTTCTATTTGCAGTTTTTTAAGGAATCTCCACACTGTTATCCATAGTGGCTGTACTAGTTTGCATTCCCACCAACAATCTAAGAGGGTTCCCTTTTCTCCACATCCTCTCCAGCATTTATTGTTTGTAGACTTTTGGATGGCAGCCATTCTGACTGGTGTAAAGTGGTACCTCATTGTGGTTTTGATTTGCATTTCTCTGATAATGAGTGATGTTGAGCATCTTTTCATGTGTTTGTTAGCCATTTGTATATCTTCTTTGGAGAAATGTCTGTTTAGTTCTTTGGCCCACTTTTTGATGGGGTCGTTTTTGTTTCTAGAATCGAGCTGCAGGAGTTGCTTGTATATTTTTTAGATTGTTTGTCTGTTGCTTTGTTTGCTATTATTTTCTCTCATTCTGAAGGCTGCCTTTTCACTGCTGAGCATTCACACTGTACCTGCAAAGTATCTAAAATTTTCCCATACATGCCTAATATTTTCTAAAATATAAATTAATTAAAACATTATAAAATATTAACTATTAAATATACTTCTAAATTAGAAAACAATTAGATTATTTTTTCCTAGAGATATAAAGCATACTTCCAATTAGGAAAACTTTTCAATATTATTTAGAATAAAAGAATTCTAAATATCCTACTTTCTCTAAAGTGTGTATTACTATATCAAAAACACTTTGACTGCTAAATTGCTAAATCTTATGAATAAGATTTATTTTAATTTCTCTAAAAACAAATATTAACACAAATAATATTGACAAAATTAATGTGGTTAATGTTCATAGCAGGAAAAATTTTAAATCATGATAAATGTAGACATTTCTATAGTTTAAGTTGATACAAATAAGATTTTTACAAAGACTACTAATGAATATATTTATCAGTGTGCTTAACCTAATGTCTGTGCAAAATTTGGGGGAATTCAAATATACACAAAAACTGCAAATAGCATCCATTGACCCTTGGCTAATAATAAAGCAGAATCTATTGCTAACGTATAAATTTCATAAATGAAAAGCCAAGAAAACAAAATTCATGAAATTCATGAGCTAGTCTTTTCTTTTCTTTTTTTTTTTTTTGGCTGTTACTATCAGCTACAATTAGATTCTTTCTCATTCTTGTCCAACACTTTATGACCACATGTACTGTAGCATGCCAGGCTCTTTTGTCCGTAGGATCATCCAGGCAAGAATATTCGTTGAGTTTCCATTTCCACCTCCAGAATTAGGAACATATACTGCAAAAACTTTACAAATCATGTTCAATGAACATTGTGTTTTTGTTATCATGCTCAGTCAGTGAGTTGTGTTCCAGTTGCCAGGCTCCCCAGTCCTTCACTGTCTCTGATAGTTTGCTCAAATCCATGTCAGTTGAGTCAGTGATGCTATTTAACCACCTCATCCTCTGCTTCCCCCTTCTCCTTTTGCCCTAAATTGTTCTCAGCATCAGCGTATTTTCCAATGAGTTGGTTCTTCACATCAGATGGCCAAAGTATTGGAGCATCAGCTTCAGCATCACTCCTTCCAGTGAATATTCAGGGTTGATTTCTTTTATGATTGACTGATTTGATCTCTGTGCTCTCTAAGGGACACACAGGGTCTTCTCCAGTACAATTTGAAAGTATCTATTCTTTAGCACTCAGCCTTCTTTATGTTGTAACCCTCAAATCCTTACATGACTCCTGCAGAAAACATGCATTGACTTTATGGACCTTTGTTAGTAAAGTGATGTCTCCGCTTTTTTAATACAATGTATAGTTTCATCAAAGCTTTTCATCCAAGGAGCAGGTGTGTTTTAATTTCGTGGCTGCAGTCGCAATCTGCAGTGATTCGGAAGCCCAAGAAAGTAAAACTTGTCAGTATTTCCACTCTTTTCCTCTTCTATTTGCCATGAAGTGTTGGGACCATATCTTAGTTTTTTGAATACTGAGTTTCAAGCCAGCTCTTTCACTCTCCTCTTTCACTTTCATCAAGCGGCTTTTAGTTCCTCTTTACTATCTGCCTTTAGAGAGGTATCATCTGTTTATCTGAGGTTGTTGTTATTTCTTCTGGCAATCTTGATTCCACCTTGTGCTTCATCCGGCCCAGCGTTTCTCAGAATGTACTCTGCAAATAAGTTAAATAAACAGGGTGACAATACAAATCCTTGCCATACTCCTTTCCCAATTTAAAGCAGTCAGCTGTTTAGTTAAAACTGTTGCCTCTTGATTCATATTCACATTTCTCAGGACACAGGTAATGTTGTCTGGTATTCCCATCTCGTTAAGAACTTTCCACAGTTTTTTTGTGATTCACACAGTCAAAGGCTTTTTCATAGCCAATGACGCAGTAGTAAATATATTTCTGTAATTCCTATGATCCAATGAATGTTGGCAATTTGATCTCTGATTCCTCTGCCTTTCCCATCTCATATATCTGAGAGTTCTTGATATACCGCTGAAGCCTAGCTAGAAGGACTTTGATCATTACCTTGTTAGAATGTGAAATGAGTGCAATTGTACGATAGTTCATCATTCTTTGGCATTGCCCCTCTTCAGGACTGGAATGAAGACAGACATTTTCCGGTCTGTGGCCACAGCTGAATTTTCCAAATTTGCTGATATATTGAGTGCAGCACTTTAACAGTATTATCTTTTAGGATTTAAACAGCTTAGCTGGAATTCTATCACCTCCACTAGCTTTGTTCATAGCAAGGCTTCCAAAGGCCTAACTGACCTCACACTCTAGGATACCCAGCTCTAGGTGAAAGGCCACACCATTGTGTTTCCTTAGGACCTTGTATAGTTCTTCCATGTATTCTTGCCGTCTGTTCTTTATCTCTTCTGCTTCTGTTAGGTCCTTAATGTTTCTATCCTTTAATGTCCCCTTCATTGCATGAAATATTCCTTTGATAACTCCAATTTTCTTGAAGAGATCTCTCAGTTCAGTCACTCAGTTGTGTCTGACTCTTTGCAACCCCATGAGCTGCAGCATGCCAGGCCTCCCTGTCCAACACCAACCCCTGGAGCCCACCCAAACTCATGTCCATTGAGTCGGTGATGCCATCCAACCATGTCATCCTCTGTCATCTCCTTCTCCTCCTGCCCTCAATCTTTCCCAGCATCAAAGTCTTTTCAAATGAGTCAGCTCTTTGCATTAGGCAGCCAAAGTATTGGAGTGTCAGCTTCAACATCAGTCCTTCCAATGAACATCCAGGACTGACCTTTAGGATGGACTGGTTGGATCTCCTTGCAGTCCAAGGGACTCTCAAGAGTATTCTCCAACACCACAGTTCAAAAGCATCAATTCTTCAGCATTCAGCTTTCTTTATAATCCAACTCTCACAAAGATAAACTTGTTTTTTATCTGCAAAGATAAACTTTTTTTTTTATATCTTGACTTTGTACTTTTGCATTCCAATCCCCTATGATGAAAAGGATTTTTGTTTTGTTTTGTTTTTTTGGCATCAGTTCTAGAAGGTGTTGTAGGTCTCCATAAAAGCAGTCAACTTCAACTTTTTTGGCATTGGTGATTGGGATAGAAAAGAGTTGGATTACTGTGATGTTGAATGGTTTGCCTTAAAAATGAACTGAGACCATTCTGTTGTTTTTGAGGTTGCACCCAAATATTGCATTTCAGACTCTTTTGTTGACTTCAAAGGTGACTTCATTTCTTCTAAGGGATTCCTGCCCACAGTAGTAGATATAATTGTCATCTGAATTAAATTTGCCCATTCCCATCCATTTTAGTTCACTGATTCCTAAGATGTTGATGTTCATTCTTGCCATTTCCTGCTTGACCATGTCCAATTTATCTTGATTCATGGACCTAACATTCCAGGTTCCTATGCAGTATTTTTCTTTATACCATCAGACTTTACTTTCACCACCAGACACATCCACAACTGTCAATTCCATTTAGGCCTAGCAGCTTCATTCTTTCTGGGTCTATTAGTAATCATTCTCTGCTCTTCCCCAGTAGCACACTGGACATCTTCTGACCTGGGCGGTCATCTTCTGATGTCATAGTTATTTTTTTGCCTTTTCATACTGTTCATGGAGGTCTTGCGGCAAGAATACTAGAGTGGTTTGCCATTTCCTTCTCCGGTAGACCATGGTTTGTCAGAATTCTTCCCTACAACCCATCCATCCTAGGTGGCCTTCCACAGCATGGCTCATAGGTTCAGTGTGTTATGCAAACCCCTCCACCACAACTCTGTGATCCATGAAGGGTATCATAAACTTTTCACACTGCAAACATTGCATGTGCTCATTCATAGTTATACAAGGACAAGGGAACACTAGGAGAAACCTACAAAATCACTAGGTTGTAAAAGGACCCTGACTTCTCTTACTAGCCAGTGTCAATTGCCTTTGCAGCACTGCAAACTCTCTTCACACCTGTGGGTTTCTTGGCACAAGAACTCCAACAGGCATGGAAGCATTCAGTGAAACACTTGCAGGGTTGTCTGGTAAAATTTTAAATTAAACCCCATTTTAGGACCAGGACTTTCAACTCTGCAGAAGCCAGAGGAGGATATATTACGAGTAAGATAGTTAGCTCAAAAAATATTCCCTGCTCTTTTCAGAAAAAAAAAAAAAAGTCCAACTTTTCAGGCACTTGGCAATTAATTGGGCTCATGTGAGTAGCTCTGACCAATAGTATGTTATAAATCTGTTCCAGGCCAACCTAGTGAAAAACTCTCCAACTGCAATGATACTCCAAATGGTTAAAATACAAAGCACCGGAGTAATCTTCAGCAAGGTTCTTATGGCCTAAGGATTTAATTCCCCAATGCTGCATTTCTTGAGAAAAAAAGAAGAAATCTTTTAATGAGTTAAGTCATTGATATTTGAGATTTAATTTATTACATTAGCATGACATAAGCTTTCTGACTAGAACATACCTATGTTCTAAAGATTTTTAGAACATAATTTACTGTCAATATTTTATAGAAATGTGTAATATATTTATGTGCATATATGAATATATATATACATTTTATATAACTAAATATCAAAATATGTTGGAATATTATTTCCCCCCCCAAAATTTACTTTTCATATGAAGCTGACATGGTTGTCCATATTATGTATATGTTAAATAGAAATAGGATGCCATTTTTGTGTGTAGACTGTAGATCTTTCTCAAAGGTATAATTCAAATATCCAGAATGTGTGGGTGTGTTATTTTCCCCATCCCTGGAAACAAGAGCTTAGAAAGAACACTAGTAATATGTCATTATATTTAAATGATAAGCACAATAATGATGATCAACAAGAGAAACATCACCTAGGAAAAACACTGACACATAAATGCACTTGCATACAAATTCATATGTATGAACATGAAGACTATCTGCAAATAAACACTTACATTCACTCAATCCATAGGCACAATACTCTGGGAATGAAAACAGGGAAGCTGAAGATCAATACTTATATTTCCAAGACTCTTAGTGAACAAATTGCTTAGTCACTAAAGCAGACTGTCATTGACAAGAGTCATCTTTCTTCAACAGTGTTTGATAGATGTGACTGATTTAAGAAATATTTAGAATTGTTATTATTCTCTAACTATATGGGTAAAAATCCAGAAAATATCTTCCGTAGATAGCAACCTAAATAAACTTCCAGTGTCAAGCTTGCTCTACTACTAGCCATCCACCTCTGACTTTAATAAAGTGCATCCTTCCATGTGTATCTATTATTCTATTAATTATAAAATTCCATATCTATACATTTTCTTTGAAGACAGCATTCTTTCAATGTAGATATGATTCATAATTAGAGAGGAAATGTAGCTTATAATAATATTCTGTAGCCTGTAGTTAAAAAAATCACTACAATTTGTGGGATGTAGTGCTTCCAACCCATATATCAGAAAAGTAAATGCCTAAAGAAACTTAGGAATAATTTTTCTACCATTTTGTAAAATTTAAAATGAAAATCTTTGTGCTATATAATGCAAATTATATTTATTATTAATGAAGAGTTTTTGCTGAAACAATATCTGTGTTCTTAAGGCAATTTTACTTTTCTAAAATGAACCCTTCCATTAAGCAAAAAGTGAGCTAAGTAATTAATTCTGTATCCTGTTTCCTATGCCACAACTGGTTTCATTTAGGGTCTTTCTTAGATTATGACAATCTGTAAGATGGTGGAGAAACTTATGTTCTCCATTAGACATAAAATTAAAATCATTATTTATATTTATATTGAAAATCAATGTCTCTGTTTTGAGACCAATTCCAAAGGAAACATCTCCTAACAATGAAAATAATGTTCAACCCCAGACACCTGTGCTCATTCAAATCAACAACACTGATGCCAGCAGCTTGCATCAGTGTTGATGGCTCCCCAAGATAACCCAGAGAAGCTCTTGGATATCGAGAATAAGCTGGTTTCCGTATTATATGACAACTTATTCCACTTTATTCCAGATATGTTTGTGATTAGTGAGTAAACTTTTTTTGTAAATAAAATTATTTTTTCTGCTAACTTAAATGTCAACAGAAATTTCAACTTTATATCTCACTAATTTTTCATCAGCAGTAGCTATCATCAATGTCGTAAGTTTTTTCAGTCCCCAACTACTCTACCAAAAAGTTAATTATGTGTGTTCAATACCTTCTTAAACTACTTCAGTTCAGTTCAGTCACTCAGTCATGTCCGGCTCTTTGCGACTCCATGAATCACAGCACACCAGGCCTCCCTGTCCATCACCAGCTCCCGGAGTCTACCCAAATTCATGTCTATCAAGTCGGTGATGCCATCCAGCCACCCCATCCTCTGTTGTCCACTTTTCCTCCTGCCCCCAATCATTCCCAGCTTTAGGGTCTTTTCCAATGACTCAACTCTTAAACTACTTAGGAGAACATATTAAGGAATTTCATAGTAAATACATTTAGAAAAGTTTCTCATGCTTGCATTCTTCTAAATTTTATTTTTGGAAAATCTGTTTTTTTCTTAATTTGTTTTTAAATGGAGGATAATTGCTTTACAAGTTCTGTTGGTTTCTGCCATACAGCCACATGAATCAATCAACACAACATAGCAACCTAGTTATCTGTTTTACGCACGGTAATGCATATATCTCAGTGCTACTCTTTCAGTTCAACCCACCCTGTATTTCCCCGGCTGTGTTACTAGTCTATTCTCTATTTCTGAGTTTCTACTGCTGACCATATAGGTTCATCAGTACCATTTTTCTAGATTCCATAACCTGGTGTCAGTTATACAGAGTGAAAAAAGTCAGAAAGAGAAATCTGGTTTCTTTTACTGAAGCCAACTTATTTCATGACTTTACTTTTTAGAGAGTTTAAGGCTCATAGCAAAATTGGGAAGAAGGTACAGGTATTTTCCATAGTCTGCCTGGCCCCAAACATTCATAGCTTCCCTCATTATCAATATCCCCCATCAGAGTGGTAAATGTTTTTACAATTGATGAACCCTCATGAACATGTCATAAGCACCAAAAGTCCATAGTTTTATCTTAGAGTTCACCCTCAATGTTGTACATTCTGTGGGTTTGCACAAATGTATAATGATGTGTAGCCACCATTATAGTGTCATACAGAATCTTTTTCACTGCTCCTGAAATTACTGTGTCCCACCTATTCATCCCTATCCCTCCAGCTTCTGGCGAACCACTGATCTTTCCACTGTCTTCATAATTTTGCCTTTTCTAGAATGTCATATGGGCTTCCCTGGTGGCTCAGTGGCAAAAAGTTCACCTGTCAATGCAGGAGACATGGGTTTGATCTCTGGATCAGGAAAATCCCCTGGACAAGGGAATGGCAAATCACTCCAGTATTCTTGTCTGGGAAATTCCATAGACAAAACCTAGAGGGATACAGTCCATATGGTAGCAAAAGTCAGACATGACTTAACAACCAAACAACAAGAATGCCATATACTTGAAATCATACAGTATGTGGCTTTTTCAGATTGGCTTCATTTACTCAGTAGTGTTCATTCCTACTTCCTCCATGTCCTTTTTTGTCATGGTTTGACAGCTCATTTTTTTTTTTTTTAGTTTTGAATAGTACCCCATTGTCTGATGTACCACAATTTATTAATCAATTCACCTATTGAGGGACATCTTAGTTGCTTCCATTTTGTCAAATATGAAGACAGCTGCTAAAATCTATGTGCAGATTTTCTATGGAACTAAGTTTCCAACTCTTTCAATAAAATACCAAGGAGCATAATGACTGTTTTGTAATGGTAAGATTGTTGTAATGGTAATACAGACAAATTATCTTCCAAAGCAGCTGCGTTCCCACAAGCAATGAATGAGAGTTCCTGTTGCTCTACACATTTCCCTGAATTTAGTGTCATCATGGTTCTTTAGATGAAAATATATTTATTCTAAGAAGATTAGTTAATCTTGAAATTTTATTATAGTTCTAGGATTGAGTTCATAATTTTAGAGGAAATGATCTATGCAAATTTTGAAGAATAACAAATGCACTAAATTTTAACCAGAAATTACATTTATTTAGTCTTTCTACAATTATCTACTGATTATCTTCTATATTTCTATATTCTAGTGCTATGGAAACAAAGATAAATTAAACAAAGTAAAATAATGATTTCATTCTCAGGAGACTTATATTGATTGTTATGGGAGAAGGAAAAGCAAAATCAAGAAAATAAGGTAGAAAATTATATTATTAAGCCAGAGTATAAAATTAAACCATCATTCTAGAGAACAGTTTGTCAGTAATTAGATAAATGCATAAGCATACTGCTAGCACAAAGTGAGATAATTTAGGTGTTCATTCCCAGAATATTTTATCAGTAAAGTATGATGTGACTTAAAGTGGAAGACAATGCAACAGTCAGATGCAACAAACTAAAGGTACATCTCGTAAAACTGATACATTTTGAAATTTCTTAATTGACTCAAAAAATTATAAAATCATTGAGAACTATAACAATACTGTCTAATCATAAGACCAGAAACTATAAAACTCCTAGAGGATAAAATAGGCAAAACACTCTCTGACATAAACCAAAGCAGGATCCTCTATGACCCACCTCCCAGAATATCGGAAATAAAAGCACTAATCAACAAATGGGACATAATTAAAATTAAAAGCTTTTGCACAAAAAAGGAAACTATAAGCAAGGTGAAAAGGCAGCCTTCAAAATGGGAGAAAGTAATAGCCAATGAAGCAACGGACAAACAGTTAATCTCAAAAATATACAAGCAACTCCTAAAGCTCCATTCTAGAAAAATAAATGACCCAATCAAAAAGTGGGCCAAAGAACGTAACAGACATTTCTCCAAAGAAGACATAAAAATGGCTAACAAACACACGAAAAGATGCTCAACATCACTCATTATCAGAGAAATGCAAATCAAAACCACAATGAGGTACCACTTTACACCAGTCAGAATGGCTGCCATCCAAAAGTCTACAAGCAATAAATGCTGGAGAGGATGTGGAGAAAAGGGAACCCTCTTACACTGTTGGTGGGAATGCAAATTAGTACAGCCACTATGGAAAACAGTGTGGAGATTCCTTAAAAAACTGCAAATAGAACTGCCATATGACCCAGCAATCCCACTGCTGGGCATACACACCAAGGAAACCAGAATTGAAAGAGACACGTGTACCCGAATGTTCGTCGCCACATTGTTTACAATAGCCAGGACATGGAAGCAACCTAGATGCCCATCAACTGACGAATGGATAAGAAAGCTGTGGTACATATACACAATGGAATATTATCAGCATTAAAAAAAAATTCATTTGAAGCAGTCCTACTCAGGTGGATGGAACTGGAGCCCATTATCCAGAGTGAAGTAAGCCAGAAGGAAAAACAAAAATACAGTATACTAATGCATATATATGGAATTTAGAAAGATGGTAACGAGAACCCTGCATGCAAGACAGCAAAAGAAACGCAGATGTATAGAACAGACTCGTGGACTCTGTGGATGAGGGCAAGGGTGGGATGATATGGGAGAATTGCCGGGGTCCAGCCTCGGCGGGTCCGGGGGTCTTGAGGGATGAGTGGCATCGGAGGCAGAAGAACTGAGCTGAGTCGGTGTGTGGTGATGGAGCAGTCTCTCAGTTATTGTTGTTGGTTTACAGTTTTATACCCAAGAAACATCCATTACATCACATCTAATTCTATACAATCCTGTTTTCTGCCTATCATCAATAACTTTAACCTTAAGCTCATTTTCCTTGCAAAAGGTCGGATTTCTGCATAATTAGACTTAACAATAGTATGTTTACCATTTGAATGTCTCCAGCATACTTCGGATAAGTACATCAATCTAAGTAGAAAGGTTACATTTCTCTTATTAGGTGCAACTATGTAGAAGCTAGAAAGAAGGGTTTAAGCTTGAAACTTTTATTCTATTAACTTATTTTGGTTCTTACAAGGAAAGAGAAAAGAGGACAAAGAGACAGTTTAGCAGCACTGCTTTAACAATGAAGTCCTATTAACCTTACAACTACTAAAATGAATTCCTATGTCTACATATCCTAAAGCAATCAATATCTCCAACCATGCTGGCCACAATTATGAGCATTCCTAAATCTCAATCCAGCCTGATTTCTTCAAGGAAGCGAGCCTCCTCTGTGGAGTGGTCAGGGGAGTGGGAGGTGGAAAGGTGACCCAAGTACGAGCCTTTCTGGTGGTGGCCTTGCCATGACCTCCAGAGAACTCTTGGTAAACTCCCCAGTAAGGAGTAGTAATCCATTTAAATGTCCCTTTCATTCCTCCATAGCCCCCGGGGAAGGTGATCCACCTTCCCGGATCCTCTGGTCCATAAGGTCTGGGGGGATTATTCTTCCCAACTGTGACTGACCTACTGAGATGAGCCAATGTTCCGAGCATGGACAGAACTTCCAAGAAAAATACCAGGGTGGGGCTTGCCCAGGATGCCCCGATAAAGAAAGTCAGCTTTGCAAATACTTTCTTAGTCTCGTGACCTTGTCATCCGAGCAAGGGGGCATCCTGATGACTCCCGGCAGAGAATGGCATTGAAGCATGTTAATTATATATGTGAAATCAATCGCCAGCCCAGGGTTGATGCTCGGGGCTGGTGCACAGAGATGTCCCAGGGGGAGGAAATCGGGAGGGAGGAGGGAGGGGAGTTCTGGGGGGGGGGAGCATATGTATACCCATGGCAGTTTCATGTCAATGTATGGCAAAACCAACACAATAAAGCAAAGAAAATTAAAAAAAAAAAACACAATACTGTCTACATAGATTTAAATATATACTTAACAAAACTCCATTATATATGTTTTAATAAAATTCCATACTTAACTCCCTTTACCAAACATCAGAATGGGATCCCTGAAAAAAATCAAACTAGAAAATGACAGGAAAGATCCAGAGAGCAAAAAAATAATAATAAAAATAACAAAAAATAAAATAAGAGAAGGGTCTTACACACAACGTTAACAATAATTTCTCCTGCATTGAGAAATACATCCACTAAGTTCTGAATGTCAGAGATTTCCACTGACACAAAGAACAGAATGACATGATCAGATAATTTTCTAAACACTAATATAAAAAGATGTACACCAACATCATTTGTTAACAGGACACACAACACAAAGCAAATCTAGGTTTCTGGTTTCCTTCTTTCACAGTGGCAATAATGATAAAGTGTGCTAATATTGAGTATTGGGGAAAACATAGGAAAATAGAAACTGCACAAAGTGTTGAGGGGAGTAAAAAACAATGCATAATTCTTCTAGGACAAAAACTGTAAGGTTCCATCCTAAATGATCTAGCTATATAACTTCAAGAACTATATTATAAACTAAATGTTCCCACATGATTTTTTTTTAAAATATATAGTGTTTCCACCTCTGGTATTAGCAGTTTTGCTTCCTTATAATAGATTTTTCTGATTATAATGCTGAAATTTCATGGATAAAATAAGTAATTTTATTTTTAATGAAAGATAAGTTTCTGAGAAATCTATTGTATGAAACAGAGAGGCATATTGTTGAGGAAGTCAAAACTCAGACAAGTGGTTGCCAAAGTGCATTTCCAATATTTTCTTTTAAATGGATTTTCTCAGAGGTTGAGCCAAAATTATGAAGCAGTATGGTACATTAAAACCATTAAAACTAGAATTTTCTATTTTTACTAGCAGAAATAGGGAAACAAGTTTTGGAAAACATGGTGAGGTAGATAATCAGAGAATATGATGTACAAATTCTGCATATAAACACCACAGGCATATGTGTGACAGATTCAAAGAAGCACTGGAAAGTCTTAAGGCATTGGGCTAAATTTTTAAAAGGGATCACATATAGTTGGTGAGGTACGGATTAATGATCCCTATCCCCCTATCCAAAGAGATAGATAGAATATATATATATTTATATATATATGTATATATATATATATATATTATATGTACAATAATCATACAATGTATATACAGGCATTGTAAAATGTAGTGAAATACAATATATAGCATATTATATGATGTTAACAGAATATTTTTAAATATATCTTGCCTTAGAATGCATCCTGGAATGTGAAGTCAAGTAGGCCTTAAGAAGCATTACTACAAACAAAGCTAGTGGAGGTGATGGAATTCCAGTTGAGCTATTTCAAATCTTAAAACATGATGCTGTGAAAGTGCTACACTCAATATGCCAGTAAATTTGGAAAACTCAGCAGTGGCCACAAGACTGGAAAAGGTCAGTTTCCCCAATCGCAAAGAAAGGCAATGCCAAAGAATGTTCAAACTACCACACAATTGCACTCATCTTACACGCTAGTAAAGTAATGCTCAAAATTATCCAAGCCAGACTTCATCAATACATGAACCATGAACTTCCAGATGTTCAAGCTGGTTTTAGAAAAGGCAGAGGAACCAGAAATCAAATTGCCAACATCTGCTGAATTATCAAAAAAGCAACAGTGTTCCAGAAAAACATCTATTTCTGCTTTATCAACTATGACAAAGTCTTTGACTGTGTAGATCACAATAAATTGTGAAAAATTCTGAAAGAGATGGGAATACCAGACCACCTGACCTGCCTCTTGAGAAACCTGTATGCATGTTAGGAAGAAACAGTTAGAACTGGACATGAAACAACAGATTGGCTCCAAATAGGAAAAGGAGTATGTCAAGGCTGTATATTGTCACCTTGCCTATTTAACTTATATGCAGAGTACATCCTGAGAAATGCTGGGCTGGATGAAGCACAAGCTGGAATCAAGATTGCTGGGAGAAATAGCAATAACCTCAGATATGCACATGACACCACCCTTGTGGCAGAAAGTGAAGAAGAACTAAAGAGTCTCTTGATGGAAGTGAAAAAGTTGGCTTAAAGCTCCACATTCAGAAAACTAAGATCATGGCATCCAGTACCATCATTTCATGGGAAATAGATGGGGAAACAGTGGAAACGGTGGCTGACTTTATTTTGGGGGGGCTCCAAAATCACTGCAGATGGTGACTGCAGTCATGAAATTAAAAGATGCTTACTCCTTGGAAAGAAAGTTATGACCAACCTAGAGAGCATATTAAAAAGGAGAGACACTACTTTGTCAACAAAGGGACGTGTAGTCAAGGCTATGGTTTTTCCAGTGGGCAAGTATGGATGTTGAGAGATGGAATATAAAGAAAGCTGAGCACTGAAGAATCGATGCTTTTGAACTGTGGTGTTGGAGAAGACTCCTGAGAGTCCCTTAGACTGCAAGGAAATCCAACTAGTCTACCCTAAAGGAGATCAGTCCTGGGTGTTCATTGGAAGGACTGATGTTAAAGCTGAAACTCCAATATTTTGGCCACCCGATGCAAGAGCTGAGTCATTTGAAAAGACCCTGATACTGGGAAAGATTGATGGCAGGAAGTGAAGCGGACAACAGAGGATGAGATGGTTGGATGGCATCACCGACTCAGCAGACAGGGTTCGGGTGGACTCTGGAGATTGGTGATGGACAGGGAGGCCTGGCGTGCTGCTGTTCATGGTGTCGCTAAGAGTTGGACATGACTGAGCGGCTGAATCGAACCTACCTGAACTGAAATATGCACATGAATTTCTTAAGGTTAAGGCTCTCCAAGAAATGGTCTCATCTCTCACTTTCTTTACATGTAACATTTCAGCCATTATCTTCTAATAACCACCTCGATATTCAGAGACTCTAACAGTTCTTTCTCTGACTTATCTTAAAAATGTACATTTACTCTTGGGCACTGCTCTTAAAAATGGTCAATGCTTTCTTCTGACCTCATCCGAAGTACCTTGCCATTTATCATTAGCAGTCTAATTTATCAAATGAATGATACATACTTATTCTAACTACTAATGAATAGTTTATAAATATTTAAATCATTGAAAGTGAATGGATTTTATAGCAACACTCCATTAAATTGGATTACAAACAATCAAGAGTACCAGGAGCTTTCAGATTTGAAAGCAATTATCTCACAGAGTACTTTTGCTTTGTCAAACTCAATGCTTTGTATTATACTACCTAAATGATGCCAACAAATATCCAAACTGTATCCAGAACTCTAGAGTCACATACAAATATGTCCCCAATTATAAAGCTAAATAAACATTAAATGTTTTCATTACAATCTTTTCAGGTTCAAGTAACAACAAATAATAAATAAATTAGCCTATAAGTCCTCCAAACATGCTCATGTGTATGGGATCATATTGTGTGTGTATTTGTGTGTGTTTGGAGTTGCTATTATTTCTTTGCCCAAAATGAAGCATCAGCAATTTTGGCAGAAAATACTGAGCAATTTTGAACACATATCATTTGTCATAACAATAAATTTAGAAACCACCAAAACAGCTTCAAGTAAGGACAGAAAATAAAATCATTAAAACTCTGAAAACTCAGCCAAATGATTCCAATCCTGGTGTTTCCTTTACTTCAGTCAAACAGAAAATAGTCTTTACTGCTGAACATTCATCTATCACTAGCAATAATTACTTTTTAATTGATACTTTTAAGGTAATTATGTATTACAGAATAATGAAAAGATCTGTATTATAGTTACTGTGCTGCCAACCTTCTTTGTTATACAAATTATGTAGTTGAAGCTCTAAACACACTCTATGGTAATTTAGAAGTAAAATTTAACACCCAGAAAGTCAGAAAGTTATCCTGACCATTTAAAAATGATCTCTCTTTAATATTCTACAAAGATAATAGCAATCCTGCAATTGGTTTAAAGCATATAAACAGCTGTGTGCTCAGTCATGTCCAACATTTGAAGATGCCCTGGAGCCCTGTGAGGCTCCACTCTCCATGGAATTTTCCAGGCAAGAATACTGGAGTACTTTGCTATTTCCTACTCCAAGGGAATCTTCTGAGCCAAGGATTGAACCCTTGTCTCTTGCACCTCCTGCATTGGCAGGTGGATTCTTTACCACTGTCCCACCTGGGAAGCACAAACAGCAAATAGTACAGACTTAAAGCCCACCAAATTTGAACAACTCAGCAGTCCCTTTCTTTGGGACTAGAAAAGGTCAGTATTCATTCCAATCCCAAAGAAAGGCAATGCCTAAGAATGTTCAAGCTGCCACACAATCGCACTCATCTCACATGCTAGCAAAGTAATGCTCAGAATTCTCTAAGCTAGGTTTCAACATTACATGAACTGAGAAATTCCAGATATTCAAGGTAGATTTAGAAAAGGCAGAGGAACCAGATCAGTGAAAAAGCAAGAGAGTTCTAGGAAAACATCTACTTCTGCTTTATGGACTATGCCAAAATCTTTGACTGTGTGGATCAAAACAAAGTGTGGAAAATTCTTCAAGAGATGGGAATATTAAACCACCTCACCTGCATCCTGAGAAATCTGTATGCAGGTCAAGAAGTAACAGTTAGAACTGGACATGGAACAACAGACTGATTCCAAATTGGGTAAGGAGTACATCAAGGCTATATATTGTCACCCTGTTAATTTAACTTCTATGTAGAATACATCTTGTGAAATGTCAGGCTGGATGAAGCACCAGCTAGAATCAAGATGACCAGGAGAAATTTCAATAACCTCCGATATGCAGATGACACCACTCTTATGGCAAACCTCTTTATGAAAGTGAAAGAGCAGAGTGTAAAAGCTGACTTAAAACTCAGCATTCAGAAAATGAGGATGATGGTATCTGCTCCCATCACTTCATGGCAAATGATGCGGAAACAATGGAGACAGTGATAGATTTTATTTTCTTGGGCTCCAAAATCACTGCTCATGGTGACTGTAGCAACGAAATCAAAAGACACATGCTCCTTAGAAGAAAAGCTATGACCAACCTAGATAGCATATTAAAAGCCAGAGACATTACTTTCTGAGAAAGGTTCATCCCTTAAAAGTTATGGTTTTTCCAGTAGTCATATACTGATGTGAAAGTGTGACTGTAAAGAAAGCTGAGTGCTGAAGATTTGATTGTTTTGTGTTGGGAAAGACTCTTGAGATTCCCTTGAACTGCAGGGAGATCCAGTCAAGCCTAAAGGAAATCATTCCTGAATATTCATCGGAAGGACTGATGCTGAAGCTGAAACTCCAATATTTTGGCTATCTGATGCAAAGAACTAACTCAGTGGAAAAGGCCCTGATGCTGGGAGAAATTGAAGGGAGGAGGAGAAGGGGGTGACAGAGGATGAGATAGTTGGATGCCATCACCAACTTGATGAACATGAGTTAGAGCAAGTTCTGTGAGTTGCTAGGGAAGCCTAGCATGCCACAGTTCAAGGGGCCACAAAGAGTCAGATACGACTAAGCAACTGTGATAAAATGAAAGACCACTAATGGGACTTCCCCGGTGGCTCAGCATTAACGAATCCTCCTGCACTGCAGGAGACACAGAAGATATGAGTTTGATCCCTGGGTCAGTAATATATCCTAGAAGAGGAAATGGTAACCCATCCATGTATTCTAGCCTGGAAAATCCCAAGGACAGTGGGGCCTGGCTACATTCCATACAGCTACCAAGAACTGGGCAAAACTGAGCAAACGCCGTGCGCGCGCACACACACACACACACACACACACACACACACACACACACACACTGATCACTAATAAACACCTCTCCCCTAAGAGAAAATCACATGGAAATAATTTAGGAGGTAAAATATTCCCTTTTACAAACAGCTTTTAAAAACTCTTTAAAAACTTAACTTCAAAAGATTCAGTCCTTCTTTGTCCTATTATTTGTTTCATATCACTGCTTAAATCTATTTTCTTTTATTCCCTTTCAACCCAGCGAGGAGTACTTACATTTTAAAGAACTGTATTTTAACTTTTCCCAGCCAAATGGTTGTAGTTCATCTATCATTTTACATGAACAGGCTAACTCCTAAATTAACTTAACATGCATTTTTGAAGAATATTAATTTTGACTAAGAACTACAGAAGACATAAACATTGTATATAATACCTGAGTTTGAGAAATCGATAGTCTTGTTGCTGGCAATACATACATTTATAAAGTTATCAAGAATTTTAAAAAATTAAAGATCCATAAAATTCAATATAAACAGATTCTGAATATATTTTAATGGAAATAATTTCTATTCAGATTTATGAATATGAGAAAGAATTGATTTGCAATTATCAAAGCATGCTTGATCATGTTTTTTTAACATTCAGGACTGGAAATAACCCTTCAGTAACTGTAGATTATTTTTAAGTGAACAGGAAAAAAAGAAAACATTTGATGTAAGAGAAGAAAGAGATTACACTTGATGTTCTGCAAAGATAAAGGGTGATGTAATTTCATCATATCTAGAGTGTTACAAAATAGTAGACAGTGCAGTGGGATAGCTTCAGAGAATGGGGTTTAGTATGACTGGGATGAAGAGTTTGATCTCATAGGAAATGAAAGATTATAGCAGGTTTTTAAACGAGAAAGTCACCCTTGTACAGCAATGCTTCTGGCATCACTTTATAGATTTTATTTCAAATAATTTCCATGTAATTAAAATTGAACCCTAGCTGTTATTAATTTATGGCTATGAAAAAAACCCCAAAAGGAAAATTAATTTTCTCTTCAATATCTATTTAGAGATATATCTATTTCAAATATATGTGAATAAAAAAAAAGACATGAGGTTATTTGCCAGTTAATCTATAATATATAATCTTCTAAAAATAGTTAAACGTTCAAAAACTATATAATGAGATACAAATTAACATTTTTTGTAAAACTGACAGGAAAATTTAAAGAATATAAATATGTATATAAAGAGACATAAGGAGTAGATACAAAGTGAACAAAATGTATCCTTGAGGACTTTCTAAAGGAGGAAAGTTTCTTTTAGAAAAGCTATATAAACAATGCAGAATGTATACATAATTCTTAGTTGCCTTTGGATGGCACTGCTTTTGTTTCTGGGACTAAGTACTTTTATTGAGAAATTATTTTAATGCAATGACTATCCTGAAGTGCTGTAGACTATTTCTCAGCTTTTCCTTTTTTAATTTTCCTTTTACAAAATTATATTCACATATTTTCTGTCATTATTTTAAGCAAGTAACATATTATCCATTCAAGCCACTTAAATGACAGAAAGTCTACTACTAATAATTTTTCTTATGCAAACATCAGAGATACATCTTTGACACAATACTATATGGTTCAAAGTAAGCATGCACCTAATGTATTGGCTCTCAAGATATGATGTCAAGACCAGCAACATCAATCTTACATGGCAACCAATGGATAGAAACTCAGGGAATAGGATCCACCAATCTGGTTTTATAAGCCTTCAGGGTGATTCTGATGTTTAAGAACAACTTCATTTCAATTTAGTTCAGTTGCTCAATCATACCTGACTCTTTGGGACCCCATGGACTGCAGCACACCAGGCCTCCCTGTCCACCTTCAACTCGCAGAGCTTACCCAAACTCATGTCCATTGATTCAGTAATGCAATCCAACCATCTCATCCTCTGTCGTCCCCTTTTCCTCGTTATTCTTTGGAACAACTTAGATTAATGCTTTTATATATATGTGTGTGTGTGTGTGTGTGATTAATGCTTTTGTATGTGTGTGTGTGTGTGTGTGTGTGTGTATAAAACAGACTGGTTCCAAATAGGAAAAGGAGTACGTCAAGGCTGTATATTGTCACCCTGCTTAATTAAATTATATGCAGAGTACATCATGAGAAATGCTGGGCTGGAAGAAGCACAAGCTGGAATCAAGATTGTCAGGAGAAATATCAATAACCTCAGATCTGTAGATGACACCACCCTTATGGCAGAAAGTGAAGAAGAACTAAAGAGTCTCTTGACGAAAGTGAAAGAGAAGAGTGAAAAAGTTGGCTCAAAACTCAAAATTCAGAAAACTAAGATCATGACATCCAGTCCCATCATTTTATGGCAAATAAATGGGGAAACAGTGGAAACTGTGAGAGATTTTATTTTTTGGAGCTCTAAAATCACTGCAGATAGTGACTGCAGCCATGAAATTTAAAGATGCTTACTCCTTAGCAGGAAAGTTATGACCAACCTAGACAGCATATTAAAAAGCAGAGACATTACTTTGTCAACAAAGGTCTCTAGTCAAGGCTATAGTTTTTCCAGTAGTCATGTATGGATGTGAGAGTTGGACTATAAAGAAAGCTAAGTGCTGAAGAATTGATGCTTTTGAACTGTGGTGTTGGAGGAGACTCTTAAAAGTCTCTTGGACTGTAAGGAGATCCAACCAGTCCATCCTAAAGGAGATCAGTCCTGAGTGTTCATTGGAAGGACTGATGTAGAAGCTGAAAATCCAATACTTGGGCCAGCTGATGCAAAGAGCTGACTCATTTGAAAAGACCTTGATGCTGGGAAAGATTGAAGGCAAGAGGAGAAGGGGATGACAGAGAATGAGATGTTTGGATGGCATCACCGACTCAATGGATATGAATTTGAGTAAACTCCTGGAGTTGGTGATGGACAGGGAGGCCTGGTATGCTGCAGTCCATGGGGTAACAAAGAGTCGGACACAACCGAGAGACTGAACTGAACTGAACATATATATATATAAAAGAAAATAGAAATTTGCATTAATGACATTATATAATTTTGAATAATACTATAATGCAGTCATCATTTCTATATTACTCTTTTTGCACAGTAATGCATTTTACCTGCCACAGAAATAACCCTTTTATGAGAAAAATGAATTGACATGGCACAGAGTTATTGTAAATGTTTGTGAGTAGCAATATCATACTACAGGTAAGGGAAATGCATGTTATAAATAATAAAAAATCTTGATTAACATGATAACTATATAAAATATATGATTCTATTTTATTGTTAGAAGGTAAATTTTAGTTAAGATAATATACCTAACCAATTGCTATGTTTGTGTATGTATATGTCAGTACCTGTGTGTATACACCTGACAGTATGTATTTGCCAAAATTATTCAGTTATACACTTATAATTTGTGGGGGTTTTTTTTTGCTTTATCTTTTATTTATTTATTTTTTTATTATTTTTTTTATTGTTTTTGCCATACATTGTCATGATATCACCATGGGTTTACATATGCTTCCCCTCCGGAACCTCCCTCTTGCATCTCAATGAAAGTGATACAATTTAAAGTATCAATTTACAGTTCCACACAAACTCCTTTTCCCATATTTGTATATCTCCAAAGAAATTCCTTTTTTCCTGAATTAAATGTTATTTCTAAATTATATCATAAATTTATCAATCCAGATGAGACAAGCCAAGACAGTCCTGGGAATATCTCAGATTTGATACATAATCTAGATTCGAATGTGACAATAATAGAGTAAATTACCCTAAATTGTTGAGTCCTTGGTATTTCAGAGAAATCGGGAAAGTATTCTCTTACTGATGCTATCACAATGAACTCTAGAACAAGAGATCAGGCTTTCCTTAATAAGGTGAGAAAAGTTCCCGCAATACAAACTGCTTAAGCATTGTCTTCTACCTTGTGACACTAGAGATGTGCCAATAGAAGGCACAGGCTTTACATCAGATAAACATGACATTTAACACTAACTCTCTAATGTATAACAAATTTGGTAAAAATAATAAACCTCTCTCAGTCTCAATATTCACATTTGTATGTTAAAATTAAATGTGCTAACATCTGAATAGTACCTAGCATAATATTAATAGTATGTACTTAGTAAGGAGACAGAATTTTTTTTTAAAGCTGGCACCAGTTGCTCTATGGCTCTCCCAACTTTATTAATTCTGATATAACCAGGTGGACAATTTCATTCCATTCTTCTCCCAGATACGCAAATAGAGATGACTCCAAAGCTTCTGGGTTGTTATCTTCCAACGAGGAAGATTGGTTGGCTTAAAGGCAGTGAGAGGAGAAAGCAAGAAGCAGGTAGATGAGGGCAAGTCCTCTACCTTCAGTATTAATGAAAGTCAGGCACTTCCATTACTAAGCCAATGAAATGAATGTTGACTCATGGAATTATTTCTAGAATTGCTGCTATGCCCCTGGAAGTCTCTGCCAGTCACAGGAATCAGAAAAAAAATTTTTTTAAATGTCCATAAGTAAGGAAATAAACAAAAGTGGAAAGCATCCTATGGGTAGTGTCCATCAATAGTCAGGACCTGAATGGATTTCATCTACTTAGCCATAGCCCTGGAAATTCCAGGAGCTAGTTGGACAGGCTCAATCAGTCTTTTTCAATAACCCTGCAAAAAATGTATTTCAATATTTTACATGAAGAAGTTTTAAAAATTATTATTACATTATGATAGGGTTTTTATGCTATGTGATAATGTATTGATTGTGCCTTTTTATTTTCTATTTTGCTAATGCTTTGGCATCCTGGGGTCTTGCTGACCCTCTAGAGACTGCTCCTTTCAGTGCTAGCAAATTCCTAGAGACAGTGAAGGACTCACCCTTGAATATGTCTTTTATATGCAATCTAATTAATACAGAACCCATTCACCCATCACCTCACCACTGTACTTATTAAGCTCTTATACTCCAGGATAATATTCTCCTACCTTAATCACCACAGGACTAGGTACCAGACAACTTAGTGGCAGCCTCTATAACCTCTGCCCTCATGAAACCCACTGAAATTATTGAAACGTCATCCTGCTTTGCCTTGCTTTCCCAGAGAAACCATAATAAAAGCTCTTGTTCACTTTTCCTTTACTTCCTGTGTCTCCTGATTGAATCTGCTGCTTCTCTGTATGGTCCCTTGCATGGTATGGTGAGTCACAGCATGCCCTCTCCTCTTGAAACTATAACGAACTATCTTTTCAATGAAAATATTCTCCTGATCCACTGGCCTCACCATTTCTGAATAATAATAAAAGCTATACTTTAAGACTGATAAAAAGTGTGATAACATATCTAACCAACACTTTTCAAACTTTGATGTGTATAAAAAAATCATGTGGACATCTCATTAAAATGCAAATTCTAAATTAATAAATCTGGAGTGGAGCCCTGCATTTCAAACAAGATAATATCAAAGATTCTAGTCTATAAAACACACTTTCAATAGCAAGGTACTAACCTAGACACTTAGTTTCAACACTCTGCTTTCTGTGAAATTTGGCTTATTATTTTACCTCTTCACAAATGGTTTTTTTCTTTGCAGAGTGGAAATTAAAAGCACTGTCTACCTAATCAGCTATTCTAAAGATAAAATGAGGCAATCTGGATAAAACAACAAACATACTAAACACTATACATAAAGCTATGTAAAGTAAAAACTTTCATATGAATTTCTTCAGAAAACATGTATTTCACTTAAATATTATAGAAACAGCAAGTTACATTTGAAATGCTTATTATAGATTTTCTATAACTGTTTACTAAAGTAAGTCCCTAAGATTACTTGTCTTTGACATTATTAACATTCTTTTTTCTTATTTTTATACAAAGTTGGAAGTAAAAACATTAAATCTTACTATAACCCTCACGCTCAAAAATAATTTCTTCAAAATTTTAACTGTGTTTTTGAGGTTTTGTACAGAGCATGAAGTGACTCAAAGTGTAATCTGCCTATCCTATTCACAAGTTTAAAAAGGTATTCCTCAAAAGAAATACATATAACTACATTCTTTAAGCCAGATTAGTAATAACTATATGTGTGCTAAGTCACTTCAGTCATGTCCGACCCTATAGATTGTAGCCCACCAGATTTCTCTGTCCATGGGAATTCACCAGGCAAGAATACTGGAGCAGGGTGCCATGCCCTCTTCCAGTGGATCTTCCCAACCCTGTTCCAAGGATCTTCCCAACCCAGGGATCAAACCTTCCTCTCTTACATCTCCTGCACTGGCAGGCAGTTTCTTTACCACCAGTGCCACTTGGGAAAATAATTTTACAAACTCACTGAAAAAAAAAAAAAGAGAATCTTTGAGATTATTTGATAAAGGACTTAAATTAATCTTTGTAATAAAACTGAATTTTACCAACAACCAAGTAGGTATAATTCAGTGAAACAAATATAAATCAAGACTTTATGTACAGAACCCACAGTAGCATAAAGAAGAGAAGTCAGGCTCAATCTTAAAAACTGATCATCTTTATATATATTTATATGTATATATATATTTGGTAACTCAGACTACTTAACAAGAGACAGGGCAAGATAAATTTTCTATGAAAAAATAAATCCACTAATGGTGGATTTCAGAAACACTTGTTGAGGCTTAACACTTAAGGTTGGCTTAAGTAAGGAAATGTGGCATTTGAAATTTAATAAAGACTTTCAATTACAGATAAAATGGGGTAAAATCAGCAAAGATATGAATGTGAGAGCTATTGGACAAGGTGAGGGGAAAATGGATCAGGTGTTGCAGTTTAGTAACATAATACCAATACAATAATGTTTCTATGCAATAAGATATAAACTAGAAAAAAACAGGCTGGATCTACTTTGTAGAAATCTTTCAGTATTAGGTGAGGCTCTATAAAAATATGAAGCCAGCTTCTAAAAAGTAGTTTGACTTTGTTAGCAGATAATAATACATAATGGTGAGCATAAAATGATGAATTGTCTCAAATTTAGGGAATTTAATTGAGGGAATTAAATTTAATTTAGGGAATTAAGAGAATCCATAAGAATCATCAGGAAAAGGAACATATTGGGGCCAAATAGAGATGTTTTACATACTATTTCATATTATATGCTAATTATGAATGGTAAAATTTAAGGTGAAAGAAATAGCATCAATCTCTGAAAATTATGTTAAAAAAGATTAAATAATAACTGAAAGTTAATAAAACTTATGACAATTTAGAAATCAGAATATAAATGATTAATAAATTTGAAAATGATCAATCTTTGAAAAGCAAGAATATTATTTGTGCTTATAAATTATCAAATAGTAAAATATGTCAAATCCAGAATTTTCAAGGATCCATTGCATGATGAGAATTATCATACTATGCTAAACATGTAAATTCTGACAGGTTCTCTTATAAAGAACTTTGGCATTCAAGAAACTTAAGGTCAAATCCACTGTCTAGTAATTCCCAGTCAAGGAAAATTCTAATATAATGAAATGAACAGAAACTTGAAAAACATGTACAAAGACATTAATCATAATATTACTTTTATTACTAAAGAAAAAAATAATTTCAATGTTAACCAAATGAAAATGAGGCTTTAAACTATGAATAAAGTCAACTCTTTATTCTTTTATCCATTTCCTATGCCTCAAGAATCAACTTTCACATTCCCATAAATTAACAATATTCAAAAATTATCATCTACATCATTCTCATACTCGAATGGGAGAGTATTCATTTCATTTCCACTAAACCTCATGGTCAGAAGCATCAATATAGTGAAAATGAATATACTACCCAGAGCAATCTATAGAAGCATACTCTCTTGTAAGGCAGGTGTCCCAGAACAAATACACTTGAGAAATGCATGAGATAATAAGTCTAAAGGGGGAAAATGTAGACATAAATACCAAAATTATATGTGTGTGTGTGTGTGTGTATATATATATATATATATATATATATATATATAGCTGGCAAATCTATATGGCTGTCACCATCTACAGAAATGTATCTTTCTTTATTTTCATTAAATAGACTTCCCTGAATTATCTCAGTGTTAGTCACTCTGTCATAATGGACTCTTTGTGACCCCATGAACCATAACCCACCAGGCTCTTCTGTCCACAGAATTCTCCAGGCAAGAATACTGGAATGTGTTGCCCTTTCCTTCATCAGGGGATCTTCCTGACACAGAGATTAAACCCTTAAGCATGAAGTAACTTTTATAGTCACTACAATTCATGTATTTCAGGAGCATATGTATCAATCAATATTTTCATGAAAAAGAAGAAATGATAAGAATAATGATGCAAAATAATTAATAGGGTATTAGTGTTATCTTTTGATCTACTCCATATCAAGTCATATTGTGTAAAATACCAATTTAATGATATAGGATAAAATTATGTTCACCTTTAATGCTGAGAGACATTATGATGTTCTGGAAATAATGCTCTGCTACAAAGGAAATCTCTTATTTTTCTGACCCATTCTGGTATGAAAATGTCACTCGATCTCTCCTGGCCTAAGGGCAGACTTTAGAATCAGACACTGACCTAAAAAGCTTACAAATCCCAGATCTATTATTGGAATACAGTACTTTAAACTTTCTATAACCTAGTAACTACATTAATTGAGTCATGTCAATTTTTCAATGAAAAGACAAGTTAGGTATACAAAATAAATTAGAATGATGCATAGTCTAACAGTAAATCTAGTGGGAAATGTTAATCGGTTTTAAAAACAAACAAATTTTAATGTTTAATAGTACAAATGTTTCAATGTGTAAAATCAGAAGCACAAAGTGATTCTGAAACATTTTGCTCACAATGGGACTGTTCTCTCCAAAATGTTGAAATTCTGCATAATAAAAACACTAATTTTTATGGTACACTAGGTAACAAGACAGATTCACCAGGTGGTATCAACCTGCCAATGAAGGAGACACAAGAGATGTGAGTTCAATCCCTGGGTCAGGTAGGTCCCCTGGGGTAGGAAAAAGCTACCCACTCCAGTATTCCTGCCTGGAAAATCCCATGGTCAGAGAAGCCTAGAAGACTATAGTCCAAAGGACTGCAGAGTCAAACATGACCAAGTGTACAAGCAGTGCACACTAGGCAGCAACTATATAGGCACTGTTATCCCAAATATAATACTTAATTCTCCTACTTCTCTTGTTATGAATTATAAAAGCAGCAGTAACATGCTGCTCTTCAAAACAATGGCAGCATATTCATGAGAGAAAAATCATCTACTTACTTTCTCTTTATAAGATTCAGTTCAGTTCAGCTGCTCAGTCAAGTCCAACTCTTTGTGACCCCATGAATCACAGCACGCTAGGCCACCCTGTCCATCACCAACTCTTGGAGTTTACCCAAACTCATGTCCATCACGTTAGTGATGTCATCCAGCCATCTCATCTTCTGTTGTCCCCTTCTCTTCTTGCCCTCAATCTTTCCCAGGATCAGGGCCTTTTCCAGTGAGTCAGCTCTTCACATCAGGTGGCCAAAATATTGGAGTTTCAGCTTCAATATAAGTCCTTCCAATGAACACCCTGGACTGATCTCCTTTAGGATGGACTGGCTGGATCTTCTTGCAGTCCAAGGGGCTCTCAAGAGTCTTCTCCAAAACCACAGTTCAAAAGCATCCATTCTTCGGCACTCAGCTTTCTTCACAGTCCAACTCTCACATCCATACATGATTACTGGAAAAACCATAGCCTTGACTAGACAGAACTTTGTTGGCAAAGTAATGTCTCTGCTTTTTACTATGCTGTCTAGGTTGGTCATAACTTTCCTTCCAAGGAGTAAGCATCTTTAATTTCACGGCTGCAATCACCATCTGCAGTGACTTCAGAGCCCAGAAAAACAGAGTCAGTCACTGTTTCCACTGTTTCCCCATCCATCTGCCATGAAGTGATGGGACTGTATGCCATGATCTTAGTTTTCTGAATGTTGGTTTTAAGCCAACTTTTTTCACTCTCATCTTTCACTTTCATCAAGAGGCTCTTAGTTCTTCTTCACTTTCTGCCAAAAGGGTGGTGTCATCTGCATATCTAAGGTTATTGATATTTCTCCTGGCAATCTTGATTCCAGCTTGTGCTTCCTCCAGCCCAGCGTTTCTCATGATGTACTCTGCATATAAGTTAAATAAGCATTTATAAGATTAATTACCAGTAAATCAGTTAATCCATCCTTCTGAAAATACATTTTTTTTGGTAGCCATTTAAATTATATATATACTGACAGGGATACTGGGTACTATAAATTGTGAATAAATTCAAAGCTATATATATTATTTGGAAAAGAAAACAAAGAACTACTTTTCAAAATGTATTTAAGATCTATATTTAAGAGAAAATATTTAATAAAGTTGATAACACTGAGTTGTATAATAAGCTTTGTTTTCAATAAAAAGGCAAAAGATATCCTCTATAGCATAGGATTATGCTTCAAATATTGCTGTTTGATTTTGTCCTTTTCAAATAAAAGCCCAAACAAGAGAATAATGAATATAAACAGTAAAGTACTGAATATTAATACTGTAGCAACAAAGGTCCTTCTAGTCAAGGCTATGGTTTTTCCAGTAGTCAGGTATGTATGTGAGAATTTGGACTGTGAAGAAAGCTGAGTGCCAAAGAATTGATGCTTTTGAACTGTGGTGTTGGAGAAGACTCTTGAGAGTCCCTTGGACTGCAAGGAGATCCAATCAGTCTATCCTAAAGGAGATTAGTCCTGGGTATTCATTGGAAGGACTGATGTTGAAGTTGAAACGCCAGTATTTTGATCACCTTATGCGAAGAGTTGACTCATTGGAGAAGACCCTAATGCTGGGGAGGATTAGGGGAAGGAGGAACAAAGGACAACAGAATGAGATGGCTGGATGGCATCACCAACTCAATGGACATGAGTTTGGGTAAACTCCAAGAGTTGGTGATGGACAGGGAGGCCTGGCGTGCTGCGATTCATGGGGTCGCAAAGAGGCGGACACGAATGAGCAACTGAACTGAAGTGTAACTGAAATCAAAGATGAAACTTATTTTTAGATTTTCCTTTTCAGTTCTACTTAAAATGATAACTTATTTTCAATTATTAGAGACTTCTGTGTGGCAAAACTCATCCACATAGTACAAAGGTAAATCTTCCTCTAAAAGATATAAAACATAATTCCATAATACTATAGCATTACTAAAGCTTAAATGAGCTATTTTCCAATAAATTCATTATGCATCAAGTTAGCTAAGCTTGAGAGCTATTAGGTATAAAAAACTAAATAACAGATAACATTTATTCATTATGTTTTGTTCTGTTAAATATTTGGAAAAAGATTTTGAAATGGAAAAGCCAAAAAACAGAGACATCAAAGACAGATAAGGCCATTACAAGAAAACTATACGCCAATATCCCTCGTGAATACAGATGCAAAAATTTTCAATTAAATATTAGCAAACTGAATTTATTAATACACTAAAATGATCATATACCATTATCATGTGGGAATTATCCTTGGGATGTAGGGTGATTCAACACACCAAAATTAATAAGTGTGATACACCACATTAACAGAATGAAAGATAAATATCATATGATAATCTCAATAGAAGAATAAAGAGCATTAGGTAAAATTAAACAACCGTTCATGATAAAAACTGTCAACACAGTAGATATAGAAAGAATGTACTCTGATATAATAAGTCCACAGACAGCATCATACTCAATGGTGAAATGTTGAAAATTTTCTCTCAGAGATCAAGAACAAGGTAAGTGGGCCCACTATCAATGTTCCTATCCAACACAGTACTGGAAGTCCTAGTCTAAGCAATTAGTAAAAAAATTTAAAAAAAAAGAATAAAAGACAAATGCTGTATGTATTTGTCTCTAATGTTATATAGAGAAAACCCTAAAGACTCCACCTAAAGACTAGTAGAACTAATCAACAGATTTGATGCGTCAGGATACAAAATTGACATACAAAAATTATAAGGAGTCAAGGCTTACAAAGTCCCTTAGGAAAGCTGGCCTGGTGATTGGCTTACAATATCCTAACCTTCAAATTGTTGAGAAAAGTCATTTGCAAGCAAAACAGGAGTTTCTGCATATTTTGGAAGACTCAGAAATAACACAATTCTCCTATATATAAAAATACTACAATTGAAATCTTGTGAAGTTTCCTTGAGTGAGTTCACTAGTAAACTGACAGAAGAATTAAAAAGAGAGGCTTTAAAAATCCCATTTAAGACTCCTTGAGAAAACTTCTAGACAGAAGTTCATTTTGTAGCCTTCGAAGTTGATTGTTTTTTGTTTATGGGTCTATCTTTGCAAAACAAATTTAAGAAGAGCTACATGGATAATTAAGAATAATACCGTAACCCACAAATAATCAGGACAAATCTAATAATACTATACTTTTTAAATCAAAAATTATCATTGGAAATGATTTATGACAACAAAGAAAAACACGAGTAAGAAAAAATTTATCAAAGATTTTGAAATGAACAGAAGGAATTATTAGGTGTCCTTTCATGCAGTTCTGGTACACCAAAGAATGCTCTGAGAGAGTGAGAGTGAAAATCACTCAGTTGTGTCTGACTCTGTGACCCCATGCACTATAGAGTCCATGGAATTCTCCAGGCCAGAATACTGGAGTGGGTAGCATTTCCCTTCTCCAGGGGATCTTCCTTACCCAGGAATCAAAGCGGGGTCTCCTGCATTGCAGGCAGATTCTTTACCAACTGAGCTATCAGGGAAGCCCTTAAGGAATGCTCTAGGTACTGTCAGATTGTGTGAAAATGTGCATCCTGATTGTTCCTGTATTGACAATGCTATTTCACAGATCTACTACATTTTTTAAAAAAAATCAAATTCGAATTGCTCACTGCTGGCATATAAGAAAATAATTGCATTTTGCATACTGACCCACTGTCCTACAATTTACCTATTCTTGCTTACTAATTCAGAGAGTTTCCTACAGATTACATGACATTTTCTACACATACAATTAAGCCATCTGTAAAAGAAGCTCATTTATTTCCAATTTTTATACTTTTGAAATTTCTTCATTGTTTAATTGATTCCTTGTTAATTTAATTGTGGTCAGAAAGGATAATTTATATGATTTCTATTATTCTCAATTGTTAAGCTATGTTTTATGACTCAAAATATATTCTGCTTTGGTGAATATTTATGTGAGTTTGAAGAGATTGCATATTCTGCCACTGTTGGGTCAAATATTAGCCAATTAGATGAAGTTGACAGTTAAGTTCAAGTCAAGTATAGCCATACCAATTTTCCTACCTATTTGATCTGTTGGATCTATCAATTACTGGTAGAAGGAGGTTGATGTGTCCTATCATATTGACTATTTTTCATTTCAATTCTAACATTTTTTTCCTCATGAACATTGATTCTCCATTGTTCACTGCATACACATTGTTCACTGCATACACTCCATTGTTTACTGCAATGTCTTCTTGAGAACTGACCCCTTTACTATATTATAATGCTCCTCTTTGTCCTAATAATCTTATTTATTTTTAAATATGCATTGAGATTAACATAGTTGCTCTTGCTTTTTTAAAACATGTATTAGACAATCATGTCATGATTAAGACAATCATGTATTATCTAGAAGAAATACACCTTATTTTTTCAAAGAAGTTAAAATTAATGAGACAGCATTTCTCCATATCATTAATTTTAACTTCTTTGAAAAGAAAGTAGGTTTCTTGTAGATAATACATGATTATCTCTAATTATTTAATCAACTCTAACTAAAATGATGCAGCTATACCATTCACATTGTAAATAATTATTCATATACTTAGATAAATATCTAATACATTTGTAATAATTTTTGTTAGTTGTATTTGATATTTTCCACTTTTATTTAGATAAAATTGATAAATATTATATATATGCAAGGTGAAAAAATATTTTGATATACATATATATTGTGAAATGATCACCATAATCAAATTAGTTAACATATCCATCATCTCACATGAATTTGTGTGAAGAGGACATGAGATATAATCTCTTAGCAAATTTTAATTATAAAATACATTATTTTTAAACTACAACTACCATGCTGTACATTAGTTCCACAGAGCTTATTTAATCTTAGAACTCAAACTTGTACACTTTGACCAATATCACCCCACTTCTTAGAACCCCCATCCATTGTTATTGTTATTTAGTTGCTAACTCGTGTCTGACTTTTCATGACCCCAGGACTGCAGCACACCAGGCTTCTCTGTCCTTCACTATCTCTCAGAGTTTGCTAAAACTCATGTCCATAGAATCAATGATGCCATACAACCATCTCATTCTCTGTCACTCCCCTTCTCCTCCTGCCCTCAGTCTTTCCCAGCCTCAGGGCCTTTTCCCATGAGTTGACTCTTCACATCAGATGGCCAAAGTATTGGAGCTTAAGCTTCTGCATCAGTCCTTCCAAGGAATATTCTGGGTTGATTTTCTTTAGGATTGATTGGTTTGATCTCCTTGCTGCCCAAGGGACTCTCAAGAGTCTTCTTCAGCTCTACAGTCTGAAAACATCAATTCTTCAGTGGTCAGCCTTCTTTATGGTCAAACTCTCACATCCATACATGACCAATGGCAAAACCATAGCTTTGATTATATGCACCTTTGTCAACAAGGTGATGTCTCTGCTTTTTTCACATGCTGTCAAGGTTTGTCATAGATTTTTTTCCAAGGAGGAAGCATCTATTAATTTCATAGCTGCAGTCACTCTCCACAGTGATTCTGGAGTCCTTAAAAATAAAATCCCGGCAATCCCACTGCTGGGCATATACACCGAGGAAACCAGAATTGAAAGAGCCACGTGCACCCCAATGTTCATCGCTGCATTGTTTACAATAGCCAGGACATGGAAGCAACCTAGATGCCCATCAACTGACGAATGGATAAGAAAGCTGTGGTATATATACACAATGGAATATTACTCAGCATTAAAAAAAAATTCATTTGAAGCAATTCTACTCAGATGGACGAAACTGGAGCCCATTATCCAGAGTGAAGTAAGCCAGAAGCAAAAACAACAATACAGTATATTAACACATATATATGGAATTTAGAAAGACAGTAATGAGAACCCAACATGGGAGACAACAAAAGGAACTCAGATGTATAGAATAGACTTGTGGACTTTGTGGATGAGGGTAAGGGTGGGATGATATGGGAGAAGGGCATTGAAGCATGTTAATTGTCATGTGTCTAATCAATCACCAGCCCAGGATTGATGCTCGGGACTGGTGCAGCGAGATTTCCCGGGGGGGAGGGAGGAGGGAGGGGGGACCCGGAGGGGAAGCATATGTAAACCCATGGTGATATCATGACAATGTATGGCAAAAACAATAATAAAAAATAAAATAAAATTAAAAAAAATAAAAAAAAATAAAATCCACCACTGTTCTCATTTTTTCCCATCTATTTGCCATGAAGTGATGTAATGTGATGAATGATTGATGAATTTTACCACAAATGTTGCTAGTAAGCACCATTAAACTCTTTATTATTGTGAATTCAACTTTTTATACTTCAACGTAGAAGTGAGATCATGTCGTATTTGCCTTTGTGTGTCTGGCTTATTTCACTTAATATAATGTCCTCTGGATTTGTCTGTGTTGTTATAAATGGCAGTAATTCCTTTTTAAAGGCTGAATAATATTTCTTTATATATTTTTATATATATTATACATATTGAAATTATATAGAAATATATATCATTACATTTTTATTTATGCATACTAAATTATGTATTATATATATTAGATTATATATATATTATTTCTTTATCCATTGACAAATACTTGGGTTGTTTCCATATATTGCTTCTTTAGAACAATGTAGCAATAAAAATGAGAGAGCAGATGTCTCTTCAAAAAATTGATTTCTTTGGATATATACCCAAAAGAGAGATTGGTTTTGAGCTTGATTCTATTCCACTTGCTTAGTTTGGTTTTTGTTGCCACAGCTTTTGGTGTCAAATCCTCCCAGAATATTGCCAGGATTATTTTTAAAGAGTTTATTTTTTTTCCCATTATGATTCCTTCCAGGAATTTTACAGCTTTCAGGGCCTACATTTAATTCTTTAATCCATTTTTAGCTGTTTTTTGTGCAGTGTGTAAGATAAGCGTCCAATTTCATTCTTTTGCACGTGGGTATTCAGTTTTCCCAACACCATTTATTAAGAGAATATCCTTTCCCTTTTGTGTATTCTTGGCATAATTTTCAAAGAATAGTTGACCCTATATGCAAAGATTTATTCATGCATTATCTATTCTGTTCCATTGGTCTATGTATCTCTTGTTTAGGCTAGTATGGTACTGTTTTGATTAGCATAGTCTTAAAGTATATTTGAAATCAAGAAGCTTCATCCTTGTTCAATACTGCTTTTGTTATCCAAGGTCTCTTGTGGTTCAGTTCAAATTTCAGATTTTTTTTGTATCTTAAAAAAAAAATGCCATTGTAATTTTGAGAGGTTGTTTTGAATCTGCACATTTCTTTGAGTAGTGTGGATATTTTAACAATATTCATTCTACCAATACATGAAAATGAGATACATGTATTTTTGGGCTACCCTGATTGCTCAGATAGTAAAGAATATGCCTGCTATGCAGGAGGCCTGGGTTCAATCCCTGGGTTGTAAAGTTCTCCTGGAGAAGGGAATGAAATCCACTCCAGTATTGTTGCCTGGAGAACTCCATGGACAGAAGAGCCTGACAGGCTACAGTACATGGGGTGATGAAGAGTTGGACACAACTGAGCAGCTGACACTTTCACTTTAGTTTAAAGTCTTTTTAAAATATCTTTATTAATATTCTATAGTTTTCAGCATATGCATTGTTCACTTTGTTAATTTTGAATTACTTTACTTTTTGATGCTATTGTAAATGGAATTATTTGCTGTTAATGTACAAGAAACGCAATTGATTTGTATGTTGATTTTGTATCCTCAAACAAAATGTTTTTTTAATTTAGCAAAGACTTTTTTAAAATTTTAAATTCAAAAAACAGAAAGCATTTAGAAACAGAAGAGATTAACTTATATACTTTGAAGAAATATATGTCAAAGAAAACAGAAGGTTAAAAAAATTCAAACTTCCAATAGAAATGCAAAATGAATGTATCCTCTGTAAAATTCTAGACTAAACTTTTAGTACCTAGAGAAAATTTCTTTCTCTGTTTTAAAAATTAAATTCATTGGAGTAGGGTTGACTTACAATGTTGTGTTAGTTTCTGCTGTACAGCAAAGTGAATCAATTATACATATACATATATTCACTCTTATTTATATCAATATCCTATATAATTCATTATTATGTATTGAGTAGAGTTCCCTGTGCTATAACTTTTTGCTGAAATATGTACTTGTTGTATAGTTGTTAAGGACTCAGATAAATATTTTTCTAAAATGGTGTAAAGTTGTACAATGTGATTTAACATATACATACAATGAAGCATGACAACCACAATCAAGTTCATTAACATATTCATTATGTCACATAGCTACCGTTTTTTAAGTGTGAATTTATGTTATTCCAGCTAGAAGTCTTGCTATATTTGATGTTTATTGTAGCTATAGGTTCTACAGCTTCAAATTCTCAACAGTGTCCTTCTTATCTCCATTCTTGACACTGGTCTACTGGTCTTTGCTTTTGTACTCTCTAGAGTATGCTTGCATCTTTCACTATTTTTAGCTTTAATCCCCTATTGCTATACTGGAATCCGACTGATGTGGTTGTACTTTGGCGGGGTGGGGAATAAGCATTTATCACTTGATTAAATATCAGTCTTTTATTTGACCTATCTTTTAAGGATATAACTTTCAAACGTTTGTTCAAAGGTATTGCTTTTATTTTTGCCCCCAGTCTCAACTTCTGTCTATGGTACCAGCATTCATGCTTTGTGTTTTTGAAGCCTTGACCCTTCCTACCAAATATATATTTGTTTCTCTCTTTTATATGATATAGGAGGACTCTAGGGGGCTGGATTGGGAAGAACAATCTTTCCCAAATTGTAATTATTGGTCAGATTTGACCTGTGACAGAGTTTTATTTTCTGAAGAGTAAGATGTATTTTTCATGTAGAAGATTCTTGATGTAAGTTATTGGTTATTCTTCCTGTCTAATATAACTTCTATTATAGAGACTTTTAAGGGTTTCTGTAGATACTCTTTAAATTTTTAAAAAGCACAAGACATTCTCTTTTCAATCATCAACATCACAAAAAATTAATATAAGTTCACACATGTGCCTAATACTTTGAAATCCTCAAGGTCAAAGATTTTATCATACCAGAACCTAGAAATTATGTTAATGGACATTTCTGTGAGTTCTACTAATAAGTGTTCGATTTCCTTGATGTTTAGACAAGCAAATACCTATATTTTGTCACATATGAAAACATTAGAATATAATAAGAAAAAGAAGCTAAAAGAGCAAAAAGAAGTTGTACTTTCTTTTTGTAAAGTACTCTGTAAGAACTGAATCATTCAAAGGGTTCATTTGAAATCTCACTAATATGAAAATGCTCCAAACTTCTTCATAGATAAATACGTTGTTAAGTGCAGTCATGCATGTTCGGTCATTTCCAACTCCTTGTGACCCCATGAAGCCCTCTAGGCTTCTCAGTCTGTGGAATTTTCCAGGCAAGAATATTGGAGTGGGTTGTCATTTCCTATTCCAGGGGTCCTTCTTGACCCAGGCATTGAACCCACATGTCTTGAGTTTCCTGCATTGTTGGGGGGATTATTTACCACTGAGCTTCTTGTCTATGTACTAAAACAACCAAAATTATACAAGAGTGGATGGAATTTCAGGTACTCTCAACACTGGTGGTGGTGGTGATGGTTTAGTTGCTAAGTTGTGTCCAACTCTTAAGATCCCATGGACCATAGCCCACCAAGCTCCTCTGACCATGGGATTTTCTAGGGCCATTGTAACCTATGGCACTTGGATTCATAAATATTTTTTATAAACTCCTTTGTAAGGTTATATTATGTCCTAATATTCATTGCAAAATAAACTAGGTCATTCATTAAAATTATGTATTATAATTCTTACGTAGAACACTTCATACTACTAATAACATAGAGAAATAACTAATAAAGTCAATGTGCAAGCAGTGGGCCAAACAGAATTTTTACTTCACTGTACATTTTATGGGCTTCCCTGGTGGCTCAGATGTTAAAGACTCTGCCTCCAATGTAAGAGATCCAGGTTCAATCTCTGGATCCAGAAGATCCCCTAGAGAAGATAATGGCAACCCACACCAGTATTCTTGCCTGGAAAACCCAATGGACAGAGGAGACTGGCAGGATACAGTCTATGGAGTGAGAAGGAATCAGATATGACTGAGCAATTAACACTTTTACTTTCAATATTTTATAATGCATTGCTAAATTAACCTTTGGCTGAATAGATTTGTTATCCGGACTACAAGTGCTGTAGTGCCATCTCCTGGAAAGTATAATGATCTGGAAAAGAGAGTGTAATTGAATGTGAGCTTATTTAGTATTTCATATTAGTCAAAAAATAAAAAGGGGAAAAGAGAGATAAGTCTGTAAATTTATCTTCTGAGAGTAAAAATAATTTTTAATATTGAGAGAGTATGATTACAGCCATGAAATGAAAAGACGCTTACTCCTTGGAAGGAAAGTTATGAATCAGACTGTCAAAAAATTGATGCTTTTGAACTGTGGTGTTGGAGAAGACTCTTGAGAGTCCCTTGGACTGGAAGGAAGTCCAACCAGCCCATCATAAATGAGATCAGTCCCGAGTGTTCATTGGAAGGACTAATGTTGAAGCTGTGGGGCAGTCAGACACAAATGAGTGACTGAACTGAACTGATTCCATTAATTCACTCCGTATTGCACTTATTGTGAATAAAGAGTTTATTTTATTCTATTTAATTTACTTTATTTTATTCATTATTGTGGTAAGAATTCTTCAGATTTACACCCTTAACAAATTTTTAAGTGCACAACAGTGTTGCTAGATAAGGCACAATATTGTACAGCATATCTCTCAAGCTTATCCTTCTTAAATAATTGAAGTGCGGTTAGGACTTGACACTCTCAGTTCAATCAGTTCAGTTCAGTTGCTCAGTTGTGTCCTACTCTTTGAGACCCCACAGACTGCCCCACACCAGGCTTCCCTGTCCATCACCAACACTCAGAGCTTACTCAAACTCATGACCGTCGCGTTGGTGATGCCATCCAACCAGCTCATCCTCTGTCATCCCCTTCTCCTCCTGCCTTCAATCTTTCCCAGCATCAGGGTCTTTTCCAATGAATCAGTTCTTTGCATCAGGTAGCCAGAGTATTGGAGTTTCAACTTCAGAATCAGTCCTTCCAATGAATATTCAGGACTCATTTCCTTTATGATGGACTGGTTGAGTGTCCTTGCAGTCCAAGACACTCTCAAGAGTCTTCTTCAACACCACAGTTCAAAAGCATCAATTTTTTTTGATATGCTGATTATCCCTTAATGAAAATTTCAACACTAATTTCAGACTGTTGTTAGTATCTGCATCCTGTCCAACTCTTGGCACACCACAGATTGCAGTATGCATGGCATCCCTGTCCTTCACTACCTCCCAGAGTTTGCTCAAACTCATGTACACTGAGTTGGTGATGCTATCCAATCATCTCATCCTCTGTCACCCCCTTCACTTTGTGACCTCAATCTTTCCCAGCATCAGGGTCTATTTCAAAGAGTTGGCTCTTGAATCAGGTGGCCAAAATATTGGAGCTTCAGCCTCTGCATCAGTCCTTTCAATGAATATTGAGGGCTGATTTCTTTTTCAATTTAATGATCTCAGCTCCTTGTTCTCCAAGAAACTCTCAAAAGTCTTATCCAACATTACAATTCAAAAGCATCAATTCTTTGGCACTGAGGCTTCTTTATGGTCCACCCTGACATCCGTAGATGAGTACTGGAAAAACCACAGCTTTGACTATACAGACATTTGTTGGCAAAGCGATGTCTCTGCTTTTTAATAACCTGTCTAGGTTTCTCACAGCTTTTCTTCCAAGGAGCAAGCGTCTTTTAATTTCATGGCTTCAGTCAAAATCCAGAGTGATTTTAAAGCCCAGGAAAATAAAATCTATCACTGTTTCCACTTTTTTTCCATCTATTTGCCATGAAGTGATGGGACCATATGCAGTGATCTTAGTTTTTTGGATGCTGGGATTTAAGCCAGCTTCTTCATTCTCCTCTTTCTTCCTCATCAAGAGGTTGTTTAGTTCCTCTTCACTTTCTGCCACTAGAGTGATTTCATCTGCATATCTGAGATTGTTGATATTTATCCCAGCATCTTGATTCCAGCTTATGATTCACCCAGCCCAGATTTTTGCATGATGTATTTTGCATAGAATTTAAATGAACAGGGTAATAATATAAAGCCTTGATATACTCCTTTCCCAGTTTTCAACAAGTCCATTGTTCCATGTCCACTTCTAACTGTTGCTTCTTGATCTGCACACAGGTTTTTCATGAGACAAGTAAGGTGGTCTGGTATTTCCATCTCTTTAAGAATTTTATAAAGCTTGTTATGATCCACACAGTCACACAGTCAAAGGCTTTAGTGTAGTCAATGAAGCAGAAGTAGATGTCTTTCCAAAATTCCCTTACTTTTTTTTATGATCCAGCAGATGTTGGCAATTTAATCTCTTGTTTCTTCTGTTTTTTCTAAAGCCAGATTGTACATCTGGAAGTTCTCAGTTCACATCCTGTGGAAGTCTATCTTGAAGGATTCTGAGAGTATTTTGCTTAGAATGTGAAATGAGTGCAATTGTACTGTAGTTTGAACATTTTTTGGAATTGCCCTTCTTTAGGATTGGAATGAAAACTGGTCTTTTCCAGTCCTCAACCACTGTTGAGTTTTCCAAATTTGCTGGCATATTGAATTCAATCCTGTAACAGCAACCACTTTGAGTATTTTAAGTAGCTCAGCTAGAATTCCATCACCTTCATTAGCTTTGCTCATAGCAATGCTTCCTGAGGCCCACTTGACTTCTAACTCCAAGATGTCTGGCTCTAGATAAGTGAACACAGCATTATATTTATCCAGGTCATTAAGGCTTGTTTGCATAGATCATCTGTATATTCTTGCCACCACTACTTAATATCTTATGCTTATATTAGATCCTTAATGTTTCTGTCCTTTATTGTGCCCATCATTGCATAAAATGTTCCCTTGATGTCTCTAATTTTCTTGAAGAGATCTCTAGTCTTTTCCATTTATTGTTTTCCTCTATTTGCATTGCTCACTTAAGAAGGCTTTCTTATCTCTCCCTGCTGTTCTCTGGAACTCTGCAATCAGTTGGGTATATCTTTCTCTTTCTCTTTTTCCTTTCTTTTCTCTTCTTTCTCAGCTATTTGTAAGGCCTCCTCAGACAACCATTTTGCCTTTTTTGCATTTATTTTTCTTGGGGATGGTTTTGGTCACTGCCTCCTGTATAATTTTATGAACTTCTGTTCATAGTTCTTCAAGGATTCTGTCTACCAGATCTAATCCCTTGAATCTATTCACCACCTCTACTGTATAATCATAAGGGATTTGATTTAGGTCATACCTAAATTGCCTAGTGGTTTTCCCTACTTGGCTTTTATCTTCCCTGGTGCCTCAGATGGTAAAAGTGTCTGCCTACAATGTGGGAGATCTGGATTAGATCCCTGGGTCAGGAAGCTTCCCTGGAGAAGGAAATGGCAAGCCACTCCAGTATTCTTGCCTGGAAAATCCCAGGGATGGAGAAGCCTGGTAGGCTACAGTCCATGGGTTCACAAAGAGTAGGACACAACTGAGCGACTTCACTTCCACTTTTCCCTACTTTCTTCAATTTAAGTCTGAATTTTTCAATAAGGAGCTCATGATATAAACCACAGTCAGCTCCAGGGCTTGCTCTTGCTGACTATATAGATCCTCTCTAACTTTGCCTACAAAGAATATTAGTTCATCTGATTTCAGTACTGATCATTTGGTGATGGCCACATGTAGAGATGCTTCTTGTGTTGTTGGGTTTTTTTGCCATGACCACAGTGTTCTCTTAACAAAATGTTAGCCATTTTCTTGCTTCATTTTGTACTCCAAGGCCAAACTTATCTATTACTCCAGGTATCTCTTGACTTCCTAATTTTGCATTCCATTCCCCTACGATGAAAAGAATACCTCTTTTTTTTTTTTTTTGTATTAGTTGTGGAAAGCTTCCTGATGGAAGGGACTGGCTATGAGGAAAGCTGGGTCTTGCTCTGGTGCAGGGACATGCTCAGTAAATCTTTAATCCAATTGTCTGATGATGGGTGGCACTGTGCTCTCTACCTGTTAGTTGTTTGGCCTGAAAGGACCCAGTCCTGGAGTCTACAGGCTCTATGGTAGGGCTAACAGCGACCTCCAGAGGGCTTATGCCAAAATGCACCTCTCAAGACTGCTGCTGCCAGTGTCCCTGTCCCCATGGTAGGCCACTCCTAATTCACGCCTCTGCAGGAGACATTCAAAACAGTCACAGACAGATCTAGCTTAGTCTCCTGTGGCTTCACTTCTTTGATTTAATTATAGCAGTTTTTAATAGTGGTGTATATGGCTTTCGGGAACATAAGTTCTCATTTTCTCTTGGACTGGAATCGTTGCGGTCACAATATGAGTGTCTATCTAGTGTAACTGCAAAAGTCCTTCCTAAATCAATCAGCAAAACACTTTTCTTCTCCCCCTGAACTCTTATGGCCTGTCATGTGTATCTTATTTTCAGAAATGATCGGATCCAGTCTTATGGCACCTATGCACATGCAGAAGAAACTCTACCTTTTCTCATTTTTCTATGCACTGTCCCTCATGGGTGCTTAATAACCATGTTTCATAAGCAAATCACTTAAATTTTAATACAGAAATGTTTTCATAATCTCAGTTTGGCCCCTCTCCCATTTTAGGGACATGAAGGCCCTACCATTCTATCTCCTACTATTTTTAACACAATTTATTGTTATATTAAAGGAAAAATTCAGTATTGCTTTTAAAGGATGTATGAATGCTAAAGAGTGGACTCAAATTTTTTAGTAAAGAAAAATAAGGTCATAGGATGTCATCAGAATAATGGAGTACTAAAAGTAAAGACACAAGTATAAAAACAAATGAACCTGATATGTAAAACAATATTTTAAATGCCTATTTTGAAATAACTGGTACATAGTAGATTTCATTATAAGTGATATAGAAATGAAATTAAAAGAAAATTGATAATCTGATGTTAGAATTGAAACTTCAAAATTGGTTGTCCTTACTGCACACTTTGAAGGTCAAGACTGCATGCTGATCAACGAGAGAAAGAGTCTGAAAGACAAGAATACATCCACCAGGGATGAGCTTATATGAGATTTCATGATTATAAAACACCTTCAAAAAAGGCACTGTACTAATTAAAAGTGCTCTTGGACAAGAATAAGCCAGATATCTCAGTAATATTTATAGATGCAATTCCTTGTATTAGACAAGCCAAGTAATATATCCAATATACTTTTCTTTGCTCATCAGACATGATGAATAGGAATTATCCAAACCCTTTGTAAAATGTATTCTTCATAGTCAACAGAAATGAAGTTTTAGTCTACAAGAGGGTTTTAAAAGTCTTATGCAGGCAAAAGTACTGTCACTATGCTTTGAACCATGGTACTGCAGGGACAAAATCATTGTTTACAATTATTTTAATAATGAAAATAATTACTAAAATAGATTTAGCTCTCTGTTTAAATCATTTTGGGGCTTCCCTGATGGCGCAGTTGGTAAAGAATCCACCTGCAATGCAGGAGATCCTGGTTCAATCCCTGGGTCAGGAAGATGCCCTGAAAGGGAACAGTTACCTACTCCAGTATTCTGGCCTGGAGAATTCCATGGACTGTATAGTTCATGGGATCGCAAAGAGTCAGACACAACTGAGCAACTTTCACTTTACTTTAAATTATTTTACTGGAATGATTGAAATTCAGTTGGAAATCATTAAAAGTTCATATCAACAAGTGTTTTAAATCCAGAAGCCAAATGAGTAATTAAACTTGGACTACTGAATATGAACTATAGAGATGGTATCAAAAAAGAAATAGACAGTTAATGTTTGGACATTATTCTTGTGAAAGAGATAAAAGAGAGAACATTTTATAAAGCTGACATTTCAGAGCATTGACTTAAATTAGTAAGGTAAATAACTTTAAAAGGTAACATTTTTAGAAATATTTTCAGTTCAGTTTAGTTGTTCAGTCATATCTGACTCTCTGCAATCCCATGGACTGCAGCACGCCAGGCTTCCCTGCCCATCACCAACTCCTGGAGCTTGCTCAAACTCATATCCACCGAGTTGGTGATGCCATCCAACCATCTCATCCTCTGTCATCCCCTTCTCCTCCCGCCTTCAATCTTTCCCAGCATCAGGGTCTTTTTCAGTGAGTCAGTTCTTCATATCACATGGCCAAAGTACTGGAGTTTGAGCTTCAGCATCAGCCCTTCCAATGAATATTCAGGACTGATGTCCTTTAGGATTGACTGGTTTGATCTCCTTGATGTCCAACAGACTCTCAAGAGTCTTTTCCAACTTCCCAAACCAAAAGCATAAATTCTTCAGTGCTCAGCTTTTCTTTACAGTCCAACTCTCACTTTTGTACGTGACTACTGGAAAAACCATAGCTTTGACTAGACGGAATTTTGTTGGCAAGGTAATGTCTCTGCTTTTTTATATGCTGTCTATATTGGTCATAGTTTTCTTCCAAGGAGCAATTGTATTTTAATTTCATGGTTGCACTCACTATCTGCAGTGATTTTGGAGCCTAAAAAAGTAAAGACACTCACTGTTTCCATTGTTTCCACCCCTATTTGTTATGAAATGATGGGAAATGAGGCCATTTTCTCAGTTTTCTGAAAGCTGAGTTTTAAGCCAGCTTTTTCATTCTCCTCTTTTACTTTCATTAAGATATTCCTTAGTTCCTCTTCACTTTCTGCCATAAAGGTGGTGTGATCTGTATATCTGTGGTTATTAATATTTCTACCAGCAATCTTGATTCCAGCTTGTGCTTCTTCCAGCCCAGGATTTCATATGATATATTCTGCATATAAGTTAAATAAGCAGAGTGACTATATACAGCCTTGACTTAATCCTTTCCCGATTTGGAACCAGTCTATTGATTCATGTCCAGTTCTAGCTGTTGCTTCTTGACCTACATACAGATTTCTCAGGAGACACATGAGGTGGTCTGGTATTCCCATCTCTTTAAGAATTTTCCACAGTTTATTGTGATCTACACAGTCACAGACTTTGGGATAGTCAATAAAGCAGAAGCATATGTTTTTTTCTGGAACTCTCTTGCTTTTTCAATGATCCAATGGATGTTGGCAATTTGATCTCTGGTTCCTCTGCCTTTTAAAATTCAGCTTTAACATCAGGAAGTTCTCAGTTCACATACTGTTAAGCTTCAGTTGAAGAATTTGGATCATCACTTTGCTAGCGTGTGAGATGAGTACAACTGTGCAGTAGTTTGAACATTTTTTGGCAATGCCATCATTGGGACTGGAATGAAAACTGACCTTTTCCAGTCTTGTGGCCACTGCTGAGTTATTCAAATTTTCTGGGATATTGAGTGCAGCACCTTCACAGCATCATGTTTTAGGATTTGAAATATTTGAATCACTTATTTAATCCAACAATTATTTACACCTTATTGAATATGACTTCAACTAGAAATCACCTTACCATTTATCTACTGTCTATTTTTATTATACATTTATTATCTGTTTTTCAGCTTATTTATCCCATTAAAATTTATACTTTTTCAAGGTAAATGACTTCAGGTAGTTCCTAGAGCATTTATATGTCCGGGTATAATGGTTAACTTTATGTGTGAACTTAAATGGTCATCAGTATATCCTACTGGTTCTATTTCTCTAGAGAATCCTGACTAACACACCTGGCTTGAAATGAACTACCTAAAAAAAAAAATTGTAAAGCCTCCAAATTTATCTTCTGCCAGGGGGTGTCTCTCTTCAGACACATCAACATAACCCTGATTAACATACTCAATCTGCATCCAAGCTTAAAGGCAAAATAAACAGACTGATAGACATCAGTTCAAAGCCTGATTTAACACATTATATAGATATAATCTTGGATGAACTACTTAACCCATGAGCCACAGTTTCAATATCAGTAAAACGAAAAGAGTAACCATTACTTTGCATAATTTTTGTAAAGGTTAAACATTATTGAAAGATACAGTAACATATCCTCAAATAATATGCAGAGGTATTCTTGGAAATCAATCATGCATGATTTCCTAATTTTTTTTATCATGTCTTGCTTCCATCTAACCAATACATAATTTGATGTTTTATCTTTATTTTTCTTTTCTGCTTGATTAACTTCAAAATAAAACTTGAACCATCTCTCCATTACTTCCATATAGTAGTTTAGATAACAAAATATGAACTCTAAGACAGCTTTGTATGTTGGCCTCTTAGAGTTAGGATATATAGAAATTCAGGGACTTCTAAACAAAAGATGTAAAAAAATATTCATATATATGCAGAGACCTGTTTGTTAACTGGGCCATGACTTCTGAACATGAAAGCTGGTATATTCATTTGATGAATGAATCAGACCAATTTGGTATCTCTTAATGTTTACTGAGAGCCATTATTGGATAATTAGGCTTATTCATCACTCATATAAATTTTGCTAATATATTCAAGAAAAATAAATGAAAAAAAGGTAAACTGGTTGTCTTAGGAGGCCTTATAAATAGCTGAGAAAGGAAGAGAAGCTAAAGGCAAAGGAGACAAGGAAAGATATACCCATCTGAATGCAGATTTCCAAAGAACAGCAAGGAAAGATAAGAAAGCCTTTCTCAGTGATCAATGTGAAGAAATAGAGGAAAACAACAGAATGGGAAAGACTAGAGATCTCTTCAAGAAAATTAGAGATAACAAGGGAATATTTTATGCAAAGATGTGCTCAATAAAGGACAGAAATGGTAGGGACCTAACAGAAGCAGAAGATATTAAGAAGAGGTGGCAGGAATACACAGAAAAACTATACAAAAAAGATCTTCTTGAGCCAGATAACCATGAAGGTGTGACCACTCAACAAGACCAAGATATCCTGGAATGTGAAGTCAAGTGGGACTTAGGGAGCATCACTATGAACAAAGCTTGCAGAGGTGATGGAATGCCAGTTGAGCTATTTCAAATCCTAAAAGATGATGCTGTGAAAGTGCTGCACTCAATATGTCAGCAAATTCAGAAAACTCCGCAGTGGCCACAGGACTGAAAATGGTCAGTTTTCATTCCAATACTGTCAAAGAATGCTCAAACTACCGTACAATTGCACTCATCTCACAGGCTAGCAAAGTAACACTCAAAATTCTCCAAGATAGGCTTCAGCAATACATGAACCTTGAACTTCCAGATGTTCAAGCTGGTTTTAGGAAAGGCATAGGAGACAGAGATCCAATTGCCAACATCTGCTGATCATCGAAAAAGCAAGAGAGCAATAGAAAAATATCTATTTCTGCTTTATTGACTATGACAAAGCCTTTGACTGTATGGATCACAATAAACTCTGAAAAATTCTGAAAGTGATGGGAATACCAGACCACCTCATGTGCCTCTTAAGAAATCTGTATGCAGGTCAGGAAGCAACAGTTAGAACTGGACATGGTACAACAGACTGGTTCCAAATAGGAAAAGGAGCAGGTCAAGGCTGTGTATTGTCACCCTGCTTGTTCAACTTTTATGCAGAGAACCTCATGAGAAATGGTGGGCTGGAAGAAGCACAAGCTGGAATCAAGATTGCCATGAGAATTATCAGTAACCTCAGATATGCAGATGACACCACCCTTATGGCAGAAAGTGAAGAGGAACTGAAGAGCCTCTTGATGAAAGTGAAAGAGGGGAAGGAAAAGTTGGCTTAAAGCTCAAATTCAGAAAACTAAGATCATGGCATCTGGTCCTATCACTTCATGGCAAATAGATGAGGAAACAGCAGAAACAGTGGAAGATTTTTTTTTTTTTTGATTCTAAAATTACTGCACATGGTGACTGAAACCATGAAATTAAAAGACACTCCTTGGAAGGAAAGTTATGACCAATCTAGACAGAATATTAAAAAGCAGAAACGTGACTTTTTCAACAAAGGTCCATCTAGTCAAGGCTATGGTTTTTCCAGTAGTCATACATGGATGTGAGAGTTGGACTATAAAGAAAGCTGAGTGCCGAAGAATTGATGCTTTTGAATTGTGGTGTTGGAGCAGACTGTTGAGAGTCCCTTGGACTACAAGGAGATCCAACCAGTCCATCCTTAAGGAAATCAGTCCTGCATGTTCATTGGAAGGACTGATGCTATAGCTGAGACTCCAATACTTTGACCATCTGATGTGAAGAACTGACTCATTGGAAAAGACCCTGATGCTGGGAAAGACTGATGGTGGGAGGACAGAGGATGAGGTGGTTGGATGGCATCACCGACTCAGTGGACATGAGTTTGAGTGAACTCTGGGGGTTGGTAATGGACAGGGAGGCCTAATGTGCTGCAGTCCATGGGGTTGCAAAGAGTTGGACATGTCTGGTGACTGAACTGACTTAATTGATTGAAGCACAAATAGGCAATTCATATATTCATAATATATTTATGAAAATATATAAACCTCAATTTAAATTTAATTAAAATTATATGATGGCTATTTCTTATCTAAGCATTGGCAAGCAGGAAAAAAAAACTTTAATACCTTTGTTGGGAGATAAAGATATGCAAATGAGATGGTACTCACAAATAGTGATGATAAGATTGCAAATTAGCATAATCTTTCTGGAAAGAGATTTGATAATATGTATGAAAAGCATTAAAATGTGCCTTTCATTCATTATAATTATACTCCTATTATTTCAAATAAAGGAAATGTGTGCAAAAATATATTTTGTTATTGTAGTTGTTCAGTCACTCACTGGTGTCCAACAGTTTGCGACCCCATGGACTGCAGCATGCCAGGCTTCCCTGTCCTTCACTGTCTCCTGGAGTTTGCTCAAACTCATGTCCATTGAGTTGATGATACTGTCAACCATCTCATCCTCTGTCACCCCTTCTCCTCCTGCCCTCAACCTTTCCCAGTCTCAGTGTCTTTCCAGTGAGTTAGTTCTTCATTTCAAATGGCCAAAGTATTGGAGCTTCAGCTTCGGCATCAGTTCTTCCAATGAATACTCAGGGTTGATCTCTTTTAGGATTTCCTAGTTTGACTTCCTTGGTATCCAAGGGACTCATATATGTTAATGGATATTCAACACAGAATGCTATACCCTTCTTATCTCACATAACATGAATGTTCTCCATCTCATTAAGATAATATTAGCAAACATGCTTATTAAAGGATGCAAAATGTATTTCATATTGATATCAACTTAAAAGGGATGGTGCACTTAAAATACTGATATACATCTTGAAATTTCTTTTAAATTAACTTTAAGTGTTCTAACTTAAACTTCTATTAGCATATATATGAAACTGTCTCACCACAACTTCATTAATTTATCATACTTTTTAAATAGTTTTAAGTAAATATATTAAAAATTCTTACTATTGCTCTTTATTTTCTGTTGTTCATTTTAATCTTTTACTACATTTGTGGCTTGATTTTCATACATTTTCTGGCAGCACGCTTCCATTTTTGTAATTTTTCTATTTATTGTCTTTACGCTTTTTCTGTTGGTCTTTAGAGAGTTTTGGCCTATTGATTTTTATGAACTTCATATATGAAAATATCAATTTCTGAAACAAACTGCCTTGAAATTTTATCTAACTACAGATATATATCTTTTTCCCCATATGATAGAAATGAGTGATTACATAATTTAAAAATACTAAACATAAAGTAAATACTCATCTACAATGTTACATATTGCTTTACATTTATGCTTGAATATACTTGGAATTTACTTGTAATATACCATTTTGTGGGAGGAAGATATGTTCCTAAATATTTTTTTAATTCTTCCAATATCATTTTCTTGAAAAAGTCTACTCTTTCCAATCTCAATTAATATACTCATCTCACTTTATTTCATATCAATTACCTAGTGGTAAAGAATCAGCCTGTCAGTGCAGGAGATGCAGATTCAATCTCTGGGTGGGAAAGATCCCCTGGAGAAGAAAATAGCAACCCACTCTGGTATTGTGCCTGGGAAATCTCATAGAAAGAGGAGTCTGGCAGGCTACAGTCCGTGAGGTTGCAAAAGAGTCGGACATGACTTAATGACTAAACAACAACTACATACATCAATCTATCACAATTTAACTTTTCATACATATCAGGGTCCACTCCAAGACAATTTCATTCTACTGCAACCTGGCCTATACAAGTATATAACATGTATAACATGTACTTTTTTTCCTTTCAATATTTTGTATCTAAATATTCCCTATTGTACTTCATTTTCAGATTATGCAGAGCATTCACTTAATCTTTATATAATCTCTTTGGTTATAGCCCATACTCTCTCTTGGAATGTAGTACTAACCTAAAACATCATGGGATTCCCAGGTGTTGTGTTTTTAGGCATGAATATATAATTATCCCCCAGAAATCAGTCTCTAAATCAATAAGCCGTCATGTCTAGTATGGAAGATCTGCTTAGATGTAATAATGAACAATATTATAATAAACAATATCCATGGTAGGGTATATAGAATCAGGAAAAACAACAACAACAATTTTCTACAGGCATGGGACTAAGGTACACCAAAGCCCACCCCACTTATAATAATAAAATTAGATGGAAAAAATTTTTCTAATATAGCAATATGTTGAGGACCAAGAAAGAGTGTATATATGATAGGAATTTTTAATAATGGCAAGATTTAACAGTCTTCAGTGGAATCCTCGAAGAGCTGATTTTTCTAGAAGTTTGTAAAGTATGGAGTCTTCACAACAGACACATATCAAAGACTTGAGTTCAGACTATCAACCTTACATACTCACTAAGCAAGGTTATGCTTCCTGAGATGAGACTCACCTCCTTGAAGGTGGAGGAAAGAACTATAAACTCTGTGGACTCACCCAAGTATACAGATAGCTCACCTCTCAAGGTTAAAGGCATTCTAGCCTCAAGCTCAGCAGCTGACAACTGCATTGAATGTCAATCATATTTTATTTTGTCTTTTAGAGAAATTCTGCCAAGATGAACTATAAAAATAAACACAAATAGGATTTATGAGAGTTTGTAGGATATGCTTTAGGCCAACTTTCAGGATCAATGAATTTGTTTCTGACTTTAATGTTTAGAATGACTCATTTATATATCTTGGAGTAAATAGTTTGTCTAATGTTATCCTTTTAGAACATAAAATAAGTGGAATTTTCTTCATCAAGTCAAAGTGTTTATTATTAGAATCAAGTTAGTTATTGACTCTTCTTCACAAAGTTGTTATAAATCCTAAGACAGTACTGAATTGTGTAGGTCACAGAGAATTTCTTTCTAGAAATAGCATTTATCATCTCCATTGAAGCCTAATTTCTAAAATAACCCTTTAGGTGTCAGGAAGCAATAACAGAGGCTTCACAACTGAGTAAAGTGGAATAAAGTAAAGTACTGTACCCCATTTTCATTTGATAAAATATCCCTAAAATCAACTTATATTAAACAAAAAGATGATACTAACAGAAAAATACTTTCAAGGGGATTGAATTAAAATTAACATTAATTCATCTATGTAATCACTACACACATGTAACTCATATATACTTACTTATCAGTATGAAAACCAAATAATTTTTTCTAAATATCACGCATGTTCACCTTTGGTCAGAGTGAACCTTGTATTGTTTATATAACATTGAATCATTACCAAGAAGATTTCAATGATGTGTTTATATGTTTAGTCATTTATTTAGAGGAAATTACTAATATAATTGCTGTTTAGTTGCTAAGTTGTATCCAACTCTTTTGGGACCCCATGAATTGCAGTCCACCAGGCTCCTCTGTCCATGGAATTTCCCCAGCAAGAACACTGAAGTGGGTTGCTGTTTCCTTCTTCAGGGATCTTCCTGAGCAAGGGATGAAACCTGTGTCTCCTGCATTGGCAGGCCATTTCTCTACCACTGAAGCACCAGAGAAGCCCTAATAATATAAAAAACTCATAATAAAAAACTAGGAAATTAAAAATAAAAAATCATAATAAAATAAACTCATAATATGAAAAATAAAAACTATAATAAAGTAAATGTAAATAAATATAAATAAAATAAAAACTCATAATAAAAAACTAGGAAATCTCAGAATTGAGATTGAAATGCACTGAAAATAAAATGTATTAATTCACTCTTTCATTTAAGAAGCATGCATTGTTTATCCACTATGTTCCCATGTACTGTGCTGGTCCTGTGCATGTAAAGATGTGTAAGAAGCCGTTTTTAATAAATTCATGCTTTTGGCTAGTCTACTGGTGAAACCTACATGACTGAGAATTAAGATTCTCTTTTCAAATGCATTGGGAAAATCTATTTTCTTACAAGAGTAAAGTAATTCTTTATAAAATAATGGTGATGAAATTGACTGTTTACCTGATATGCTGGAGGTCATGAAGCTAGAATGTAGACCAGCTAGGTCTACAATGATGTCCTTTCAATTATTCTACCTTGTGGTTCCTAAGGCCCAGTCAGTAGAGCAAATCCAGTTCCCAAATACTGTGTTGAGACTCAACCATGAAAATGGATATTTTATTTAACATTTAAAATTTAATTTTACTAATATTGAAGATATATCTGCCCAGTACAGTAAAAGTAATAATAATAAGAAAATCATTACTTAGTATAAAAGAGCAGGTTAACATAGAAGAGGATATAACTTTCTATGAATAGAAAAATGAAACGGCAGGTAGAGAGAAGCAGTTTTCAATCTCTTGTTAGCACACTTTATTCTTTAAATTAAGCAATATTTTATACCATTACAGTATTTCTGCAGAGAACAAAAGCTAAGGTCAGAAGATACATATTTTAAAGAGAAAGACAACAGATGCCAGAAATTCCCATAAAGATTTTTAAAAAGTGAAAAAATAACAGCTCTGGAACCATCATCTATCACCCACCTTCAATCCACATAAAAAGAAAAGTTGATTTAGAAAGTGTAAAGGGGGTAATTCCTAGCAAGATAGCAGCCCAGTAAAATAATATGGTAATATCTGCCTTCTCTTACATAAAGAGGATTATTCCCCTACCATGCAAAAGTATGGAGACTCCAAGAAAATCACTCTTAAAGGATAAGGTGCCCAGTGTCAAAGAAGGTGTCACAGAGGTAATGACACTTTGCATATGTTTCCTAGCGCATAAGTTAAAACAGAAAACTGGTGCTTTCTTCTCAGATGGAGATATTTGAAAGCAAATTACCAGTGGTAAGAAATGCCAATGAATGAATCTGGAAGCAGAAACCACAAGTCTGTTTGTCCTTAAAATACAGACTGTACACTGCCTGTTTTGATACTGTGCAGTACAGAGCTCCCAATAGAAGTCAGATATATCCTACAGAAGGATAAAAGTTTAGAGATCTATCAGACAGACAGTTTTAGTAAATAATCAGTTTACTAATGAGACCCTCACCCTTTTCTGCTAATATCCCTTGTCCAAAACTAGAGGAGAAATGAGGAGATAATTTGGCTGGACACAAGACTGATGTTTTGAAATACATTAGACTGGAACTTTCAACATCTTAAAGTATGTAATAACTATCAAATTAAATTATTCTTATAACAATGTCACCAGAACTTAGGGAATCTGTCTGGTATCATGTTTAAAAAAAAGAGTATCTGATAAACAAACTTAAGTCTCTCTATAACAATACTCAACCAAAATAAAATTGTTCAATTAACTCAATATGCTTAATAATATCTTTATGTAGCATTTAAGACTTTTCCTGACATCTTTAAACATAAAACTGAAAATATTTCTCTAATATTTGTAGCATATAAAACCTAGCATATTGTCAAGATTATGTAAGATCTCTGACAAGAGAAATCAAATAGTTTTAATTTTCAAAATAAGCAGCTAACAATGTAAATGAATGGCTAGAGCTCAGGCAACTACCTCGTTAATAGTTCTAGCTTCACCAAAACATCTTCTCTAGACTACTAAAATCCTCACTGAATTCCTATTTACTTCACTGTTAACTGTTTAAGTTTTCCCTTCTAAAAACAAATACTCTTGAAAATGTACAATAACATATTCATCAAGGTGTTATGGTACAAAAACATGATTGTATTTCTAGAATATTTCTTAAAAATTAAAATAAAAATTATGTAAAATAACATCAACTCATAATATATTACAAAATAAATATGTAAGACCTCTAAAATTGATGAATTAGATTTTATTTTTCTAAAAATGTCTGATTACTACAAGCCCCTCTTCCAATGAAATTTTGACACTCTTTCCACCAAGAAAGGGCTTCCCTGGCAGTTCAGCTGGTAAAGAATCTGACTGCAATGAAGGAGACCCTGGTTTGATTCATGGGTCATCAGGAAGACCCATTGGAGAAGGGATATTCTTGGGCCTCCCTGATGGCTCAGATGGGAAAAAAAAAAAATCTGCCTGCAAAGCAAAAGACCTCGGTTTGATCCCTGTAATGGGAAGATCCCCTGGAGGAGGGCATGGCAACCCACTCCAGTATTCTTGCCTGGAGAATCCCCATGGATAGAGGAGCCTGATGTGCTGCAGTCCATGGGTCACAAAGAGCTGGACATGACTGAACAACAAAGAACACCACAAAGGATCTGTGCTTCCTTCCTACAAGCAATGGTTTGTGTTAATAACTATTCTCACTAACAGAATATGCAAAAAGGAAAAATGGTTGTCTGGGGAGGCCTTACAAAAACGTGAGAAAAGAAGTGAACCGAAAGGCAAAGTAGAAAAGGAAAGATACATCCATCTGAATACAGAGTTCCAAAGAATGCCAATGACAGATAAGAAAGCCATCTTCAGTTATCAATGCAAAGAAATAAAAGAAAACAATAGAATGAAAAAGACTAGAGATCTCTACAAGAAAATTAGAGATATCACAGGAACATTTCATGCAAAGAGGGGCACAATAAAGAACAAGAACATTGTGGATCTAACAAAAGCAGAAGATATTAAAAAGAAATGGCCAGAATACAGAGAAGAACTATATGAAAAAGATCTTCATGACCCAAATAAGCATGATGGTATAATCACTCAACTAGAGCCAGATATCCTGGAGTGCTAAGTCAAGCGGGCCTTAGAAAGTATCGCTACAAACAAAGCTAGTGGAGGTGATGGAATTCCAGTTGAGCTATTTCAAATCCTAAAAGATGATGCTGTAAAGTGCTGCACTCAATATGCAAGCAAATTTGGAAAACTCAGCAGTGGCCACAGGACTGAAAAAGATCAGATTTTTTTCAATTCCAAAGAATGTTCAAACTATCGCACAATTGCACTCATCTCACATGCCGGCAAAGTAATGCTCAAAATTCTCCAAGTCAGGCTTCAACAGTACGTGAACCGAGAACTTTGAGCTGTGTAAGCTAGACTTAGAAAAGCAAGAGGAACCAGAGATCAAATTGGACCTGGGTTGAAGGAGGGCAAAACAAAAAGGGACACAAGGTAACTTTTGAGGTGATGGAAATATTTATACTTTGACTGCATAGGTTATATAGTTTCATATACATTTATGAAAATGTCTTCAGCTATATGTAAAAAATCCATGCATTTTTACTCTGTATAATTGCACCTTAGTAAAATGTAATGGGGAAAAATATACTTAGAAGTATCATTAAATTATCAATATTAGCACCATGTAGTAAAACAGTGTATTAAATGCTTGAGAAGTTCCATGAGCCATTCTGAATAGAGGTCACTATTTATTTCTAACAAACAATGATGACATTATCTCCTTGTCCTATAATATCCTACCATCCTGGGGGCTAGCTTTAGTTCTGTATCTCCATCATAGATTTACCTTCTGCTTGTATCTTACTCTCTATTTTTACGACTTTTCTGTGCCTTTAAATTGCGCTAATCCACCTGGAAATTATGTTTGGAACATGTTTTAGAAGTGAGAAAGGAAAAGAGCAAGAGAGAAGAAGAAAGGAAGGAATAAAAGAGCAGACTTAAAAAAATTTTGGCCTTAATATTTCATGGATTTTTCAGTTATTTGTTTCTCCACCAGTTAGCCTTCAGCAACACTTCACCATCTCCATACCTCTATAACACACACACTCAAAACACAGTTCTAACAATAAATTAATCCACATTCATCCATTTATAAAGCTACTATAACTGATCTGAAATATAAGCAAAATGGATTTTACTGATCTTTCAACCAATCCACAATCTTTCTTGCAAAAAAAACAGCACATATTGACATGATTTCTTAGGATTTGAAGTTCACTTTTTGTTTAGAAAACCAAAAGTGCTGCTGCCAAGAACAGGAATAAAGTGATGATTTTACAATCAGTAGAAACATCTGTGGAAAATTCTTAAAAAGACAGGAATACCAGACCACCTTACCTGCCTCCTAAGAAACCTGTATGCAGGCCAAGAAGCAACAGTTAGAACCAGACGTGGAGCAAGAGACTGGTTCAAAATTGGGAAAGGAGTATGTCAAGACTGTATATTGTCACTGCGGTTATTTAACTTATATGCAGAGTATATCATGCATAATGCCTGGCTGGATAAATCACAAGCCGGAATCAAGATTTCTGGGAAAAATATCAACAAACTCAGATATGCAGATGATACCACCTTAATAGCAGAAAGTGAATAAGAGCTAAAGAGCCTCTTGATGAATGTGAAAGAGGAGAATGAAAAAGCTGGCATAAAACTCAATATTCAAAAAACTACAAATATGGCATCTGGTCCCATCATTTCATGGCAAGTAGATGGGAAAAAGTAGAAACAGTGACAGATTTTATTTTGGGGGGCTTTAAAATCACTATGGGGGGTTACTACAGCATGGAATTAAAAGACATGTGCTCCTTGGAAGAAAAGCTATGACAAACCTTTATAGCGTATTCAAAAGCATCACTTAGCCAACAAAGGTCCATATAGTCGAAGCTATGGTTTATTCAATAGTCGCATATAGATGTGAGAGTTGAACCATGGAGAAGGCTGAGCACTGAAGAATAGATGATTTCAAACTGTGGTGCTGGAGGAGACTTTTGAGGGTCCCTTGGACAGCAAGGAGATCAAAGCTGTCAAATCTTAAGAAAATCAACCCTGAATATTCACTGGGAGGACTGATGCCGAAGCTGAAGCTCCAATACTTTGGCCACCTGATGTGAATAGCCAACTCATCAGAGAAGACCTTGATGAAGGGGAAGATTGAAAGCAGGAGGAGAAGGGGACGACAGAGGATGAGATGGTTAGATGGCATCACCGACCCATGGATCCAAGTTTGTGCAAACCCCAGGAGACAGTGAAGGGCAGGGAAGCCTGGCATGCTGCAGTCCATGGCTTCACAAAGAGTCAGACATGATGTAGCAACTGCATAAGTAACATGATATAATCAAGGAAAGTCATTATTTTACATTGTTCGAAGAAGTGTAAGGAAAATTTTATTTTTCTTGTTTTCTGTCTTTTTGTTTTGAAAATCTCTTCAAACTTTTGATGCCTGGTGATTGCTTATTTATTCTTCTCTAGGGTTTGCCACACCTCAAAAGATTAAGTGCCTAGTGATCACATGTTGAGCCCTCTTTCTGCCTTGGCACTTCATTGCAGACTTCATCTCCACTGGACCATATTACTACCTCCACTCTGACAACGTGTGTTGATTATTTACCACACATTTTTGAGAGCTGATCTCGGATGGTAACAGGACTCCCCTAATGCACAAAAAACAGAGACTTGGATTCACTTCACATCTTCCAACGATGAAAACAAGGGACATGAGAATACAGGACACATTAGTAAAGCAGACTGCCAGGTTCAACTTCTTTTATGACATAAACCCTTGTTCCAAAGGAACAAGGTAGAGATTACCAAATGACCTATGAAAACAAAGTTCAGTTCAGCTCAGTTCAGTCGCTCAGTCATGTCCAACTCTTTGCAACCCCATTAACAGCAGCACGCCAGGCCTCCCTGTACATCACCAACTCCCAGAGTCCACCCAAACTCATGTCCATTGAGTCAGTTATGCCATCCAACCATCTCATCCTCTCCCGTCCCCTTCTCTTCCTACCCTCAATCTTTCCCAGCATCAGGGTCTTTTCAAATGAGTCAGCTCTTCACATCAGGTTGGTCAAAGTACTGGAGTTTCAGCTTCAACATCAGTCCTTCTAATGAACACTCAGGACTGATATCCTTTAGGATGGACTGGTTGGATCTCCTTGTAGTCCAAGGGACTCTCAAGAGTCTTCTCCAATACCACAGTTCAAAAGCATCAATTCTTCAGCACTCAGCTTTCTTTATAGTCCAACTCTCACATCCATACATGACTACTGGATAAACCATAGCCTTGACTAGATGGACCTTTGTTGACAAAGTAATGTCTCTGCTTTTTAATATGCTGTCTAAGTTGGTCATAACTTTCCTTCCAAGGAATAAGTGTCTTTTAATTTCATGGCTGCAGTCACCATCTGCAGTGATTTTGGAGCCCAGGAAAATAAAGTCAGCCACTGTTTCCACTATTTCCCCATCTATTTGCCATGAAGTGATGGGACCAGATGTCATGATCTTAGTTTTCTGAATGAAAACAAAGTAGGGACTACTAAAAGATCTATGACTTTTGGTTTTACCAAAACACAAAACAAAATGAAACAAACACATGTTGAGAGAATCAGAACCATTGGAGATTTCACCTGATAATTACAAAGGAAGCCCACAGTTGATGGAAGAATCTGGTGCTGAACAGTAATAATGTAAAATAGAGAAACTGTCTGAAGTAAAACATCTACCTTTATTTACAAGGACTTTGACGAGTGGACAGTAATTTTAAAAAAGGGATTTCCTGAGTACTATTTACATATATCCTATTTTTGCTTTCATAATACCCAGATCTATCAAAGCACTTGCCACCTAATAATCATTAGTTTACATCTGTGTGCATGCTAAATCGCTTCAGTCACATCTGACTCTCTGTGACCCTATGGACTGTAGCCTGCCAGGTTCTTCTGTCCATGGGATTCTCCAGGCAAGAATACTGGAGTGGGTCACCCTGTCCTCTTCCAGGGACTCTTGCTGACCCAGAGATTGAACCCTCATCTATTACATCTTCTGCACTGGCAGGTAGGTTCTTTATTGCTAGCGCCTCCTTATTCCCAAAATCATACAGTTTGGGACACTATGAAAGAATGTACTGGTCCCATTCATATTTGTATAATTAGTGTCTAAGGATTAATGTTTAATGAATAAATGTAAAATGATTTCATTTAGAAACAGAATCCATTTCTCTCTACTCTCTTAACCCCACCAAACTGAGGAAAAATAGCAGGAATGAATAGCACAGAGTCATTCACATAAATTAGAAAAGGAGATAAAATGGAGTTAGGGAAGACGTAAGGAGAAGGATAAAATATTCTAGCAGGTATGCTTAAAGGAAAGTTAAGACAGAATGGAAGTGAGAAGGGAGGACATCAGTAAGTAAGGTTTAGTTTGATAAATCTGTTTAGTAGCACCGATACTTTCAATTCTTTAATCAAACAATTTATTTTCTAATAAAATAAATCTAGACATTAAATATATACACAGATATACCTCTTTATTCTCCACTTGGAACAGGCCTAAGTAGTTTCCTGATCTCAATTTAACTCTTCTCATTCAGAAACAGAGGGCAGACTTTGGCATTACAGAGCTTAAGTACCTCATTGCCTGCATACAGGTAGAAATGATCTAGCACAGCACTCATTCAAAGATAAAAGAGGCTGAAATCGAAATGTGTTGACCTTCTCAGCACTCAGGACATGAAGCTTTGGCAGCTGGATGTAGCTAATCCTCAGAGGTGTCAAGGGAAATATAGCATTTTATAGTCTTTAGGCACATTGACTGCCATGACTTAAACTTTCCTTTACTCAGTAAAATTTACATCATTGTTAACAAAGATTCTCTGCCTTGATTTCTTTTCTGTCAGTAATATACCAACATTATGTTTCTTTGACATCCTAAGAAAGTCTCCATAAATATGTATATTCCATTGAATTTATGATACCGCCATATCGAGTGCATTCTCAACATCATGTCATGTCCTTATTTGTGCACTGACATTATAATGTTATTTACTATAAAGTCACATTGACAGAATAACATCTTTGGACAGCATTATAGTTGCCATAAAAGTGAACCCTGAAAGCACATTTGGACAAAAATAACTTGGAGGAAAAAATACCAAATAGTGCCTAGTCATAATTATCACAGATTTTTAAAACAATTTAATAATCTAAACACTCATTAGAAATTTGTTCAGTTCAGTGGTACATGAGAGATGAGACATTGCTCCCTTTTAAAAACACAGAAAGGAATTTTGCCTGAAACAGAAAAGCAGGATAGAATCTAGAACTTCTTGATACATTTTAAAATGCAAGATATTTTTTTTCAGGGTCCCTATTTACTTAATATTGACGTAACACTGGTTTATAACATAATAGTTCAAACTATATCAAAAAGTTTAGTAATCAAAACAGGGTGGTATTGGCAGATGAAACAGAATTGTGTGCCCAGAAATAAACCCACACATATCTGAATAGTTTACAACAAAAGAACAAAGAACATACAATAAAGAACAGCCTCTTTAACAAATGGTGCAGTGGAAACATGCCACATGGAAAATAATGTAACTAGACCACTATCTCATATCACATACAAATATCAACTCAAAATGGATTGAAGACTTGAAAATAAGACCTGTAACCATAAAATCCTTAATTTTATTGCCATACACTTTTTCACATCAATCTTGCAGAATTTTTCTAGATGTGCCCCCTCCGATAAGAGAAACAAAAGCAAAACTAAACAAATGGGACTACATCCAAAGCTTCATCACAGCTAAGACCATCAACAAAATGTAAAGACAACCTACTGAATGGGAGAAGATATTTGCAATCAAATATTCATTAGTGGGTTAATATTCAAACTACATAAAGAAGCCATGTAACTCAACAACAATTAAATGAACAATATTTGTATCAGGTATCTCTTCAGTTTTAATATCAAGTAAATGTTTCAAGAAAATATTGATCCATATTAAAATAGGCATTTTTCAAATATACATTTCAAAAATGCACTTTAGTGTAAGTGGTATAAACTTTTGGAAAAAGACTACATCTTTGGAAAAGAACCTGATGCTGGGGAAGATGGAAGGCAGAAGAAGGGGATGACAGATGAGACGGTTGAATGTCATCACCAACTTGATGCACATGAGTTTGAGCAAGCTCTGGAGTTGGTGAATGACAAGGAAGCCTAGTGTGCTGCAGTCCATGGGACTGCAAAGAGTTGGACACTGAATGAGTGACTGAAGGTTAGTCAATTTTTTTCTCAACTTTTTTTCTCAACTTCTAGAGATAATTCTGTTTAAACCCAATTATGCATTTTAGATGAATTTTTCATACATTAGCTACCAGTACTATCTCTTACCTATATCTGTAATCGTCCTGATAGAATAATAGATGCCTCTAGGAACTGTTGATAGAAGGGAGGAAGAATAAAAAAATAATAGCCAACATTTATATAGTGCCTATAATGTGCCAAATGCTGCTAATCAGACATTTTATGTAAATAACCTCATTTAGTCATGACAAGAATCTTCTGGGTTGTATATAATTATTCTTAACACTCTACCAGTGAAAAAATAGCTCCCAAGAGATGAATTATTTTTTAGAGCATAGAGATACCAAGTAATGGAGTTTGAATTTGAACATGTCTGAATTAGTAACCATGTTATAATGCTTCTTGTAAGAAGAGAAAGGGAAAAAGAGGGGCCAGAAGTCTGTATATTGTGGGACATAATTGAGCACATCCACAAATGCTTCCAAATCATAAAAAAAGAGTTCTTCATTTGCCATACTTGCAGGAAGGCTGGTGTAAGGCAACTGTCTCTGACCCACAGCAATGACTGATAAACCCAAGACAGGATTTCTATATCATGTCTAGTAAGATCATGTCTGAAAGGAATTATTAAGGCATAGAAACTCAGGAGTGTGAATGGTCTTCTCTGAACCATATATAGCACCACTGAATCCTTTGATTTTTATGCTGTTACTGCTAGCACTCTGGCAAACTATTCTATTTTATAAATTACTTAGTTTAGAGTTCCGCAGAGCGAGGTATCTAATTACATTTTAGGCTTTAGCTATCATGAAATATTCAGAGATATTAAAGTCATTTTCATAGTTAATTTTTCTTTATGTGTAGCTATTTATGGCTTAGTTAAAATTCAACATCGCATTTTGATTCTCTTAACACATCTTTTGCTAAATATTATTAATTTTTGTTAATCATATTACCAAGGTAGTAGACACAAATTTTACCAACTCTAAAGTACAGGGATTCATAACAGATTATTAGAGCAAGGGAGCATGTAATACCTATCAAAAGCCTCATGGATGGTTCAAGAACCAGGAGAATGTGGACATCTGGGCAGAGATCCCTCTGGATAAACACCAGGAACTGCAATAGCTGGGCTTCCCAGTAAGGTAATTTATGCAAATTCATTTAATGCTTAATATAATTTAAATATGTTTTATTTTAGTACCCATTTTTATTTTTTTAACCACTAGCCAATTTATTTGTTAGGATCCTTGTCCACAATGAAATCTTATCAGATAGTCTCCATATTTAGCACAGGACTTCAGTGATTTTTTTTCCCTTAAAATGCAAATGTTCACATAGCCAATAAGTGACATTGGAACACATTTTTATTACCTCAAATTTTTCAAGTCAATAATTAATTTCTTTCTGACTCCCTTATTTGGTTTTATGATGTGAATTAACTCATTCAACCATTCAAACCATGCAATTAGCTTGGTGATAATTTAAGACAGTTTAATGAGAGAATATTTCCACAAATACATAATTACACTCTCAGTTCTAACGAAAAATTGCCCCAAATTTTAATCATTAGATAGCCACTCCTGAAAAAAATCACCCAAATGAACTGTTATTTTCAACTAGACACTTGGAAAATTCAATAAAAATTTCCAGGGACTTTTCAAAGAATGAATTTGCCTGGTTATGTTCAAGCTATTCCTTACATGGTTGTTTCAGCATAACCAAATATACTGCTAGCTTGTTTTCTTCAGTTTAGTTTTCTTAAATAAATAGCTTGAAGGTGAGTGCTACCTGAATCTATTGATATTACTATTGCTAGAAATGATATCAAGTGGTTTTCCTCTTCATTTGCTTTATAATGTGGAAATCATATAACCTTTGTTTATTTTGCTTTGCTTTCATTATAGATTTATGCTGCTAACAAATTAATAATTATATTGGTAGACTTGACCAAAATATAATAAATACACACACATATACCATGTTGCTATAACTGCATTAGCCTCTCATAACTATCTGCTTCATTAGATTCTTTAAAAAAGAGAAAGCACACACATCAGGTTTCCTCCAATACATTATCCTCTTGTAACTATCTGTTTTATTCATTTCTTACCCAGAGGGATGGAATTGGGAGGGAGGTGGGAGGGGGGTTCTAGAAGGGGAACACATGTATACCCATGGTGGATTCATGTCAATGTATGGCAAAATCAACACAATAATCTAAAGAAAATAAATAAATAAATATATTTAAAATAAATAAATAAATAATATTAAAGTAGTATATTACACAGGTAGTTATCTAAGCATCAAATAACAGAATTATTTGTAAGGAAGAGTGATAAATTTCTGCCTAAATATTCCTGTTTCTATCTGCAACCCAATCTGATTTCCTCTTCCCTTATTGTTAGCTTTTAAAAATAATTTATTTTGTAATTCAATTGCTGATGATTTCCACATCTTAAAATATTATTGTACAAATTACTATGGTTTGTCAATGTTATAAATTTCCCACTGACTTTGTTACATACTAGGTAAAGATTCCTTCCCTTATACCATTAATACTTCCTCCCTCTGATAATACTGTTTTCTAACTAATTTAATTATTCAACTGTTCAAATTCAAAAAATATATTAAGACTACATATCTCGTACCATGGAAAAAAGTCAGTGTGTCTTGCCTTACTATTTTGGCTATTCTAATAGATGTGTAGTGGTATCTCATTTTAAGTTCTATTTCCTCAGTAACATATGATATGGGACATCTTGTCACATGCTTACTATATTTATTCTCTGATGAGATGCTTGTTAAATCTTTTCATTAAAAAAAATGAAATCCAATAATGTATAAAATAATTATATGCCATACACTAGCAGGATTTATCCAAGGTATGCAAGACTGACTCAAAATTTCATAATCAATCAATGTAATCATCACATTAATAAGGTACAAGGGAAAAATCAAAGGACAATATCAAGAGATGCTAAAAAAGCATTTGACAAAATACAACATTCATTTACAATAAAAACTCTCAGTAAATGAGGTTTACTCATTTAGACATTTAAAGTTTCTAAATTGGCCTATAATTTCCTTATTGTTGAGTTTAAACAGTTCTTTGTATATTTGGATGATAGTCCATTTTCAGACATGTCTTTTACAAATATTTTCTTCAAGTGTGTAGCTTGTCTTTCTACTATTTTGACAATTTCATTCACATAGGAGAGAATGTTTTTCTTTTAATGAATTTCAGCTTATCATTTCTTTCTTTTATGGATCACATCATTGGTGCATTTAAATTTCATAGCCAAACACAAGTTCATCTAAATTTCTTCCTGTTATGTTCTAATAGTTTCATAATTTTGCATTATAAATTTAGGTCTGTGACTCACTTTTAATTAAGTTCTATTAGTTATGCAAGGTCTGTGTCTAGATTTCACATATAAATGTTCAGTTGGTTGAGCATCAGTTACTGAAAAGACTATCCTTTCTCCTCTGTATTGCCGCAGCTCCTTCCGCAGCTCCTTCACCAAAGATGAGGTGACTGTATTTAAATAGGTCCATTTCTGGGCTTTCTATTCTGTTCCCATTGATGTATTTGTCTATTCTCTCACGGATATCACACACTCTTTATTTATTTATTTTTTTAACTTTTCTTTACTTTATTGTGTTGGTTTTGCCATACAATGACATGAAACCGCCATGGGTTTACATATGCTCCCCGTCCAGAACCCCCCTCCCTCCTCCCTCCCGATTCCCTCCCCCTGGGACATCTCGGTGCACCAGCCCCGAGCATCAACCCTGGGCTGGCGATTGATTTCACATATGATAATTAACATGTTTCAATGCCATTCTCCCATATCATCCCACCCTTGCTGTCTTCCACAGAGTCCACGAGTCTCTTCTATACATCTGCGTTCCTTTTGCTGTCTCGCATGCAGGGTTCTCGCTGCCATCTTTCTAAATCCATATATATGGGTTAGTATACTGTATTGTTGTTTTTCCTTCTGGCTTACTTCACTCTGGATAATAGGCTCCAGTTCCATCCACCTGAGTAGAACTGATTCAAATGAATTTTTTTTAATGCTGAGTAATATTCCATTGTGTATATGTACCACAGCTTTCTTATCCATTCGTCAGTTGATGGGCATCTAGGTTGCTTCCATGTCCTGGCTATTGTAAACAATGCAGCGATGAACATTGGGGTACACGTGTCTCTTTCAATTCTGGTTTCCTCAGTGTGTATGCCCAGCAGTGGGATTGCTGGGTCATATGGCAGGTCTATTTGCAGTTTTTTAAGGAATCTCCACACTGTTTTCCATAGTGGCTATACTAGTTTGCATTCCCACCAACAGGGTAAGAGGGTTCCCTTTTCTCCACATCCTCTCCAGCATTTATTATTTGTAGATTTTTGGATTGCAGCTATTCTGACTGGTGTAAAGTGGTACCTCATTGTGGTTTTGATTTGCATTTCTCTGATAATGAGTGATGTTGAGCATCTTTTCATGTGTTTGTTAGCCATTTTTATGTCTTCTTTGGAGAAATGTCTGTTATGTTCTTTGGCCCACTTTTTGATTGTGTCGTTTATTTTTCTAGAATGGAGCTGCAGGAGTTGCTTGTATATTTCTGAGATTAACTGTTTGTCCGTTGCTTCATTGGCTATTACTTTCTCCCACTCTGAAGGCTGTCTTTTCACCTTGCTTATAGTTTCCTTTGTTGTGCAGAAGCTTTTAATTTTAATTAGGTCCCATTTGTTTATTCGTGGTTTTATTTCCGATATTCTGGGAGGTGGGTCATAGAGGATCCCGCTTTGGTTTATGTCGGAGAGTGTTTTGCCTATGTTATCCTCTAGGAGTTTTATAGTTCTGGTCTTATGATTAGATCTTTGATCACACACTCTTTATTATGGTAACTTTATAAGCTGTGATTCAGGTAGTATCAGTCTTTCAATTTGGTAATTCTCTTTCAATATAATGGTGGCTATTTTGAGTCTGATGCCTCTACATAATAACTTTAAAATTAGTTTCTCAATTTCCACAAAATACTTGCTGAGATTTTTTTTTTTTTGGTAATGATTGCACAAAACCTACAGATCAAGTTGGGAAAAACTGTCATCTTGACAATTTTTAGTCTTGCTATCAAAAATGTGGAATATCTCTCCATTCATTTAGTTCTTTCTGATTTTACTGGGAAAGTTTCTAGATATTTATTAAGTATGATGTGTCCTCTAGGTTATTTGAAGATATGCTTTCTCAAGTTGAGGGTATTCCCCTCTATTCCTCATTTATTAAGAGTTTTTATTGTAAATGTGTGTTGTATTTTGTCAAATGCTTTTTTAGCATCTCTTGATATGGTCCTTTGATTTTTCTTCTTTAGCTTATTACGTGATGGACTACATTGATTGATTATGAAATGCTGAGTCAGTCTTACATACCTGGGATAAACCCTGCTAGGGTATGGCATATAATTATTTTATACATCATTTGATTTCATTTGATAATATTTTCTTAAGAATTTTTGAGCCTATGTGCGTAAGAAATATATACACACACATGCACACATGCACACACACACACACACACACACACACACACACACACACACTATATTCATCAGAATGTCCTGAAGCTTCCAAAGAGAAAAGTAGGAACATTTTGTTAGATTCCATCTGTTTCTCAATAAAGTAATAAAGCAGGCAAACAATTGTCAACTTAGTGATGACTCAGAAAATAAAAAAGTATCATGCATTTTTACAAGGGTAAGTCCATAAACTTTTCAGCTAGGTCCAACACATCATTTTTATAAAAGTAGTTTGACAATAACATAATTTACTCTCTTAGGAAAATGCTTTTACCTTAGATTTTGAAATCAAGAGCAATTCACTATGGATGAAGAAGAGGCACTACTAAGAAGAAATGTGGGAATAACATTGATTGAGCATGCTATATGACAAGCAATTTGTTATGCTCTTTCATAACCTGTAGAGCAATTTCTATAAGAACATTGTAGCTTTACTGCTTTGGAGAAAAAAAGGAGTGGAGAGCTTTATAAAATAAAATATGTTTAGATATTAAGCTTGTTTTAAGATATATCACTTTGGCTAGATTAATCAATTAGATAAATGCAATGTTAGAACAAAGTTACTCACTCATATAGTGCAAAATATCTACTATTCAAAAGTTTTACTAGAAATATTATTAAATTGTATCTTCAGAAACAAGATTAAATAACTGAGCCAGTAATAGCACATTCTTGATTCATTAAAAGAGCCTTAGAAGAAAAATAATCCAATGAAGATAGAACTTCTGACATAATAAGTTTGAGAAATAGCACACTGTTTTTGATAATAAGAGAGAAGAGGTAAGAACAGTGTAACTATCTGGCCAGGAATGAAGAATAATGACCTTGGCATTTATTGTCTATTTATATAAAATTCAGAAACAATCCAAGCCAGTCAGTATTCTTAAAACAGGATTTTTGGCAGGGAAGAACTGAGTTAGTACAGTCTTGACCTCAAGAGGAGTTGATAACATTCCAGGCTCCACCCATAAAGAGAAAGACACTCAGGCCATGAAATACCATGCTTTTGATGAAGGATGAGAGACTATAGGCAAATATGTGGTATTCCTAATTCTTTCTCTGTCCACAACACTCACATTTCCTTTCCTATCTCTTCCCTCCCCTTCCTTTCCCTGTCCTGTCTTTCCCATTTTCCTTTCCTTTCTTTTACTATCCTCTGTAAAATATATATGGGCACACATAAATGAGATGCTGTGGATTAAAATAAGATCTCTCAGAGAAATCTTAAAATTGACATCCGATGTTTAAGAATTCCTAAGAGTTACAAATTCTAGAACATGACTCACAAGAAACCCATCAGCAGGTATATGATAAAAATTCTGAATTAACTTGACAAGATGATACTCCAACTAAAGAGAAAGGTCAGGAGGTTATGAAAATCATAGCAGTCTAATTCAAAAGGTAATACCCTGACATTCCCTGCTGAACTTCAGTAGCAGAGAGAAATTATGATGAAATTATTTAGATAAGGAATAAAAGTTCAACTTTCTCTTGTCATCCCACTGAGTACCTTGTGGGATATTCTTTTTCATTTTCACTTGATATTATATCCTGCTATCGTGCCTACATTTCTTTTAAAACATGCAGCATTCACTCAGATTATTCACTATGGTTAAACTCTCCAAGGCAGCACTTTCTCTGTGCTCATGGTTTCCTTTGAACTCACTGCAAGTCTTAAACAGAGAAAAGGGCAGAGAGGAATTTACCTGTGGGACTGAACTGAAAAGCCAAGACATATGCATGAGCAAAGATAGAAAAAGGCCAGAACAGGGATAACAAGATGATAAGTATCTCTATTTTCTGATAAGTATCTTTTCTAATAACTTCAAAGCACTAAACCTTCTATACATTAGATACTACACTACAGAAGAATGGCAAATCATTTAAAATTAGTCACTCACCACTTTATAAGAAATGAATTACTGTAACTTTGCATCATAAAAGTTGTGCATTCCAGTATTACATGCTGAATGCTCATTACAAATAAAATGGAAGACAAAGGCAATATTAAGTAGTGTAAGAAAGTGCATAGCATTTAAAAAAAATAACTAATGATATTTCATTCTCCCAGAGTTTGAGATAATGGAATTTTATAATAAATGCTTATCCATAACTAATATACTTAATATAGGTTTTAAATTTAAACCCTAGATTTATGCCTATACAACTGACAAATCTCATTGTCATTCAATACCACTTTCATCTTAGCTACAAAAACTATTATTAAAGACAAGATACAAGTCATATTCAAGAAAATTGATTTACTCTATTGAGCAATGCTGACTTTGGATAAATGAAAAAATGTATAAATCTTCAGATCCTTGATTGTGAATTAAAAAGAAAAACACTTTTTGTCTTCCATTTGGATTTAAATGTTTAGAAGTTGATCACAGGCACATAATTGACTGGAAAAAGTAACGTGGTATTTTCCCACCAGTACCCAAGAGTGGCTGACAGGAAGTCCAAGACTAATCATAAGAGATAATCACAGAAAGTAAGAGAATCTGCACTCCCGTATTCCATTAGGTAAGAAAAGTTAATCATTTTGCCATTCTAAACTAGAATGAACACAATATGTCAATTTAACAACATATTAATGTTATTTTCCTATTATATTTAACTGATAAATCTGAAATGCGTTTATTGACTTCCTATTATGTATCTGAACCAGTGCACTGTCTAAGGAATCAGAGATAAGCAAGAAAGTATCCCTGCCTTATAAGAGAAGGCAATTTAGTAGAAGACAAATACAATGAAAAGATAATATCAAAGTAATGCAGAAAAAAGTATAAAATAGTAATAAAAATAATGTTAATATTTATTACATGCTTAAGATGTGCAAAGAACTAAGCTAAAATGCTTTTACATGCATTTACTCACTGAATCCACTAGGCAGTAAGTAGTTAATTAATTTAAATATAGAACATTTGCTACTTCAGAGCAAATATTTACCTACATCAAATATAAAGACTTAGTATTTTCAAATGTACAGAAAATATTAACTTTCTTTTACATTTATCTTCTAGACAATGGAATAAGAAAACATCTAGAAACCCAATTCCCAGTCAGTTATCTCAGCATCAATTTGTGCATCCTCCATGAGAAAGCAAGCTCGTAAGTTTAGAACAATGAGGATTCTGGATTCAGTGTGATTCTAATCACACTGAAATGACTGAAAACTTAAAGTCCTAAATAAATGTTAAAATTTTACTCAGTCTGTATAATTAAACATTTATATCTCCACCTCTTTTTTATCTTCAAAGTTATACCTTAAAAGATTAGTATAAATATTAGTGGAAAATTTGTTTAATCAGTGTGGGAAACCTATGTAAGATGGCCTTCAAATTATACCACAAAAATGCAGCCAGAGGTATGATTTTATTGTTGAATTACTAAACCTGCTGAGACATTAAGACATACAAAGTGTGTTAAAGTTCTACTAAATTTAAATTAAACTTGGAAAATACATTAACCTTCTGTATATACAATTTTTTTCATTTAGATAGCAACATTTTTATTAGCAATCTAAGCATGTAAAATATCAATAGTGAATTCTTTCTAATTAGTTTCATTTAAAAATAAACAGTTTAGCTAACAAAGACTATCTCAATTTTCAGACTTTATTATATTAATGAAAATTTAAAAAATATTATAAATTAGTTTATTAGGAAATATAATTGGCTTAAATTAGTATAAACAAAATACTGGCTACTTTACCTTGACTTAATTTATCTTTAATGTAAAAATAATTATCAAAATTATGTCCTTTTAGATAGACAATTAGTAAATGTACATCTTTAATCACATCTAAAGTTATTCTTATTTTCTATAAGTATACCTGTCAGGAGCTCACTTGGGTTGGGACAGAGAGATCCAAGCTGTCAGATGTAGAAGTATCCAATTAAAGCAACAAAAATAAGTGAAAGAGTAAAGTCTTTAATCACTTACTGCAATGAGTAAGAGAGAGTCTTGTACCTGGAGAATCACAGAATCACCCTGTTCTATTTTTCCTGATGAGACAGAAACCTGCTGGTGGATCAGCTCAGACATTGGAGTCACCTCACTATTGAAGGAGACCTGAACAAAAAGCTCAGGTAATTTTCAGTGGGAAAGTCCTAAGTAAGAATGGGGGAAATACCTTTAAGATTCTCTCCTCCACCCTTAAGCAGACTTTGGCAGAATACCGGAAGACTAACTTTGTCCAAGATCTCAGAAAAAAGAGATTTATTTCATTCTTTTTTTTTTTTTTTAATGGCTGAGTAATATGCCCTTGTATGTAGGTATCACATCTTCTTTACCCATTATTCTGTTGCTGGACATTTAGGTTGCTTCCATGTCTTGGTTAGGGCTTGCCTGATAGCTCAGTTGGTAAAGAATCTGCCTGTAATGCAGGAGAGACTAGCTCTATTCCTGGGTTGGGAAGATCCACTGGAGAAAGGACAGGCTACCCACTCCAGTATTCTTGGGCTTTCCTTGTAACTTAGCTGGCAAAGAATCTACCTGTAATGCAGGAGACCTGGGTCTGATCCCTGGGTTGGGACGATCCCTTGAAGAAGGGAAAGGATATCCACTCCAATATTCTGGCGTGGAGAATTCCATGGATTGTATAGTCCATGGGGTTGCAAAGAGTGCGACATGGCAGAGCAACTTTCACTCTTCCATGTCTTGGTTATTGTAAACAGTGCAGCTAAGAACACTGGAGTACATAAATATTTTTGAATTATTGCTTTCTCAGGATACATGCCCAGAAGTGAAATTATCAGATGGTATGGAACATATCTATTTCTAGCTTTTTAAGGAACTTCCTTACTGTTCTCCATAGTGACCATACCAATTTACATTCCCATAACAGCTGCTAAAAAATCTGCCTGCAAAGTAAGAGACCTGGGTTTGATCCCTAGATTGGGAAGTTCCCCTAGAGAAAGGAAAAGCTACCCACTCCAATATTATAGCCTGGATAATTCCATGGATTATACAGTCCATGGTATCGCAAAGAGTCGGACACAAATGAGCGACTTTCACTTTCATTTCACTAACAGTGTAGGAGGATTTTCTTTTCTCCACACCCTTCCAGTGTTCATCGTTTGTAGATATTTTTGATGAAGGCCATTCTGACCAGTGTGAGGTGATAGCACACTTTAGTTTTGATTTGCATTTCTTTAATGATTAGCGATGCTAAGAACCTTTTCATGTGCTTTTTGGCCATCTGTATGTCTTCTTGGGAGAAATGGCATTTTTTGATCAGGTTGTTTGCTTTTTCCATAAGAGTTGCATGAGACGTTTATATAATTTGGAGATTAATTCTTTGTTGGTTGCTTCATTTGCAAATATTTTCTCCCATTCTGTGGGTTGTCTCAGTGAAAACGAATGAAATACTGCCATATGTGATCCAGATCCATTACCCATTGCTTATTCCTGACTTTCAATAGCTTCAAGTGATGCCTTATTTGTGATCTTTTTCTGCTTTAGATTCACTTCAAATTTATATTCAGTGAATTTCAGACTCTGAAATTTGGTTCCACTTACCATCTTCCATGCAGTCTTTTCACAGAATTCTCTATGAGGTATCTGTTGATTTGATTTCATGTTTCTTCAAGTTCTTGATTCTTGCCTTTTGTCTATGCTACTTTGGGGAGTTGATGATTGCATTTATTTTTGTTGTTGATATATCCATAGTGAGAGGTGAGGAAAAGGGTATCTAATAAGTGATGTTCACTCGTATCACAATAAGTCTCTTAGTGATAGTTTGTGCATAAATTTGGGTAGTGAGGATATTATAAATGGAGTATGTAAGAGGTAACTTATACACAAAATAACATACTAGTTTGAGATTAAAAAATCAGTCCTTCATTCATGGGAATTACCAATATATTTATGCTTTAAATTCAAGCTATAAAAATGACCTATTTTTTAAATCATGTAGAAGCATTAAACTAGCAGATACTTTATTTGATGTGGTGGTTTTCCACACCAAATTTTAGTAGAATGATATGTGTGATTTTAAAGCTGACTTGACAGCCCTCATGGGAAAGGTGCCTGCCTTCTCTACACTAGATTTGGTACACAGTCATTACAGCCTATGAAGGGAGTTGCAGCCAAGGACTCAGTGTCTGCTGGCTGATCATGATTTTTCACACAGTTTCATTGCTAGCTCAGGTGCCTTTATTTCTAGATCTCTTTATTTATTTTTTTGAATTTAAGTTTTAGTTTATATTGGAGTATACGCCAATTGATTTAACAGACTATGGTAGTTTCAGGTATGTAGCAAAGTGATTCAGTTATAAATATATCTATATCCATTTTTTTCAGATTCTGTCTCATATAGGTTATTACAGAATATTGATAGAGTTCCCTGTGAACATCAGATCCTTGTTGATGATCTGTTTTATATATAGAAGAGTAGTGTATATAAGTTAATCTCAAACTTCTAGTATATTTCTCTCTCCCACTCCCCTTTGGTAAACATAAGTTTGTTTTAAAAAAAAAGCCAGACACACTAGAAAAGGAGATGCTTATTTAAAGCCATACACTTAGTCTACCTAGCAGTACTTTATACACTGCCTTCTAAGAAACACAACATTCCCAGGAAATGGAGGTTCCATATTTTGGTTTCAACCATTTCAGGAATTCTTGCATATAAATATCTTAAGTAAATATAAACCAAAAGCTAAATGTCACCTATAACTGCCCAAAAAAAGATGAAAAATATTGAGTAGAGAGTTCCCATTAATAAGCATCATATACAATACAGCCAATTAATTTAGAAAGATTGTTCCTTAAAAAGGCCTCAGAATAGTCTGGAAATGTTAAGAAAGGTTTGTATAGGCAATAATGTATATATATATATATATTTTTTTCATAGTTAGCTGTTTAAAATTGAATGAGCAATGATGATGAAAGCCTAATATTTATGCTCCTTACTAAATATTGAAACTGTACAAGGTTTATTACTATGTCATCTCATTTAAGCATGCTTTCATGAAAACTAAGGAGATTACTTTTCTTACCCTGCTGAAACTGAGCAATGATATTTTCAACAGCTCACAATTCAAGAGAAACTTGAGGTCATAATTGCCATAGACGATTTTCTTTGATGACAGATGATCATACTTACTATCCATTTCAATCACAGCACATTCTCTTGCTGTGTTTAACTGCCTTACTCCCCACAGTTTTGGCAAGATGATGCAAAACTAAGTCATTTAATTAATCTCAATTCCTGACTAATTAGTTCAATCTAATTTATTGTTTACATATTTATGACTATTTTATATTTGGCTGCTAAGACATGATAGTCTAAATGCATCCAAAATAAAAGTAGGAAAAATGGGGATTTAGTGAATAATAAGCATATACTTTGCCAGCCTTGGGAGCATATGTAAATACAAAGATTTTTTTCAGCCACCAGTTAACTGATTGAGATTACACAACCAATTTGTGACATTAAAAGACACTTATCCTGAGCTATTGAAATTTAATGTTTCAACTATATATGTCTTACATGTAGTTTATAACTCAGATTCATTTCCCTTTACTCCCTTTTCCTTACTGTGTGATAAAAATAGCTCCTTCATAGTCTTATGTTTTCTTGTGGTTGTTTGCCTTTGGAAAGAATAAGCTTTACCAAAGATGAGAAAAATGAATCAGAAATCAGAGTTTATTAAACTAAATTTCAATTTATATATTTATTTTCAAATTATATATATATAACTCTCTTTTCATTTTGGCCTTTTTATTTAGTTTTCAAGATAGCTTTTTAAGAAATAGACTAAGGAGAAGAGGGAAGCTATAGTTGAGAGAGACAGAGAGAGACAAGCAGGAAGTGAGGAACATAAAAAAATTAATAAATATATGCAATTGCTGATGTTCTGTTCTATTAATAATAAAGTATTATTTATGAACATATTATCTAGTTATATAAAAATAGAATCCTAAAATGTTTTCATAACAATCCATTCTCCAAAAGATAAATTCTCATTAGTGTAAATTAATGTTTTCTTTTAGATAAAAATATATGAAGAATATATTAATAAAAGATAAAATATATTCAATATATTGATGAAGACTATATTGGTAAGGATTCACTGTATGCAAAATTATGTTTCTCTGCATTTAAATCTCCCTCTTTCTTGGTTCCAAGGTCTCCAGCTACTACAACAAGGCTGGGAGTCAGGAGCACCTTAAATATTACTTTAAGAGATATTATGAAGACAAAAGGAAGTTTATGAAGACAAAACTGATAAACTGAAACAATATATGATAAAAAGAAACAAGTGAACCGAGTCATTGAGTTAACTGGCTTTCAGCTAATTGACCTAGAGCCAGTACTGCTTAACCCTGGTGCTTCTAAAGAGATAACCAAAATTTCCTTTGTACATGTTTGGAACTTAGCCACACTCAGTCAATATGGAGAATAGTCCTTCCATCTGGTCTCCATTATACCATGCCACCAGTATCCTCACTGAAGTCAGTTTAGTTTTTCAGTCTTTGTTTCTACCATTTCACTATTTTATCCAACAATGTTATCACCAATATTTTAAAAACTCCCAGGGAAACTGTAACACTACATCAAGTAAACAGAGCCCACTTATTAGGAATATAGATCTTTGATTAAAGATTTAAAATTTGTTTCAACATGCAAACTTTCCTCAAAATTCATTTTATAGTTGGCTGAATATTTACTTCTTCATGGCCCACTGAGCTATTCAGTAGAAATTCTACTGAATCTTCTTTGCATATAATATTTATTTTAGTTATCTACACATTTACATGTATCCATCTTCATTTCCTTATCTCTGACATATATGATAGATAAGTTATACTCAGTATCTCAAAAAGAAATTCTTACGGGGCTCCATAAACTTAAATAACTTATGTTAATAAGACATATTTTGATTCTCCAAATAATTTTCATTTGTATAACGATATGATCCCAAAGGTTTTATAAAAGTAAAAAATCTTAAAGATTTAATAATAATTTAAAAGTCAGTAAAATTAAATTCCAAAATGTGGGTAAGAAATTTTCACATAATTACTGAATTTTTTTCAATAGTAAAAGAATAGCAGTCTGTTTAAATTTATTTAAACATACATTCTGCATTTTCACCCAAAACATACTCCATGTTGCTATTACTGTTGCTCAATTGCTAAGTCGTGTCCGCCTCTTTGCGACCCCATGGACCATAGCCTGCCAGGCTCCTCTGTCCATAGGATTTTCCAGGCACGAATACTAAAGTGGGTTGCCATTACCTTCACCTCATTAATATACATATATGTATGGACAGATATATATATCAAATGGATAACTTTAAAGATTTCTATTATTCTAAAAGTGAAATTTCAAAGTAAAACTTGATATATAGCAGTTTTAATATTATGTATTAATAAGAGTATTATGTAAAATAAGAGTCTATGTACCACCAAGTGAAAGTGAAAGTCATTCAGTGGTGCCTGACTCTTTGCAAACCCATGGACTATATAGTCCATGGAATTCTCCAGGCCAGAATACTGGAGTGGGTAGCCTTTTCCTTCTCCAGGGGATCTTCCAAAACCCAGGATCAAATTCAGGTCTCCTGCATTGCAGTTGAGCCACAGGGAAACCCAAGAATATTGGAGTGGGTAGCCTATATCTATCTTCTCCAGCAGATCTCCCCTGGATCTAGGAATTGGAAATAGGTATCCTCCATTGAAGGTGGATTTTTTACCAACTGAGCTATCAGGGAAGCCCCTATGTACCACCAAAGCAATATAAATTACTTCTTTGTAAAATCAAAGTAATTAGAGAAACTATTTATATGAAAACATTACTTAACTTCTTTCTCAGAATTATTACCAAACTGGCTGGACTGGCATTTTTGTGCTTCATTTTAACAGACTTAGGAGGCAGTGTTTAAAAAATACCCTACACTGGTCATTAAGTTCAAGTTAAATAAAATAGTTTTTCATAAATATTTTATAGTTTATATATTAAAATAAGGCATTGGATGTCCTGTATATTTTCTTTTAAGTGCACAACTTCCATCCCCTTCCCAGTGTAATTTCCAGCTCATTATAGAAACAACATAAAGGGAGGAAAGGGAAATCAGGAGACAAGCAGTAGATGGCTTTACATAAGTTTACAATGGACTTTTCCTAATATTTTTGTAAAAGAGATCTCTTTCTACCTTGGGAACTATTGTGGGGTCACCCGTTCATAATGGGATATGGGAGGTTATCAGTTTATAATGGGATTGTATAAGTCTCTGCTCACAAAAACAGAGAGAACAAAGGACAATAATCAGGACAAAGACATGGTTCAAATAAGACACTTATTAAAAGTATGTCTGAATCAACAGATGTGAGATTCTGGGCAGGATTCCTCCAAATCAGCAGTGTTTTAAGTATTTGGTTTAACCTTTGTTAATGTGAACAAGTAGAAAAGGGTCCACTTATTTAAAATGTATATTTCTTTCATTATATTTGAAATAGTAGAAAGGTCAAAAATAGTAAGCATAATACTGCAATTTAACTTACTATACGTTTCCAAATATCTATATTATTGTTTTTCTATCATTCATGAAATGGATGTGGTAGTCATTCAGCTTGGATTCAACATATTTGTTTGCTTTCCATCCCCTAGGGTTGTCAGATTTATTAAAAAGAAAACAAAGCAAACAGGAGAGTCAGTCAAATTTGAATTTCTGATAAATAGCATATAATTTTCAGTGGCAACACTAAATATTGTATATCCTATATATTGCATAGAAGTGTATCCCAATTTTTATACAAAATGTATTCACTGTTTATCTAAATTTCAGATTGAGTTGGATGTCTGGTATTTCATCTGGTAATCCTACCACCCTCATTTAGAAACTGTGGAACTCAATTCAACTTAAAATATAAGAGCCAGAAATAGTCTATGCTCAGAACTCTTCATGGGACATACAGTTTTTAAAGGATGGATTGCAGGCTAAGGAAGCAAGAAAGCTTCTAGGAGAAGATAAAACTGGAGAGTTTAGGTTGTTTGCTATTCTAGACATGAACTGAAGGAGATTTACATATGGAAGAAGGTGGAACAGCTAAAGAGAAGAGAGAATTACAGGATTTAGAAGTGGTAAAATCAACAGGGAAAGCTATTTGTCTAAACTAATGGAAGCTAAAGCTTTAGGGTGCTAATGTAGCAAGGATGTTTTCTGGAGGAGCTGTGCAGCTTCTGATTAGTCCACCTGCAACACCCTACATGTCCCCAAAATCAGTCTTCACAAAACAGCCAGAACAATCTTTTCTAAAAGCAAATATGATTTTGTTGCTTCCTTGTATAAGGTCCTTCTATGACTTCCTTTAGCTGTTAGAAAAAAAGTCATTCTTCATCTGGCCCTTGCTTCACTTTTTAGCTACATATACTAACCTCCTCCCAGTCCATCCTCAAGCTCTCTAATCACACTGGCTCTGTTTATCTCTCAGACCCAATACTGCTCCCTGTGCAATAGGGCTTTGGATCTTTTGCTTTTCATTTTTAAGTCACCTGACTCCTGTTCATCCTTCTAGTCTAAATTGTCATCTCCTGTCAGAAGTCATTCTATACTTTCCTGCCCTGTATCAAATTCTTCTATTACATCAAATTGGGTATCTCCTCTCCTTACCACTGGTAAAGAGCTGAATTTCTTCATGTCTACCACTCTTTATTATATTATAGCAAATATTAGAAGTATACACAAGAAGAGAGAATAAAATAATGTAGTTTCATGTTTCCAATGTCCAAATCTAGCAAATAGTTTTTCACGGCAGTCTCATTTTACTATGTCCTCACCTAGAACCTGATTGCTTTTATTTTGGGACAATGCTCATTTCCTTCTAAAATATTCAGTATGTGTGTGTGTGTTAAGTCACTTCAGTCACATCCAACTCTTTGCAACCCTATGGACTATAGTCCACCAGGCTTCTCTGCCCATGGTATTCTCTAGGCAAGAATACTGGAGTGGGTTGCCATTTCCTTCTCCCAGGAATCTTCCAGACCTAGGGATCAAACCCTCATTGGCAGGTGGGTACTTTACCACCAGCTTCACCTGGGAATCCCTAATTCAGTATGTATCACTGAGGATATGTACTCTTTTAGAAAACTTACTGCAATTCTGGAAGGGGAATACATGTGTACCCATGGCAGATTCATGTCAATGTATGGCAAAACCAACATGATAATGTAAAGAAAATAAATTAAAAAATAGTAAAAAGAAAAAATAAATAAATTTGAAATATGTTTGCATGATTGATTCACATCTGTCTCCCCCTCTGGACTGTAAACTTCAAGAGGATACAGACTGCATTGTTTTTTTAATTATCACTGTATTATAACATCTAATACATTCTGAGAACAAAGCAATTTCTCTGGCTTATCAATAGATGCTGATTAAATCATTTCATGTATGCATTTTTCATTTTACCTTATCCTTTTTAGTTTACATTTTTCACCAGCATGATTTCTAGTTTTATTTTGCAACTAGAACAGGAAGTACTACCAAAGGGTAACATCCATTAATGCCATTAATACCATCCATGGTTGATTAGCATGCCAAATGAATTTACTATTTCTGATTCAATTGTAGCCTAAGGATTTCCCTTCAGAGAATGCTAATGAATGAATGCCTAACAGAAGTCCACTTAGAATGCAAAGAAATACTGCAGAAAGTTTCTTCAAATGCTGTCACAGCATATAAAGTTTGTGGAGTGAATATTTAAAAAAATAAAATATAACAAGATGAAATTTAATAAGAAAAAAAATGTAAAGTCCTATATGTGGTTAAAAAACACCTCTTAAAACCCAAGTATAAGCATAAGATATAACTGGAGGTGGGGCAGTAGAGTCATTGTGCTTAACTATACAAAGAGTGATTTATCTAGAAAAAGGGTTAGGTTTACCCTAGGCAGCACTATGAAGAGAATTAGACTAAAGTGATTAGAGGGAAAAAAAAATCAACTCAAAAATTAAAAGAAAGTTGTGCTAAAAATAAGACCTACCCAAAAATATTAGATAGAAGTGTTAACAACTAGGTTTTACTTACTTCCCCTTTTTCAGTGTTTGTGCATTCAAGCATAAGGTAGGCAAGCTCTGGTAACTAGCATACCAAGGGATCAAGAACACTGGATAAATTATCAGACTATAAATCTATAAGATACTTCCAACCATTAATCTTTTAAAAAATTCTTTTAGGGTAATATGAAAGGTGAAAAATATTCTTAAACACTTCCTAAAAATGGCAAAGAAAAAATATACAAGTCATTTATCAATAACGTAAAAAAATTTAGGATATAGTACTTCAAAAGTGTTAGGCTTATCTGGGAAAATGCCATGAACTAGAACACTATACTGATGAAAATATGTTAGATTTTCACCTGCAATTTTCTAGAAACAAACTCAGACAAAAATAAATAATTAGCTAAATATTAATTTTATTATAAAAATGTAACAAATTTTAAAATATGAATGTATAAAAGGTCTTTACCATTTAAGAGGTAACCTAGGCTAATTCTTTTAAAAAATTATTTTAATTGGAGGAAAATTACAGTTACAATGTTGTGTTGGTTTCTGCTGTACAACAATGCAAATCACCTATAATTATACATGTATCCCCTGCCTCTTAAGCGTCCCTTCCCTACCCCATCCCACTCCTCTAGGTCATCACAAAGCACCAGGCTGGGCTCCCTTCTTTATATAACAACTTCTCACCAGCTATCTATTTTACACATGATAGTGTATATATGTTGATCCTGCTTTCTCCATTCATCCCCCACTGTGTCCACAAGTCCATACTCTACATCTGCATCTCCCGTCCCTGTAAATAGGTTCACCAATACCATTTTTCTAGATTTTATATATATATATATATATATATATATTAATATACTATATATCTACATATTTTTTGCTTACTTCACTATGTATAATAGGCTCTATGTTCATACAACTCATTAGAACTGACTCAAATTCATTATTTTCTATGGCTGACTAATATTCCTGAGAAAACTACAACTCTGAAAGACACATGTACCCCAGTGTTCATTGCAGCACTATTTACAATAGCCAGGACATAGAAGCAACCTGCATGTCCAATGACAGATAAATGGATAAAGAAAATGTGGTACATAATATACAATAGGCTAACTCTTGTAAAAGTTCCTCAAAATGTCTCTCTAGCCTCTTACTGAACATATATAAGTCTAAAGAATCTACTCTCTGAAGAAGTGGCTATGGAATGTAATTTAAATGTTAGAAATTCTTTTATGTTAAGTTATATCTTCCTTCCCATAATTTTCCCTTTTTATCCTGGTCCTATCCTCCACAACTTCCCCCAATTCCATCCAAACTTTCCTACATATGTGAGTCCTTAAAATAATCAAAAAGAGCACTAAAGCTCCTAACTTTCCTTCTCCAATGATGCCTCCTCATGTCATGATTTCCAGATAGTAACCCAGAAATGTGCTCACTGCTTGCCCTTGAACATTCTTTGATCTGATTAAAGGATCCTCAAAAGAGAGCTTTCCAGCTCAGTACTCCAGGTGAAGTCTGGCCAGCAGCACAAAATAAATAAGCCTCATCTTTCTCATTTCTGTTAATCTTATCAAGCTTATCAGCAACTATGTTACAATTATATATATATGTGTGTGTGTGTGTGTATATATATATATATATATATATATATATATATATATATATTGCTGTTAATTAGCAGTGGAATTAACAAATAACCAAAGTTTCTATGTAAATCCTGTAAAAACTTCACCCATTTTTTAAGAAACAAATGGATTTTACTCAACTAGCAAATAACAAGTCAAAGTGCTATTAATATTTCTATTTTAAAATGAGAAAATTAAGATACAGATTACAATGAGATATCACCTTACACTGGTCAGAACGGCTATCATCAAAAAATCCACAAACACCAAATACTGGAGAGGGTGTAGAGAGAAGAGAACCTTCTTGCACTGTTGGTGGGAATATAAATTGGTACAGCCACTATGGAAAACAGCATGGAGGTTTCTTAAAAAAAACTAAAAATGGAGCTACCATATGACCCTGCAATCCCACTCCTGGGTACATATACAGAGAAAAACATGACCCCAAAAGATATATGCAACCCCATGTTCACTGCAGCGCTGTTTACCATAGCCAAGATATGAAAGCAACCTAAATGTCCATCAACAGAGGAATGGATAAAGAAGATGTAGTACATATATACAATGGAATTTTACTCAGCCATTGAAAAGAATGAAACAATGCCATTTGAAGCAACAAGGATGGACCTAGAGAGTGTCATACTGAGTGAAATAAGTCAGACAAAACAGGAGAAATATCATATGATATCCCTTATATGTGGAATTTGAAAAGAAATTATACAAATGAATTTGTACTTAAATTCATTAAGAATTTAAATCTCAAAAGAAAGAGACTCCCAGACTTAGAAAATGAATTTATAGTTGCCAGAGATGGGGTGGCAGGGAAGGGATAGTTAGGAACTATAGGAAGGTCATGTACACACTGCTATATTTAAAATGAATAAACAACAAAGCCATATTGTATAGTACATGAAACTCTGCTAAACGTTATGTGCCAAGCTGGATGGAAGGAGGGTTTTAGGGAACAATGGATATATGCTTTAAAAAAAAAAGATACAGATTAAACGATGCATTGAAGTCCATTACCAGAGATTAACAAAAATTATTCTAGAATGATACATGGCCTAGATTCTGCACATTTCACTATACCACCATGCCCTCTCATAAGTGTTTTCCATGATTTTTATTGATAACACTGCTTATAACAAAATTCTTTATATAGTAATATGTAATCACTAAATAGAAATATATACTCTTCATTACTTGTTTTATCTTCCTATGTACAATTCAAGAGTATGTGAACAGAGGGTGGTGGTTTGCTTAGCACTTTGGAATGAGAGGTTTTTCTTAAAATACATATTTTTAAAAACTATCTTTAATTCAAGCTGACAGGTAATTTTTCTTAAGAGTCTAGAATGATGAAAGTAGCATTTTATGCTAAGACTCTTGAGACAGTAAACAAAATAAGAATTATGTGCTTAAACCAAAACTTATGAACTATGGACTCAAAATTTATTAGCATGGAACTAAAAGCCATTTTAAAAATTGAAAATGATACAGTTTTCATCAGCTTTTCAGTTTCTTTCCAGAAGTAAACTGAAAAAAATCCATTAGAGCTGCAAACATATTTAAGCAGGGAGAGTTCAAGTAGGATAGTGCTGAAAAGACTGGTTGATGCCTACGAAGCAACAGCAAGGCTCTTGAACCAGGATATCTGAAGAAACTTGATATGTGTAATTTATATATCATTCAGTATTTGTGGAAAATCCTTACTTTCTTATATTGCCATAGACACATATGTAGCTATATCTGCAATTAATTATTTCTGTAGGTTATCATGATAAATTACAGGAAAATATTGCAAAGGTATTTAATTGAGAATCACATTTTCTCTGAATTCACTGGGAGCTCCACACACCACTCTGGAGCATCTTGGGGAAAACAAGATCCAAGTCTGTCATCTGCAACTACTAATTATCTCTCATGAGTGAGGACACCCTGGCCTGGCTATGTCAGGGCAATCATCATGGCTTTACAAATGATGCTTATTTTGTAATTCAGCCAGCTATGACAACTCAACCGCTCACCTACACTGATGATGACACTCTCTCACCCTCATAGTCATATGAAGGTTTGCCATTTTACTTTGTCATACTTTACTGCTTTCTCTTGCCTCCTGCTCTCAGAAGTCTTATGTGGTCCTGTTGGCTTGATTCATATTCTGCAAAATGTAAAGGTTTTCTTCTATAAAATATTAATTAGATTATAGAACAAATTTTTCCCTATTGTTTTATTCTCTTTCAAGGACAATCAAGAAAAAAGGTCTATTCTTTCCCTCAGAAACTTAAACATGTATCTCCTCTAAAGACATAAAAATTGCAACAATTGAAGTAGTTTATATTTTCAATCTATTTGAATTATACTTGCAGTATTTTATATTTTCAATCTATTGTGAATTATTATAAAATCATGGCAAGTACACAAGACTTAAAGATTTGCCAATAAATCCAAACAATGTCATTTATTATGGTAATAAAATTACCTTTTTGAGTTTGGATTTCTTCACAGGAATTAACACAACATCTATTATCTGAAAGGTATTATGATGGTAAAATTAGTCAAAATAAGTGAAAACTCCTGATCCAAATTCCAACACTAAGTAATCCTCCTAGATATTTGTTAAATTGTAAGCAACCAATTCAGTTAGTATGATACTTGACTTTTTTCATAATTCTTTTGACAAAGACTGACTGTTTTCAAAGTCCCAATCATATTTTAGGATGAGCAAATAAAATTAATAAATCAGGGCACAAGATATATTACAGTAACAAAAGGCGACATGATCTCTGCAGAGTAAATGAAATGTGTATTACTAACTATACTTTGCATATTGACAACATGACTAAAAAGCGAAAGTGAAAGTCACTCAGTTGTGTCCAGCTGTTTGTGACTCAGTGGGCTATTACAGAACACCAGTCCATGGAATTCTTAGGCCATAGAGTGGGTAGCCTTTCCCTTCTCCAGGGGATCTCCCCAACCCAGACACTGAATCAGGTTTCCCATATTGCAGGAGGATTCTTTACCAGCTGAGCCACAAGGGAAGCCCAAGAATACTGGAGTGGGTAGCCTATCCCTTCTCTAGGGGGATCTTTCCAACTCAGGGATCAAACTGGGGTCTCCTGCATTGCAGGTGGATTCCTTATCAATTGAGCTATCAGGGAAGATGTCTCACCAAAACAGTAACCCAGCACAAATTTTATTTTAAAAACAGCCCAGAGATTATTTCCAAAGCAATGTGTTTTATATTCTTTGTTTTCCAATTCCATATCAAATATAAAGATTGAAAATTTGTAGCAAACAAAAAGACATAAAGAGTGATGACTGTAGGTCACAGAAATCTGAAATTTGATTGGAAAAAATAAAACTTTATTATTAGCACTTGCTCCCCCACCCACACCCCATCATTTCCTTACTGATGCCATAAGTTACTCTTGGTGGATTTAAGGAAGCATAATCAGATTCAGATGTTGATGATAAATTAGCTATGAATTTCAGATACAGAAATATAATGTTATCGAGCACAAATAATGTCTACTTTAACTTTCTTCAAAGGGATAGGATTTCTTGCATTTGTACCTCTAAAGAGAACTTGTGGAAAAACTTGAAGGTAACATTCATTTGTACACTTGAATGAATAAAATGTATATTACAACACAACAGTGACTACTTACACAGAATACTACCGTAGAATTTATATAGATATATAGGTGTACTTTAAAATTTCTATAACACAGAAAAAAATTAAATTTTAGAAACTGATAGTAACCATATTTTTCAGAAATTATATGGATGGAGGTGATTCCTGGGTTCTTGGGGATGGTCTTAATCTCTGTCTCCTGTACAATGTCACTAACCTCCGTCCATAGTTCATCAGGCACTCCGTCTATCAGATCTAGTCCCTTAAACCTATTTCTTACTTCCACTGTATAATTACAAGGGATTTGATTTAGGTCATACCTGAGTGGTCTAGTGGTTTTCCCTACTTTCTTCAATTTAAGTCTGAATTTGGCAATAAGGAGTTCATGATCCGAGTCACAGTCAGCTCCCGGTCTTGTTTTTGCTGACTGTATATAGTTTCTCCATCTTCGTCAAAAGACTCTTACTCCTTGGAAGGAAAGTTATGACCAACTTAGACAGCATATTGAAAATCAGAGACATTACTTTGCCAACAAAGGTCCATCTAGTCAAGGCTATGGTTTTTCTAGTAGTCATGCATGGATGTGAGAGTTGGACAGTGAAAAAGGCTGAGCGCCAAAGAATTGATGCTTTTGAATTGTGGTATTGGAGAAGACTCTTGAGAGTTCCTTGTACTGCAAGGAGATCCAACCAGTCCATTCTAAAGGAGATCAGTCCTGGATTTTCATTGGAAGGACTGATGTTGAAGCTGAAACTCCAAAATTTTGACCACCTCATGCGAAGAATTGACTCATTGGAAAAGACCCTGATGCTGGGAAGGATTGGGAGCAGGAGGAGAAGGGGATGACAGAAGATGAGATGGCTGGATGGCATCACTGAGTCGATGGACATGGATTTGGGTAGACTCTGGGAGTTGGTGATGGACAGGGAGGGCTGGTGTACTGCAGTTCATGGGGTCGCAAAGAGTCAGACATGATTGAGTGACTGAACTGAACTGATTCCTGGGTTCAGTTCTATCAGTTTTCAGAGAAATTTTAAAACCATACCTCTTGAGAGGTAACTATTTAATGTTAAGAAAAATGCATTAAAAATAAATGTAAATAATAATACAAATAATAATATAAGACCAGTTAATGTCAGAATAACACATATACTCTGTGCACTTAAATTACAGAAGACTAGCTTCATTCAATTCAGTCACTCAGTCATGTCTGATTCTTTGAGACCCCATGGACTGCAGCACACTAGGCTTCCCTGTGAATCACCAACTCCCAGAATTCGCTCAAACTCATGTCCATGAAGTTGGTGATGCCATCCAATCATCTCATCCTCTGTCATCCCCTTCTCCTCCTGACTAGCTTGGGGGTCTTTTTAGGGCACAATGCATATTTATATAAAATATATATGGACAATATTGAGCAGTTATTTTTCACTATTTCTTTAAACTTTTTTCAGGGTAAATTGCCACCTTTCTAAAGAAATAGGAAATAAAACAACTGAAAGTATTCAGCCTTCCTAAAGGACACATGCTTCCCTGGTTGCTCAGTGGTAAAGAATCTGCATGCTAATGTAAGTGACATGGGTTCAATCCCCGGGTCGGCAAGATCCTCTGGAGAAGAAAATGGCAACCTACACCAGTAATCTTGCCTATATTCTTGCATGTCTATGGGAAATCCATAGACAGAGGAGCCTGGCTGGCTATAGTCCATGGGGTCGCAAATAAGTTGGACACAACTTAGCGACTAAACAACAAAAGGACACACATCAAGTTGAATACCTGCTATTATTTAAATTTTAGGAGTCATACTGAAGTTCCCCAAATCACAATTTTTGATACTGGTAAAGGTGACCAGAGGTGACAGAAGATGAGATGGCTGGATGGTATCGCTGACTCAATAGACATGAATTTGAGCAAATTCTGAGAGATAGGGAAGGACAGAGAGGCCTGACATGCTGCAGTCCATGGAATCATGAAGAGTTGGACACAACTTAGCAACTGAACAATGACAAAAAGTGACCAAGAGGCTGAAAGGCTGAAGAAATCTAAAAAGGAATTAGCTCTGAGGTACTCTTCCAATACAGACCTTGGTATATCATTAAATGACTTCCTGGCTCTTAGACTGGAGATAGAAGTTACCACTAATCCATCTGAACTTCAGTTTGTATTCAAATTTGACAATAACTGTTTTTTCTTCTCCAGAAAATGTACTATTTTTTACTATGTAAGACACAAGGGAAATCTTCATGTCTTATTATTTATTTTACTATATAATTTTCATAGAAATATATCATTTACTTATCAAGCAGCACAAAGAAAACTCTACAAAGTGTTGATACCTGACTTTGACAGCTACCATTACTTTGGTAGTGACTCACCATGAATAATGATATTCCTCCTTTCTCTTATTAACGTATTTTTTTTCTCTTTTTCTTTTTTTGTTTTTTCTTCTCTCTCTTTGATCGTGTTTTATTTTATAATGTGGTCTGCTGCTGCTGCTGCTAAGTCACTTCAGTCGTGTCCGACTCTGTGCAACCCCACGGACAGCAGCCCACCAGGATCCTCTGTCCCTGGGATTCTCCAGGCAAGAATACTAGAGTGGGTTGTCATTTCCTTCTCCAATGCATGGATGCATGCTAAGTTGCTTCAGTCATGTCTGACTCTGTGTGACCCCATGGACAGCAGCCCACCAAGGGTCCTTTGTCGATGGGATTCTCCAGGCAAGAATACTGAAGTGGGTTGCCATTTCCTTCTCCAATAATGTGGTCTACTTTCCTCTAATTCATTGTAACCTCATATTAAGTATCTCATTCTTATATGTAACTTGATCCAGTTATTTGTTGTCTATAGCTTCCTCACTTAGGTTATACCTTTTTCTTAAATATTAGTGTATATTTTCTTTTTTTCTATTGAACACTGGTGAAACACTCCATTGGAAAGGATAAAATCACAGTTCTAATATTCAAGGGAAATGAGTTGTTGGATATGATTTACTGATACTTAAGATGGGTCTGGATACCATTTTTATTACTTTTACTCACATAATACTTTGAGCATTGTATTTTATTCACTATTACAATCTTTATCATGAGAACTAATTTGGAACACTTTTCTGTTGCAATGAAAGGATTTGATAATAAAACTGATGAATGGAATTTGATATCTGTTCAAATGTTTCAAAAAGGAATAGGACTCATTTAAAAGCTTTCTCCCCTCTCCTTTTGCTACCACACTGAAACGATCATGGATCCTGTGCACACTCCCAGGAAGGGCCTGTCCCAGTGGACTCTGTCTGACAGCCATAGCATCTCCATCTGGCTAAAGCTGACCTCTGACAATGTGAAGGATAGATCTACAAACTGGCCAAGAAGGACCTGTGTGCTACTTGCTGAGTTGCTTCAGTCATGTCCAACTCTGTGCGACCCTATGAACTGTAGCCTTCTAGGCTCCTCTGTCCATGGGATTCTCCAGGGAAGAATACTGGAATGGTTGCAACACCCTCCTCCAGGGGATCTTCCTGACCCAGGGATCAAACCCACATCTCTATGTCTCCTGCACTGGAAGGTAGGTTCTTACCACTAGTGCCACCTTGGAAACCCAAAAAGGGCCTGACTCCCTCACAAATAGATGTGATCCTGAGAGACTCACATAGTGTTACAGAAGTATGTTTTGTGACAGGCAATTAAATCATGAGAATTCTGAAGTCCAAAGGACTTGCTCCTGACCTTCCTGAGGATCTTTAGCATTTAATTAAGAAAGCTGCTGCTGTTGGAAAGCATCTTTAGAGGAACCAAAAGGATAAAGATGTTAAATTTCACCTGATTTTGACTGAGAGCCATATTCACCGTTGGCTCAATATTACAAGACCAAATGAGTCTTCCCTCCCAATTGGAAATATGAGTCATAAACAGCCTCTGCTCTAATTGCATAAATTTATATACTGTACTCAAGCAATAAAGCTATTGTATTAACTAGAAAAAAAAGTTCCCTCTAGATAATGACCTTTATTTTTGACAACGGCATGATGTTTAAGACGTTAGATTTTTTCCCCTGCATTTCCTAGGTAATTTCAGGTTTCAGAGACTTGTTATATCTGGCAATCTCAATTCTTGTTTGTTAGTTCACATAACAAAATATAGTTTATTTATGTCAAACCTTGGTAACATGCAACTAGAAATTTTGAAAGGGAGAAACAAAAATAAGCATTTCATGATAATATCAATGAAGATATTTTTCTTTTGATTATATAAAATAGCATGTTATTAAAGTACAACTCAGAAAAATGTACATATAATTATTTAAATAACAAATCCTCTAAAATACCTGTCTAGACAATATAAGTTACTGGGAATAGTTAATATTTCCTGAAGCATTTATTTTTGATCATTTAATTTCACAGGATCTAGAAATAGCCAAATTAGATCAATAAATTTGGAGCACTGTGGAGTATAATTACTCCTATATCACACTATTGTCCTTGGCTTCTAAATCTCACCTTACCGTTTTTCTTTTGTTTTTTGTTTTACTATTTTTGATGTTATCTTTGTGTTATAATATATATTTACAATCATTAAGCCTTTTGAAATAAAGCATATTCGAAAATAAATGAAGGAATGTACACATACAACCTGAAAGCCAACTCTATTTACAGTAGCAAAAATGACTTCAGCTATCATTCAGAATTGACCATCTCAAATTGGCCAGACTTTCTGTAGAAAATCATTATTTTCTTCTCTCCACTAAAGACACAGAAGAGTTAAATACACAAGGAGTCTGTAAACATTTTCTATAAAGGTACAGAGTAAAAATTTTAGGATTTGTCAGCTACATACATGCTTTGTAACATGTTCTTGAATTTTCTTTTTTTTTAAACCTTTAACTATATAGTCCACCATTCTTAGTTTGCTATTGTATAAAAACAGGCCTTGGACCTACTTTATCCAATATGTGTGTGTGACTGCTAAGTTGCTTGAGTCCTGTCTGACTCTTTGTGACCCTATGGACCATAGCCCACCAGGCTCCTCTTTCCATGGGATTCTCCAGGCAAGAATACTAGAGTGGGTTGTCATGCCCTTCCCCAGGAGATCTTCCCAACCCAGGGATCACATCCACATCTCATTATGTTTCCTGCACTGGCAGGTGAGTTCTTTACCATTGGAAAGCGCTAGGGTATTTTGGAGGCTGCATCCTTCTTACTCAAGGCTGTCTCACACTGCCATGGCACTAACTCTCAAGAATCCAGGTCTCCTGGTCTGATCCTCGCTCTGCTACCCTAATGGGAACCTCAACTACAATCCTCAGTAGTTCCTCTCTGAGCAAGAGTTAGTTAACTGTGGTCATGAAGTGTACTAAGATTTGGAGTTGTACAACACTGATCCAAATTCTAGCTGTGTGTCATTCTGGCAAGGAGGCCTTGTTTAAGTTAAAGGACAAGATGTTCCAATTTCTCCCTAGTAAAATGGGAACACTAAAACCGGTGCCATGTCGATGAACTCAGGTGAGATAACACTTGAGAAAACAACTTTCCAGAACCTAGAGTACCATATAGCCTCAGACTCTGCCAGTTTCCATCTCATCCTTCTGGGCAGCTGCCCAGCAGCAGGAGCAGCAGTAAGTGCTGACATCTTGCAAAAGCCAGTACTGCAAGTACCAGGCTATTCCTTTCTCTCAGGAGTAGGCAAGTTCAGTGTTACTCTCAGACTTCTTTCTTTCCACTGAGTTCATTTTTGTAGTGGTTCAGTCACTCAGTCATGTCCAACTCTTTGCAAACTCACGGACTGTAGCACACGCTGAACTCATTATCTGCAAACATTTATCAGGACACAGTTATTTGTTAAGGCATCTAATAAAAATGTGAAGGCATGGAGCTAAAGAAAGCTATTTATGAAAGGCGCACTATGGGGGTCTATTAAAGATTGTCTACTACCCTCCCATTTCTTTTGTTTTCTTTTAATGCATTTGTCCTATACATTATTTATTACATATTACTAATTATAATAGGGATACTTGAGGTGTGAATTTTGCCATTTTTAGGATATCTGGTTTACATTATGGCTCTCAGAATATGAAAAGGATGGACTGAATATAATTTAATTTTACAAAATAATTTGAAATATAATGTAATATATGGATTTGAGATAATATTTGAGATAAAGTTTCCTCTGAAAGCATATATACCACTAGACTAGCCTAACTGTTTCTCTATCCATGTTCAAGCTTTCAAGAAAACTTAGAAGTCAAATACCAATCTATCACTCACTTGTTTTGTTTTCTAACTGTTTAGCTGCATTCTTTCCAACCTCCTTATAAATGCTTCTTATGCTCTTTCCTTTGGCTTAGATTTCCATTATCTTTAACATTATTTCTCAGTATTAGCTCCAAGCTATATGTTGTTTAATTAAATCCAATCTCCATCCTCTGCTTTAATCCCCATTAATATGTTCAACAGTAAGACATGAAGGAAAACATGTACCCCTCCTTCCCACATGCCTTGTGAATAATGGCATTCTTGTTGGCCACTTCTGTGACCTGGCTGCCAATATCTCAAGTTCTCCAACTTCCATGACTCATGCTCAAATGTTTTCATATTTTAAATGCATTCAATTTCCTATAAATATATGGACCTCTTTTTTCCCCTGTTAAAATTATGCATTAAATCTCTAACTCCTTTTTCATTTTTCACAGCTCTACATCTACTATAATCCAGTTTGCTCACAGTTAGCCATATTTCCAGTTTCCATATTAATTTACATTACAGTTATGATCACATAACGCTCTACATTATTATTTCATTTCTTAACAAAATGTATCAAAATATCACCATTAAAATTTCTCTAACATTCTCTTTCTTTTTTCAGGGAAAAGTCTAATATAATTCATGAGTCAACTGTCTGTGATAAAAATAATACTGCCTCATCATAAAAGTGTACATAATTAAAAATATTACCATTTTGTAAAACAAAATGTCACACGGCCATAAAATGGAGTCAAGCTAGTTTCCTATTTCAAGGATACAACAAAAGGACAAGACTGTTTCTAGATGCATTAAGTCATGGGAAAATCTATGCAAGTTGGCTTGTATTTTGATTCTTCAAATTCAAAAGAGATGGAAATTTCAGCAACTATTCAAAATGGTTCCACTATCTCCTGTACTGGAATTCCATCACCTCCATTAGCATTGTTCATAGTGATGTTTCCTAAGGCCCACTTGACTTCGTATTCTAGGATGTCTAGCTCTAGGTGAGTGATCTCAACAAACTGTGGAAAATTCTTAAAGAGATAGGAATAGCAGACCACCTTACCTGCCTCCTGAGAAATATGTATGCAGGTCAAGAAGCAACAGTTAGAACCAGAAATGGAAAAGCAGACTTACTCCAAATTAGGGAAGGAGTACATCAAGGCTGAATACTGTCATCTTGAGTACTTAAATTATATGCAGGGTACATCATGATAAATGCTGCGCTGGATGAAGCACAAGTTGGAATCAAGATTGCTGGGAGAAATATCAATAACCTCTGATATGCAGATGACACCACAATTATGGCATAAAGAGAAGAACTAAAGAGCCTCATGATGAAAATGAAAGAGAAGAGTGAAAAAGCTGGCTTAAAACTCAACATTCAAAAAGCCAAGACCATGAGATTTAGTCCCATCACTTCATGGCAAATAGACGGGGAAACAATGGAAACAGTGACACACTTTATTTTGGGGGGCTCCAAAATCACTGCAGATGGTGACTGCAGCCAAGAAATTAAAAGTTGCTTGCTCCTTGGAAGAAAAGTTATGACAAACCTAGACAGTGTTAAAAAGCAGAGACACCACTTTGCGGACAAAAGTCTGTCTAGCCAAAGCTATGTTTTTTCAGTAGTCATGTATGGATGTGGGAGTTGTACCATAAAGAAAGATGAGCACTAAAGAATTGATTCTTTTGAATTATGCTGTTGGAAAAGACTCTTGAGAATCTGTTGCACAGCAAGGAGATCAAGCCAATCAATCTTAAATGAAATCAGTCCTGAATGTTCATTGGAAGGACTGATGCTGAAGCTAAAACTCCAATAATTTGGCCACCTGATGTGAAGAACTGATTCACTGGAAAAGACCCTGATGCTGGGAAACATTGAAGGCAGGAGGAGAAGGGGAGGACAGAGGATAAGATGGTTGGATGGCATCACTGACTCGATGGACATGAGTTTGAGCAGGCTCCAGGAATTAGTGATGGACAGGGGAGCCCAGCATGCATGGGGTCACAAAGAGTCAGACATGACTGAGCGACTGAACTGAACTGAACTGATCTCCTGTACTTCCTCAGTAAAATCACAAACAACACTCAGATATTACCTATCATCTCCCCACTGTTTGTAGAGGTAGGATTTCTACTGCTCTAGCTTGCGAAGTTGACAGATCACAGTTTGGTTGGTTACAGTGGATGAACATAGAGAGATTTTGCCTGTAGCTCATAGTAAAGTAGTCAAGTTTGACCATAAGAGGAATACATTAAAAAAGACTTGCTTTGCTACACTTTTTTAGGTACCACCAGGCAGAAATCATGGGCTCTTATCGGAATACTGCCACAATTGCTCTTAGGACAATGAGAAAACTTTCCTCCTTGTTAATAAAAGTATAAAACCATCTAATAATCTAATCAGAAACATTTTCTTTTTTCTTTTAAATTTTTAACAGACTCTATTTTTCCTATCTTCTGAAAAATGGTATATTAGTTTTCTGTTGTTTCATACCAAATTACACAAAATTAGCAGTTTAAAATAATACCCATTTATTATCTCAAAGTTCATTGGTCAGAAGTATTTGTGGACTCAGCTATATTCTTTGCTTAGGGTCTCACAAGCTGAAAGCAAGATTTCAGCCAGTACAGGTGTTTATACCAAGAAAAGAAAAATTCACTTTCAAGCTTATTCAAGTTGTTGGCAGAATTCTGTTCTTTGCAAGGGTAGACTATTTCTTCCCTGGCTATCAGCCAGGGATCACTCTAAGTTTATAGAGATTATCCATATTCGTTGTCACATGCCAAAGAAAATCTGCTTTTAAAATATCCACATAATTACAGATACCATGATCTTATAGATAAATCGGTTTAGAACAAATGAATTCAGTAAGGTTGTAAAATACAAACTCAACATCGAAAGTCAGTTGTGTATGTATATACTAATAATGAACTAGCTAAAAAAATGAAGACAATCCCATTTACAGTAACATCAAAAAGAATAAAATACTTAGGAATAAATTTAACCAAGAAGGTAAAAAATATATATACTAAAAACTACAAAACATGGATAAATTAAAGAACACAATAGAATGACATCCACTAATCCAATTATAATTAATAGTTAAATTATCCATAACACCAAAAGCAACCCACAGATTTAATGCAATCATTAACAAAATCCTGTGACATTCCCCATGGAGATACAAAAAATAATACTAAAATTCATATGGAATAAAAAAAAACTCTGAATATTTAAAGAAATCAGTCTTTCCCCCACCCTCTTTCTCTTTCTTTCTCTCACTACTCTAAAAGACCACAGTAGGAATAAGAAAGCAATAAACACTGACCAATGAACACAGGGAAAGAATGTCTCAACCAACAGAGATACACAGTATAAGATGATAATAACATGACAACCTTTCAAGATTTACACAGTAATTTCATGAACATTATTTCATTTGACTATTAAGGCACAATCTATAAAGTTACTACTAATCCCATTTTACAGGTTAGATTTCGTGTGGCTTTAATTTAAAAATAAGTTTAATATGGTTAATAAGTATCCTGGTGTCTTGTTCTTATACCCTACAAATAAATCTCAGCTAGATCCCTACAAATAAATCTCAGCTAGATGTAAAACAAAATAATATTTTGATATTAATATTAAATTGTAATATTAGAGTGTTCCAATTTGTGATATTCAAGAGGTAGAAATATAGTCATCTCTTCTATTGATGTGTTTGAATTTATTTTTGACATGATTTAAAGTAATCTACACATTATCTAAAGTGTGAATTCACATTCACATGGAGAAAATAAGTTGGAACACTGGAAAAAAAGTAAAAAGAGGTCAATCACCAAAAAACATTTAGTATCACCATGCTCTGCACACTACTATATACAAAATAATAGCTAATAAAAACCTACTGTATAGAACAGGGAACTCTACTCAATACTCTGACTTATATGGAATGGAATCTAAAAAGTATGGATATATATATACATAAACACGTTTATGTGTTTTTATACATATATATATATACATATATAACTGATTCACTAGCAGAAACTAACACAATATGGAAAATCAATTATATTCCAATAAAATTAATTTTTAAAAACAAATTGAAGATGAACTGAAAAAAATCAAAAGAATTACTGTGCTGCAGGTAACTGCAATGAAACAGAAAAAGGCTACACCTATCTTTCAACATTAAATTTAGGAGTTCAACTCAGAGTAATGCTTTCTTTGTTTGTTTAAAAAATGAATTCACTCAACCTGAGAAGTAAAACAATCATGGTTTTTAAAAACAGTATTTTATTGAAAAATCTATTAAATCAACTAAAAATTTTCTAGACCTAATAAAAGACCACAGAAAATTACCTAAAATATAGACATCATGACTTCCAATTATTGCCATGGTGGAGTTAATGAGACCAAATTTACCTTTCTACCTAAGTGAAAATATGAGATGCATTTTTCATTTTCACCAACTGTACTGAACAACATAGTTACCATTTTGTTCAACTACTTTCTGCCATTCTTCAAGCATAATTCCATCTTCTCAAAATGTGTTTATCTTTTTGAGCAAAGAACTCTTCAGGTAATTCTTACAGTCTTTCAGGGAATGGATTTTTTTGCCATTAAGAGAATTTTGTAAAGACCAAAATAAATGGAAATCTGAAGATACAATGTCTGGTAATTATGGCAGATGAATTAGAACTTCCCAGACAAGGTGTAACACTTTTTGCCTGGTCAACAAAGAAACATGTAGCTTTGCATTAACCTAATGGAAGAATAGACTACTCAGGTATGACCTAAATCAAATCCCTCACAATTATACAGTGAAAGTGAGAAATAGATTTAAGGGACTAGATCTGATAGATGAAGTGCTTGATGAACTATGGATGGAGGTTTGTTACATTGTACAGGAGACAGGGATCAAGACCGTCCCAAGAAAAAGAAATGCAAAAAGGCAAAATGGCTGTCTGAGGAGGCCTTACAAATGGCCGTTTTAAGAAGAGAACCAAAAACCAAAGGAGAAAAGGAAAGATATACCCATTTGAATGCAGAGTTCCAAAGAATAGCAAGGAGAGATAAGAAAGCCCACCTCAGTGATCAGTGCAAAGAAATAGAGGAAAACAACAGAATGCAAAAGACTAAAGATCTCTTCAAGAAAATTAGAGATACCAAGGGAATATTTCATGCAAAGACAGGTTCAATATATGACAGAAATGGTATGGACCTAACAGAAGCAAAAGATATAAAGAGGAGGCAAGAATACACAGAAGAACTGTAGAAAAAAGATTTTCATGATCCAGATAATCATGATGGTGTGATCACTCACCTAGAGCCAGACATCCTGGAATGTGAAGTCAAGTGGGCCATAGAAAGCATCACTACAAACAAAGCTAGTGGAGGTGATGGAATTCCAGTCGAGCTAATTCAAATCCTAAAAGGTGATGCTGTTAAAGTGCTGCACTCAATATGCCAGTAAATTTGGAAAACAGCAGTGATTTTCCAAATGAAAACTAGTTTTCATTCTAATCCCTAACAAAAGCAATGCCAAGGAATGCTCAAAAAGCTGCGCAATTGCACTCATCTTACACTCTAGTAAAGTAATGCTCAAAATTCTCCAAGTCAGGCTTCAGCAATATGTGAATTGTGAACTTCCAGATGTTCAAGCTGGTTTAGAAAAGGCAGAGGAACCAGAGATCAAATTGCCAACATCTGCTGGATGATTGAAAAAGCAAGAGAGTTCCAGAGAACATTTATGTCTGAGTTATTGACCTTGCCAAAGACTTTGGCTGTGTGGATCACAATAAATTGTGGAAAATTCTGAAAGAGATGGGAATACCAGACCACGTGGCCTGCCTCTTGAGAAACCTGTTTGCAGGTCAGGAAGCAAGAGTTAGAACTGGACATGGAACAACAGACTGGTTCCAAATCAGAAAAGGTGTATGTCAAGGCTATATATTGTCACCCTGCTTATTTAACTTATATGCAGAGTACATCATGAGAAATGCTGGGCTGGAAGCAGCACAACCTGGAATCAAGATTGCCAAAAGAAATATCAATTACCTCAGGTATGCAGATGACACCACCCTTATGGCAGTTAGTGAAGAAGAACCAAAGAGTCTCTTAATGAAAGTGAAAGAAGAGAGTGAAAAAGTTGGTTTAAAGTTCAACATTCAGAAAACTAAGATCATGACATCAAGTCCCATCACTTCATGGCAAATAGATGGGGAAACTGTGGAAACAGTGACTGACTTTATGCAAAATCACTGCAGATGGTGATTGCAGTCATGAAATTAAAAGATGTTTACTCCTTGGAAGGAAAGTTATGACCAACCTGGAAAGCATATTAAAAAGAAGAGACATTACTTTGCCATCAAATGACCACCTAGTCAAGGCTATGGCTTTTCCAGTAGTCATGTGTGGATGTGAGAGTTGGAGTATAAAGAAAGCCGAGAGCTGAAGAATTGATGCTTTTGAACTGTGGTGTTGGAGAAGATGCTTGAGAATCCCTTGGACTGCAAGGAGATCCAACCAGTCTATCTTAAATGAGATCAGTACTGAGTGTTCATTGGAAGGGCTGATGTTGAAGCTGAAACTCCAATACTTTGGTCACCTGATGCGATGAGCTGACCCTTTTTAAAAGACCCTGATGATGGGAAAGTTTGAGGGTAGGAGGAGAAGGGGATGACAGAGGATGAGATGGTTGGATGGTATCACCAACTCAATGGATATGAGCTCGGGTAAATTTCAGGAGTTAGTGATGGACAGGAAGGCCTGGCATGCTGCTGTCCATGGGGTCACAAAGAGTAGGATGTGACTGAGCCACTGAACTGAACTGAAGTGGATAGAAGATTATGCATTTTTGTTGACCAATTCCTGATTCTGGCACTTTTTGTCCAGTGCTCCTTTCAGTTGGTCTAATTGGGAGTAGTTGGTATTGGAATTAATTATTTGGTGTTCTGGAAAGACCTCAAAATAGAGAACTTCCGCACAATTCCACCATATACATAATATCACCTTGTTTGGATGAAGAGTGACCTTTGGTGTGGTTGGCGATGGTTCATTTTGCTAGCCACATGATCTCTTCCTTTTCACATGAGTGTACGTTGTCTGCGTTTCATTACCAATCACAATTTGTTTTTAAAACAGAATGCTTTTCATTATGTTTCAGCAGAGAATGGCATGCAGAAATAGAAACAAGATTTTTTTTTTTTTGCTTAACTTATGTGGAACCCGAACATCAAAGTGATTAAAATAAAGAAGCCAGTGCAAATGAATGTCAAAGCTTGATTTGGACATTTTTAGTATGATAGCTATCCCCTGCATGGTATAATGTTGATCATTTTCAGTTAATGTCTTGATTTGATAGTTATCAACTTCAGCCAGTCTACTTGACTGCTGAGCATTGTCCAGTGAGAAATCTCAGCACAAAACTTCATAAACCATAGAACACATATGGTTCCATAAGTCACAGCCCCTTTTCCATACGTTACAAAAATCTTTTTTTGTGTGTGCTTCAGTTGCATTTTTACCTTTCAAGAAATAATAACCATAATATACTGAAAATGCTGTTTTTTCTTCCATTTTCAATATTACAATGACTACACAAAAATTTACCAATTTTGATGATTTTTTTTACACATTTTATTATTACTTTTTTTTATTGTGTTGGTTTTGCCATACAATGACATGAAACCACCATGGGTTTACATATGCTCCCCCTCCAGAACCCCCCTCCCTTCTCCCTCCCGATTCTCTCCCCCTGGGACATCTCGGTGCACCAGCCCCGAGCATCAACCCTGGGCTGGCGATTGATTTCACATATGATAATTAACATGTTTCAATGCCATTCTCCCATATCATCCCACCCTTGCCCTCTTCCAGAGTCCATGAGTCTGTTCTATACATCTGCGTTCCTTTTGCTGTCTCGCATGTTGGGTTCTTGTTACCATCTTTCTAAATTCCATATATATGCGTTAGTATACTGTATTGTTGTTTTTGCTTCTGGCTTACTTCACTCTGGATAATGGGCTCCAGTTTCGTCCATCTGAGTAGAGTTTGGAGAGGATGTGGAGAAAAGGGAACCCTCTTACACTGTTGGTGGGAATGCAAACTAGTACAGCCACTATGGAAAACAGTGTGGAGGTTCCTTAAAAAGCTGCAAATAGACCTGCCATATGACCCAGCAATCCCACTGCTGGGCATATACACCGAGGAAACCAGAATTGAAAGAGCCACGTGTACCCCAATGTTCATCGCTGCATTGTTTACAATAGCCAAGACATGGAAGCAACCTAGATGCCCATCAACTGACGAATGGATAAGAAAGCTGTGGTACATACATACACAATGGAATATTACTCAGCATTAAAAAAAATTCATTTGAAGGTAAAGATTCTTAATGTCCTTTCCTAGTGACAATTAGTATCTAGGTCAAACAGTATGTCACTACCAAGCTGGATCCTATAAAACATCTTCTTATATATGTAAAGCTGAAAAAAATGAGTATATACAATCTTATAAGAAGGATAAAGCATATCTATGCATAAGATGAATACACAGAAATATTCTGAGAATAGGGATTCTCTGACAATATTGAAGACGATTCATATTAAAACAATGAGTCTAAGACTTTCATATATACATATATGTGTGTGTATATATATAAGACATGATGAAATGACTTTTATCAGAATAAATAGCTGCCCAAGAATAAATATAAACACTAGATAAAATATCAAAGTGAACATAAATTTGTAATGAAAATAAGATTAAGACTTTAAAGAGCAATTAAAACAGCCAGAATCTGAAGGACCAAGACAACAGAAAGAAGCAAAATGTAGAGAAACACTGAAGATTTGGGGGGGCAAAGCAGAGATTTAATTTTTACTGTTTTATGTAAGATGCTGCTTTTATTTATTTATTTATTTTTTATTAGTTTTGCCATACAATGACATGATATCGCCATGGGTTTACATATGCTTCCCATCCAGAACCCCCCTCCCGAACCCCCCTCCCTCCTCCCTCCCCCCGGGAACTCTTGATGCACCAGCCCCGAGCATCAATCCTGGGCTGGCGATTGATTAGACACATGACAATTAACATGCTTCAATGCCCTTCTCCCATATCATCCCACCCTTGCCCTCATCCACAGAAAAAGTAGCATAATAGATGTACTTAACACAGGTATTAGGAAGGTTTAAACGATGTCTTTGGAAAGGGCTATTGAGAAATAACACTTTTTTATGGAATGCCTTTTAAGAATTTTTAAAGAACTGATTATTTCTTTATATTGTGGAAAGAAAATTTAATTTGACATCTACTGATTAGCAAATTAACTTTGGTAATTAGAAAATTCACTGTTTTAAATCAAGGGAAAATCTTATGTCAGTATATCATTTTAAGTTTTATCTTTTGGGGAAATCTGAATACCAATATCTAAGACAAACTAATACAAAATTCTGACATTTTTAGTTTTCTTACAATTGTATCAATTTGATGATGCAAAAAATCTGGGATGCTGTTTCTCAAGTATTATTCCTAAATCTAAGCTGCATTTATTTATTTAAATTTTTGTTCTAATATGTAATAGATCAGTATATTTATAGATTAACATATTCACATAGAAAATATATGAGCTACATTTATATGCATTTTTCTCTAAAGAGTTGTCCCTTTAAAAGATCATCCCCCAAGATTTACAAGTGCACAGAAGAAATAAATTGTTGTAATACAGAGAACTACTAATGCACTTTTCCAAAGCTAAATGACTTTTCATACAAGAGACTACAATATATAAAACAATAATATAAAATTCTAAGGATATGTTATATATATTAAGATAGATCTAAAAAGAAATTTTACTCATAATTATATATCACCTTTTCTGAAATAAGTATAAAGGTCAAATTCTGAAGTCCATGGAATCCATTAAATATAGATAAAAATGGTAAGATGATCTACAGTGAAACTGTGATGATAATGACTTAGTGTACTCTTCAGCCTCATATAGGCTTTTGAGTTTCTCAAGCAATTTAACAGGGGTTATTTATTTTTAAAAAAGTTGGTACACCTTCCTTGTGTGAAGACAAAACATTACTGAGCTGACACCATAAAAAGAAAGATAATCAGGGAAGCTTGTGAACCAGTGCTCAAGCTCAAATCAGGATTCCACTTTTCTTACTGAAGAAAGTAGAGAATAGAGATATTTCATCGTACTATGGAGTTTCCTTCTTCTGTGTGTTCAGAAAAAACATTTAATCTAGGTTCCACCTGAAAAGCAGTATAACTACTATAGAACTGGGTCCCAAAAGAGCAAGGATCACCTGAGGCCACATCTGTTCAAAGAAGTTCATCTTTCTGAGTCATTAGCCTAGAGGTTCCTTGGAGTCTAACAGGAGGGCATGGCAAGATACCTGCTCACTTTAACAAAGACAACGTGCTGAATGAGGCAAAGAGAGATATCAGAAAGCATTTAAATTCACTAGATATTACCAACAATTCAAAAGGCACTCCAAGTGATCATGATCCCTTTCTGAATACAAGAGGATGGTATGGCCAGGAAAAAGAGGAATGATATCCTCAGAGCTAGGTTATGGAGGGAGGGGACAGTGCTCCTGTTGCTACAGTTGCAAAATAATGCTTTTCACCTTGTCCAGGTCTGTGAGATAAGCAGTGCCTATCCTGGCTATCTACTTATACTGAGGAGATGGGAAATTATAGCGTGAGCACAGTGGCAAGCCATGAGAATGTGATTTGCGTATCTCCAACTAAGAAAAAAAAAAAGTATTTATAAAAGGAGCCCCAGCTACTGCACTCTGAAATCCATTACCACATTTGTGTCAAGAGCATGCTTGCCCTGGGCTGTTCCCTGAAGGCAGTAAGTACAGCAGGAACACTAAGGCCAACCCAAACCTAAGAGACTTGAGACTGCTATGATGGCTAACTTTGGCTTGAGGTACCCCTTGAATCTTCCTTAAAATTCATGGCAGTTTCCATCCAACTTCACTTTCCTTCTCATTCATACTGTTAGACAGGCATCCTAGCCTGATTGGACATGCATTCCAGTTTTGACCATTACCATACTCATTTTCTCTCATAGACATTTCTCTCAAGAGTTCCTGTAAGTGTAGTTCCATTTTGCTGTCTTCTTCTTCTTCCATAATAATGTACACAAGTCAAGTGAATATCTTAATAGATTATACTTTTATACATGGTTGGTGATATATCTTCAGTCTCTGAGCTCTATCAATTGGCAAATGCAGATATAGCCACTCACATATATAATTTTCATTGCTTCAACCACCAACTCCTATAGCTACTGGAAATTTAACTTTTTTAACAAAGCCCTAAATATGTGTGTGCCTGTATTAACAAATCAGAACTTATTTCAGTTCTGATACATTTCAGTTTCTGATATATTTCAGGATATTTCAGTATCCCAAATAGTGGTTACAGGGATACAGGGGAGCATTTCAAATCTGGAAGTCCAGTTCTATCTCCTTTGATGTCACCACCATTAAAATGCATTATACTCAAACTTGATTAAAGTGGCATTTACACCATTACCACTACCACTATGGCTGCAGCTAATAAAGCTGGAAATTATTCTTTTCAAAAATTAAGGAGAGTGACTTCAGGGTATAAACCCCAAATAACTGAAAGCAGAGACTCAAACAGATATTCTTATACCCATGTTCATAACAGCTTTACACACAATAGTTTAAAGATAGATACAACCAAAGTTTTCATCAGTGGATGACCTGATAAACAAAAAGTGGCACATACATTCATGGAATATTTTTCATCAATTTCCTCTTAAAGAGGAGACAAATGCTGACATATTCTATAATATGGATAAAGCCTGAAGACAGTATGCAAGTAAAATAACGCAGTCACTTATAAAATGCCTAGAGTAGTCAATTCATAGAAACAGAACATAGAATGGTGGTTTCCAGAGGTTGAGGAAAAGGGAGAATGTAGGATTAGGGGTTATTGTTACAGAGTTTCAGTTGGAGAAAATGATAGAAGTTTTAGAGAAGGATGGTGGTGATATTTGCACAATAATGGGAATATACTTAATGCCACAGAACTATCCATTTAAACATGCTAAGATGGTAAAATTTATTTTATTTTATTTTTTTTTAAATATTTGAAATACAACTTTATTCTGATTCTAAACGAAAAGGAATGGGAATGACAGTAACAAACAAGATTCCACCTCTCAATATTGTCATGTGACTATAGCAGTCTTATATTTGAAACTCAAGGAGGAAACAACTGTGTTCCAAAACACCTAAATATGCAGGTCCAAAAAATGAAGGTTTTTTTTTTTTTTTTAAACTGCCACATTCACTCCAAAGCCCATCCATTTCCTTCAGCATCCAAAGATTAATCACATGTTCTGCTTAGCTATATAATAAAGTGGCAAACACGCTGCACCACTGACATCACAGGACAGTTGCCTATAAAACTAGACTTCTGACGCTGGGCCCCAGCTTCACTTTCTCACAGGTCATCATCTTCATCCGGGAGAGCAGTTGTCTGAGCAACCTCTAAATCGTGCTCGTACTGTGCTGCCAAGGCTGGGTCCATGACCACCTCTGGCGGGGCAAGAGCAGGCATGGCGACAAACTCCAAGTTAGGGTCTCCAATCAGTTTTCTAGCAAGCCAGAGGAAGGGCTTTTCAAAGTTGTAGTTACTTTTGGCAGAAATGTCATAGTACTGAAGATTCTTCTTTCGGTGGAAGACAATTGACTTTGCCTTAACCTTTCTGTCCTTAATATCCACTTTGTTGCCACACAACACAATTGGGATGTTCTCACACACTCGTACCAGATCTCTATGCCAGTTAGGCACATTCTTGTAAGTAACTCTTGATGTTACGTCAAACATTATAATGGCACACTGAGCTTGTATATAATAGCCATCTCTCAGTCCACCAAATTTCTCCTGACCAGCTGTATCCCATACATTGAACTTAATAGGTCCTCTGTTGGTATGGAACACAAGAGGATGGACCTCAACACCCAAGGTAGCTACATACTTCTTCTCAAATTCACCAGTCAGATGACGCTTCACGAATGTAGTTTTTCCTGTACCACCATCACCAACCAAAACAAGTTTGAACTGAACTTGGGGTTCTCCTTGGGCAGCCATTGCGATGTTACTTCCAGAAGCGTCTCCGGGCCCGTCTGACTGAGCAGTAAAATTTATATTATGTATATTTCACCAAAGGGCTTCCTTGGTGGCTCAGTGGCAAAGAATCCGCTTGCCAATGCAAAAGACACACGTTCAGTCCCTGGGTTGTGAAGATCTCCCAGGGAAGGAAATGGCAACCCACCCAAGTATTTTTGCCTGGAAAATTCGTGGACAGAGGAGCCTGGCTGATTACAGTCCAAGAGGTTGCAAAAGTCAGACACGACTTAGCAACTAAAACAATAACAACAGCACACTTCACCACAATAAAATAAACAAAGGAAGAAAGAAGGTGCTTTCTGTGTTATGCTAAAAAATTTTAAGAAGGGCGTCTCTGTTGCTTGAAATCCAAGTTATTTTGGTGGTTAGTGACATAACTCTAGTTGGCCTGAGATGAAAACTTACCATGCAGGCTATGACAATCCTGTAGAAAAGCACAGCTACTGCAGAGCAACCTCGTTTTCCAGGCTCCAGGATCTCAATCACCACTGCAGCATAGGTTTGGCAAAGATCTTCCATGCTTCTAAGAATTACAGCTCTTTCAATTCACTATTTTATACTAGGGTAGCTGAGTCAGGACAAGTCCAGTATCAGTCACTCTATTGTATGTACAAATATACTTCCCCTCAAAACTAAGCCACATGGCTAGGTCTACTTCATTTTACCAGACTCCTTTTTTTCTTTTTCTTTTCTTTTTTTCCCAACAGATAGGTGGACCATATATTGCCTGAATTCGAGAACAACCAGGGTCAAAACTTTTTCTGCCAGAGCAACAAGCAAGGGGATACTTAGGACTGGAGGATCACCTGAGTCCACTTGCTAGAAATGTCTGATTCCCACTACAAATCATCACACAAGAGACCTCAGATCCCTAGCTCACTGAACTCTGATTTAAAGAAACTCTCCAGTACTCTTTAATCAGAATACTGTGTTACTAAGACTGTACCTAAGTGCTCAAGTAAGGAAATTCAGACACACGTTATTCACTATGGAAAGCTATTTTAACCAGGTTTATTTTTGTGGATTTTTTCTGATTTAATGCCTTTTACGTCATCTCCTTTGTCCCTTTGCAGCCTTCACCCACTAAGGAAGAAGCCATTTCTACACTTCACCCAGCAAAAGCATTCTAGCTTCTCCAATTGTCAATTTAAGAACTGACTTTTATATTACTAAGATTAATAGAGAATACAAATAACAACTTGATCTCCTAGATATTCTTAAATATTGGTTGACAGCAAATGCCAATAAAGTTATATTTATTTTTGTACTGGTTCACTTCATATGCACACTTATACCTTCTACTGATGTGTTTGCCACTTAGCTGTGCTGTTCTCAAAGTACAGCTGAGCTGGAGATTTATTAGACATTTACCAGTGCTGACAGCTTCTGCTGACCTCAGCAGTGTGGCTAAACCAAAAGTAACACAATATAAGTACAGTATTTTATATGTATATATATATAAACTCTCTATGTGTATTCTTCTATTGTATTAATATGCCTGTAGAAACTATTCTCCATAGACAAATAAAGAAGAAATATTTCCGAAGTATGCTACTCAAGTCCCTCAAGTGCAGAAAAAAATGAAAAGCATATTTTCATAAATAAAAAGCAGCATACCATGAGACTATCCTCTTCTGCCTTTACTCCTCTGTGTGTGTGTGTGTGTGTGTGTGTGTGTGTAGAGAGGTTCCTACTTCAGTCTGGACAGTGGGATGTTAAATACTAATGGCATTTTTTGTTTGTAGAATAGAATAGAAAGATCACACCCACTTTAAATTCATTAGGCTTACTTTGATTTGACCAGTTAATTATTAATATAAAAGGCATATTAATGATTGAAAATGAGAAAGAACCTTACTACAAAATCTTTGGGCTTCCCAGGTAGCTCAGTAGTAAAGAATCCACTTATCAAGCAGGAGACACCAACCAAACAGGAGACGCAGGCTTCATCCTTGGGTCAGGAAGATTCTCTAAAGAAGGAACCTGCACACTACTCCAGTATTCTTGCCTAGGAAATCCCATGGACAGAGCAGCATGGCAGACCTAAGGTCCACGGGATCACAGAGAGTTAGAGATGGCTTAGTGACTAAAGAGCAGCAGCAGTAGAAATCTAAGTGAAGGAATATGCTCATATTCTCTTTGGTGCTAAAGTTAGTGCTGGAAGTCACAGCATGCAAAGAAAATTATATAACTCTAGTGTGCAATTCATACTTTGAAATGATTTAGGAGAGCTTACTTATTTTTTAAAAATCTAGATATTTTAAGTTATTTGTAAATGTATTTAATTAAAGTTACAGATAACATTGAGAGAAAAGCAAAGCAAAAAGAAACGTCAAAATAGATTAAGCATGACTTTATAAGCCACACACAATTTATTCCATATTTCTTACAGAAATCAAATTGAGAATAAATGCTTAAGAGGCTGCTTAAATAGCTGATTATTCTACATTCATTGCACAAATATCTTAAAGTCTAAGTGTATATAAGTTCTAGACAAAACATTCCCTTCAATTATCTAGAACTGATATCTATAAATGTATCTTAAAGATAGAAGTCACCTTAAGTGAAAAAGACCTAGAAATAGTCTAATTTCCCCCTTATTCCAAGTACAGTACACTGTATATTGACAGAGAATATAATTTGATATTAAATAAGTCGAACTACAGTGAATTCTTGAAGAGTATAAAAATAAAGGCAAATTAAATATGTCTGCTAATACATGAAAGTGAAAAAGAAGTGTTAGTTGCTCAGTCCATATCTATTTCTATGTGACTCCAGGAACAGTAGCCTGCCGGACTTCTCTGTCCATGGAATTCTCCAGGCAAGAATATTGGAGTGGGCAATCTCCAGGGTTATCTTCTCAACCTAGGGATCGAACTCAGGTCTCTTGCATTGCAGGAAGATTCTTTACCATCTGAGTCACCATTCAAGAAGTTTAAGTGCAGTAAGTTCTTGAAGAGTATAAAAATAAAGTAAATGAAATGTATCTGCTTATATGTACTTCATATTTGAATAAAAGCTACTTTACAATCTACAAGCAAAATTTATCTAAGACTCAAGTTTTACAAACGAAATTCCCAATTTTTTTATTTCTGTTAATCTATTTTGTATCTACATTGTGCAAAAATACAACAGGGCATGTATGTGCAAATTTATATATATATATATATATCTTTCACTATCATTTAAATTAACATAACCAGAAATACAATAAATTTCCATAAAACTGTTAATATCTTATAGTTGTAAGTTCAGAACAATCCTCCCAAGATACGCTACTTTTGACAGATGGACTGTTTTTAATTAAAAACAATGAAGACACTATGGGCTCAAAAGAGATAATTGCCCCTTTAATAATCAAGATTCCCGGGAGAAATATCAATAACATCAGATATGCAGATGACACCACCCTTAAGGTAGAAAGTGAAGAGGAACTAAAAAACCTCTTGATGAAAGTGAAAGAGGAGAGTGAAAAAGTTGGCTTAAAGCTCAACATTCAGAAAACTAAGATCATGGCATCTGGTCCCATCACTTCATGTCAAATAGATGGGGAAACAGTAGAAACAGTGTCAGATTTTATTTGGGGGGGCTCCAAAATCACTGCAGATGGTGATAGCAGGCATGAAATTAAAAGATGCTTACTCCTTGGAAGGAAAGTTATGACCAACCTAGACAGCATATTGAAAAACAGAGACATTACATTGCCAACAAAGGTCCGTCTAGTCAAGGCTCTGGTTTTTCCAGTAGTCATGTATGGATGGTAAAGAAAGCTGAGCGCCAAAGAATTGACGCTTTTGAACTGTGGTGTTGGAGAAGACTCTTGAGAGTCCCTTGGACTGCAAAGAGATCCGGTCCATCCATCCTAAAGGAGATCAGTCCTAGATGTTCATTGCAAGGACTGATGTTGAAGCTGAAACTCCAATACTTTGGCCATCTCATGCGAAGAGTTGACTCATTGGAAAAGACCCTAATGCTGGGAAGGACTGGGGGCAGGAGGAGAAGGGGACGACACAGGATGAGATGGCTGGATGACATCACCAATTCGATGGACATGGGTTTGGGTCCATGTCCAAACAGGACAACAGGAATTGATGATGGACAGGGAGGCCTGGTGTGCTGCGATTCATGCGTTTGCAAAGAGTCGGACACGACTGATTGAACTGAACTGAATAATCACCTAGAAGAATTTAAACTGGGGATTTTCCCCAGGGAAAAAAAAAATGCTATTACCAGAGATAAATTTTAAGTGGCCCCACCTATATTTCAGGACAAACATCTAATTACCAAATATCTGCCATTCTTATCCTATGAATGACCCTCCTCTCTTTGGAAACCCCAGTTCCCTAATCTTTAGTTTAGGATGACACATATAGCTCATTTTGCTTTCTGTCTTTAAACCTCTCATATATGAAGGGTTCCCAAATATATGAAATTAAATTTTATTTCTCTTGGTAGTTTTATCTTATTTCAGTTATTCTACCAGCAAAAGAAAACAAAAGAAGCAAGGGGGCAAGGGAAATTGTCCCCTTCCTGATATAGTATATAACTTTGACCTAACACTGTGTGGTGTGAAGCTATATTTTCAGTTTTCAGGTCTGCACATTGTGTTTCAGCACTCATACCTCTGATCACATTTCCCAAGATATCAAAGCCCTTCCAACAAGGCTCATAGGTCTGAAGTGTATCTCTACCTTCTCTAGTAAAATGTCTTCATGATACCTTCTAACTCATCTGAGTATCCTGCCTGTTCAAACAACCAATTCACAAATCTTTTATTAATTTTCCGGTTAAATAGGATGAAATTGTGACTATGCATACTATTTCCACAGTAAGCACAGATTTCTCTACTATTAACATTTAGCAAAGTGGAAAAAGAAATTTCTCTCAACCAGAAATGAAAAGCTTTTTATTTCTTTTACATTTTTGCTTTTTTACTTATTTGTTTTTTATTTCCTATACTTGACAACTACAAGTTTGGTATTACTGAAAATTTAAAGAATACTTTTTTTTTTTTAAACAACAGATTGAATTACATATCTCCATGCCACTAAGAAAATGCATCAACATTCAGATCTGAACAATAAAGCTGCTACTCAGGGCTCCAACCAACACCCATGTTTTTGGCTTGCCCAAATCTTATTCTAGATTTAGGAACTCCTTGACTTTTTTTCCACCTTGAGGAGAGGAAAAAACAAAAACAAAATACCCACTCGGACTACCTATGATCAAAATAGCATTTATGTTACCCTAAGCTTGATTAAACTTTAGGTAGTTTCTTCCTGACAACAAGCCCTGATCTCCCTTTTCTTAGAACATTTACCTTAAAAGCATTTAATTACAAATTCCTTCTTTGACTCTTTGTGATGTAAATATTCTAGCTTCTTGACAGTTTTTATAAGCCAGGAATGTTTTTCTCAAGAATTCAGGAGTAATCTCTTTGAAATGGAAGCATTATGGGAGTCAGGGCCCCTAACTACCAGTCTATACAAAGGTAGGAGCCTAATTTCCATAAGCTTCAATTAGCAAACACTGACAGCCTAATCCATTGATTAACTTCTCAGTAGCTTTCTATATTTTTTCATTAGTTCATATCTAGTGCTACAAATCTCTATTTTTTGTGTTTTGGTTTTAGCAGAGTTGAGTTGAAGTTCTCTCCCTTATTGTAATGACCTTGAATAAAGCTATCCTTGCTTGTTAAACTCCATCCAGAACAATTTTTTTTTTGATGTTATAAACTAGCTTCTTTTTAAAAAATGCTTCTCTTTTCAAATGAATGACAATATGAATACAGCACCTATTATACATACAGTTTTCATATATATTATTTAATCCAAATGAATTACAACAGATCATGTTAGAGATTAAAATAATTAAGACTCACATTTAAAGATTTGGCAATTCAGAGCTGGAAGATAGGACTGGAATAAAAAGGGTTCTTTCTGGATTTGTTTATATCAACTCTTTAAGCAAGGTTGGTTCTTTCATCCTGTAGAGCTAGAGGGTGAAAGCTAAAGACCAGGATAGGGACAATTCCACCATGGCTAGAAGGTAGCTTTCTCCTAGGTGTTTGGAAGAAGGCACACAACATGAAATAATGGCACTATAAAATATAAACATATCTAGTATGGCCTAGGAATTCCAAGGCAAAAAAATATGCAAAACTGATGGTGAATAATTTTAAAGGCTTAAACTTTAGTTTTTTAAAAACTCAGCAGTGGCCACAGGACTGGAAAAGGTCAGTTTTCATTCCAATCCCAAAGAAAGTAAATGCCAAAGAATGTTCAAAATACGGCACAACTGAATTCATCTCACACACTAGCAAAATAATACTCAAAATTCTCCAAGCCAGGCTTCAATAGAACGTGACAGTGAACGGCCAGATGTTCAAGCTGCATTTAGAAAAGACAGTGGAATCAGAGATCATATTACCAACATCCACTGGACCATAGAGAAAGCAAGAGAGTAACGAAAAACATCTATTTCTGCTTTATTGACCATGCCAAAGTCTTTGACTATGTGGATCACAACAAACTGTAGAAAATTCTTAAAGAAATGGGAATAGCAGACCACGTCATCTGCCTCCTGAGAAATCTGTATGTAAGTAAAGAGCAACAGTTAGAACCAAACAGATTGGTTCCAAATAAGGAAAGGAGTATGTCAAGTTTTAATAATGTCACCCAGCCTATTTAACTTATATGCAGAGTACATCAAGCAAAATGCTGGGCTGGAAGAAGCACAAGCTGAAATCAAGATTGCCAGGAGAAATATCAATAACATCAGATATGCAGATGACACCACCCTTAGGGCAGAAAGAGAACAACTAAAGAGCCTCTTGATGAAAGTGAAAGAGGAGGGTGAAAAGTTGGCTTAAAACTCAACATTCAGAAAACTAAGATCATGGCATCCGGTCTCATCACTTCATGGCAAATAGATGGGAAAACAATGGAAACAGTGACAGACTTTATTTTGGGGGTTTCAAAATCACTGCAGATGGTGACAGCAGCCATGAAATTAAAAGATGCTTGCTCCCTGGAAGAAAAGCTATGACCAATCTAGACAGTATATTGAAAAGCAGAGACATTACTTTGCTGATTAAGGCCTATCTAGTCAAAGTTATAGTTTAGCTGGTAGCCATGTACAGACGAGAGAGTTAGACTATAAAGAAAGCTAAGTGCCAAAAAATTGATGCTTTTGAACCGTGGTATTGGAGAAGAGTCTTGATAATCCCTTGGACTGCAAGGAGATCCAACCAGTCCATCCTAAAGGAGATCAGTCCTGGGTATTCATTGAAAGGACTGATGTTGAAGCTGAAACTCCAATGCTTTGGCCACCTGATACAAAAAACTGACTCACTGGAAAAGACCCTGATGCTGGAAAAGATGAAGGCAGAAGGAGAAGGGGACAACAGAGGATGAGATGGTTGGATGGCATCACCAACTCAATGGACATGAGTTTGAGCATGCTCCAGGAGTTTGTGATGGACAGGGAAGCCTGGCATACTGCAGTCCAAGAGACTGCAAAGAGTTGGACATGAGTGAGTGACTAAACTGAATGGAAACCCATATGTATAACACAGTTCTAAGCATTATTTTTTGGTTTCTTTCTTCTTTCCTTAACTGAATTGTGGTTAGCCAACAAAAAGAAAGACTGAACACTTATAACAATAGGATGCAATAATCTTTCTGATTTGAGACCTCAGTTTAACAGAACCATAGAAACTTAAGGATAAAGTTAAATTTATTCTTGAAGACAAATTAATAGGAATGGGGCAAGATAGTGAGGGCAAAGATCATTGAATTCAAAGGCTAGAAGTTCTTAACCTAAAATCACAAATGCATAATGTTGTTTAAGACACATTCTGACAGACTGCTTTTGAAATACATTACTCTTCTAGTTATTATTGTTGTTCCCAACCAGGAATGAATTAAATATATAGCCAGCACATGTAAAGTTTTTTTATTTAGCAATGTATACTCAATATGAAATAGTTATATATTAAACAAAAATTCAGAAGGTGTTAAGTGAATTTTAATTTTAAAGGTGACCTTTTTATTGTCATTAATAAGAAAATTACATGAAATTAAAAGACACTTGCTCCTTGGAATGAAAGCTATTACCAACCTAGAGAGCATATTACAAAGCAGAGACATTACTTTGCCAACAAAGTCCTATGTAGTCAAAGCTATGATTTTTCCAGTAGTCAGATATGGATGTGAGAGTTGGACCATAAAAAAGGCTGATGGTCAAAGAATTGATGTTTTACAACTGTAGTGCTCGAGAAAACTCTTGAGAGTCTCTTGGATAGCAAGGAGAACAAAGCAGTATATATTAAAGAAAATTATCTCTGAATATTCATTGGAAGAACTGATGCTGAAGCTGATGCTCCAATACTTTGGCCACCTGATGCAAAGAACTGACTCATGGGAAAAGTTCCAGATTCTGGGAAAGATTGAGGGCAGGAGGAGAAGGGGGAGACAGAGAATGAGATGGTTAGGTAGCATTATTGACTCAATGACCATGAGTCTCAGCAAACTCATGGAGAGAGCGAAGACCATGGGAGCCTGGAGTGCTGCAGTCCCCGGGCTTGCAAAGAGCCAAACACAATTTAGTGATTGAAAAAAACAACAAAATTGAAGTTAACGACATTCAGGAAAGACTGGGAACTAGCACTGTGAATACAGAGAAAAAGTGAAAATAGTAAAGAAATTAGAGAGAGGATGAAAAATACAGAATTCAGATAAATGTGGCTATTAGAGATAGTGCCCCTGAAGAAAAAAAATAATCTAATACATAAAATTTTACAAGCTTCAAAATCACAATACATAACAACTTCATGAAATTTAAAGAACTGAATTTAATTGAAATGGCCCTTATTCTATTCAGAAATTTAATAAAAATGCATCATCAATATATTTATTGGTTAAGTTGCTGAACCTTAAACAAAAGGATAATCTTTCAGGTAAGTGGAGAGAGAAAGAAAATTATTTAGAATAGAGAAGGTGATCCAGTTGCTCTCAAAATTCTCAGTTAAATTCAACACCAGACTACAAGAGAACAAAGTAAACATTCTGAGGGAAAGAAGCATGAGATTATGTTTCAACCAGACAAGTTATTGTTCAAATAAAAGACAAAGGCAATTAAGTCCTTCCTGGAAAAAACTACCTGAATGTGAAAATCCATAAAACAGATCAATAAAAATTAGGTTACAAAATGAATTTTAATGTTAGATATTATAAAAAATATATTAAAATAATGTTGATAACAAAACCCATGGATGTGGGTGGAAAATAGTATGAATATTAATAAATATTTTCATATCTTTTAATTAAGCAGAATATTTTAGGATTAATAACTGCTGTTACAAAAAGAAAATTACCCAAATTCTAGCAATCTCTGCAGTTCCCATTAACTTGTTTTCTCCAGCTAAATTAAGCACTTTTTTATTTCACCATTTCTAGTGTAATTTCATTCTTAAAGAGTTATTTCTATCTATTTAAATGTATCCTATGGAACTAACACCCAATTTTCACTCACAGGAAGAAAATAACTCTGTATAATAAAGGAGACTAATGAAAAGGGCAAAACTGAGTGGCTGTGGGACAATTAAGAGAGTGGAAGGATCTAGAAACAGGAATAGAGAAAAGAAAAGAGCTATATGTCCAGATATAGTGTGACTGAAATGTCATGTGCTATGTGTGTCCCTCTCCCCATTTTCTGCATTACTTGAAATTATTATTATTCAATGAACAATTGATAAAATCCAGTAGTTTAAAAAAATAAAATTTTATTTCTTGCTCCTGAATCTACAGTTGTTGATTTTGGCTTTGTTGGGCCTGACTGGGTTCCCAGGCTTCACTAGGCTTGCATTCACATATGTAACAGGTCTGTCTCATTCTGGGGATACAGACTAAGGAACACATGCCACCTTGTCAAGAGGACAAGTGGCCTCTGCTCAGAACTGGCATGCTTTCATGTCCCATTGCTGGGGGGTGGGCGGGCAAGTAATCCGACCAAGCCATGTTAGTGGGGTATGAAGTAAAATAAGAAAACCCAATGGGGTAGGGGAAAAAAGAAGTGAATATTTGCTCAGTCAGTCCAACCACACAAAGCTTGAGTAAAACTAAAACCATCATGTTATACTAATTTGGTAAATCAACAGAGTATGTTGAGTTTTGCAATTACATCTGTTTAGAACTGAAAGCACAAAGGGAACGAGAACAACAAAAACTGGATTATACCTTTAGTTCTCCCACATAAAGCGAAATAATATGAGTTACATTTTGTTAATATCTGTTTATTAGATTCTGTTCTAAATAATTTAATTTAAATTTATCTCATTTATTTTTAGTACAGTCCACATGTAAGTACAATTATCCTAATTTTTAGCTAGGAATACCAACTTTAAAAGCTTAAGATTCTTTCTCACATTCCTGTAGTTCATGTGTTAAGGTTTAAATTCAGCAAGAATACAGCACTGAGGACTTACAAAAAACTAGGTCTTCTAAATGTATATGTCTATTTGACTTACATTAAGCACAAGCCCAAACTAACAAAGTAGTTTATATCTCCTCTGCAAGCTAGCATTTACAGGTGCATGAAGATCATGAGGTAAACTTTCCAATAACAAATCCAACATTTGTGTTTTTCTTCATGCCCAATAGTGGACACCCCCACCTGAGGGTTTCCTAATATCAAAATAATAAAGGCTCTGGCATACATTTTTCTCTCACTCCTTTCTGCCTCCTGACCAACATGGTACTTTCCCATGAGGCACTGCATAACATGGCTTGCCGCCTTTTCTCAGGAAATGCAAGTAATAAAAATATTTCAAAGGTATTAGCCTCCCTATGTTGGCACTCATTCACTTCTATAAATTAAAATCCCTGGGAGAACATATTTTCAAATGACATATGTGATAAGGAGTTAATATCTAAAATATACAAAGAACTCATACAACCTAATAATAAAAAAGTAAACCCATCAAAAATTGTGCTAAGTTGATGAATAGACATTTCTCCAAAGAAGATACACAGATTGCAAACAGGCACATGAAAACTCTGATATCTCCTTAATTGGCAGGTGGATTCTTTACCACTAGCACCACCTAGGAAGCAACAATAATTATTAGGGAAATGAAAGTTAAAACCAGAGTGAAATATAAACTCATACCTGTCAGAATAGCCATCATAAAAAGACAAGAGGTAACAAGTATTGGCAAGGGTGTGGGGAAAAGAGAACCTTCCTTCATACACTGTTGGTGGCAATGTAAATTGATATAGCCATTATGGAAGACAGGATGGATATTTCTCAAAAATGAAAACTAGAACTAGAACTACCATTTGATCCAACTATCCCACATCTGGGTATTTATACAAAGAATAAGAATGTATATGCATCGCTATGCTTATCATGACATTACTTACAATATCCAAATTTGGAAACCAATTAAGTGCCCATCAACAATAAATGGATAAAGATGTGGTATATAAATATAAATTTGAATACTACACAGCCATATAAAAAGATAAAATATTGCCATTTTCAACACCATGAATGGACCTAGTGGGTATTATGGTAAATGAAGAAAGTCAGATGGAGAAAGATAAATACCATATTTCACTAATAAGTGGAATATAAAAAATATATATAAAAACTAATAAACAAACAAACAAAAAAAACAGGATAAATGAACAAACCAAACAAAAAAAAAAAACACACAGATACAGAGAACAGAGTAGTGATTACCCAAGAGGAGAAGTTGTAGTAGATGAAACGGGTAAGGGGGATTAAGACTATGGTGATGGATGGAAACTCAATTTTTGGTGGTGAGCACATTGTAAGGTGCTTCCCTGATGGCTCAGTGGTAAAGAATCTGCCTTCGATTTGGGGGACCTGGGTTTGATCCATGGGTCAAGAAGATCCCCTGGAAAAGGAAATGACCACCCACTCCAGTATTCTTGCCTGGGAAATCCCACAGACAGAGGAGCCTGAGGCTACACTTCATGGAGTTGCATGGAATCAGACATGACTTAGTGACTAAAGAACAACCATACTATCACTTCCCTACTACTTGATTAAATTCTATAGTCAATTCTGAGCATCATCCCTATATACACACTTTCAATATTTCAGCCCCTCTCTCTGTTTTTTGCCTGCTGGCTAAACCACAGCCTCATTTAAATTAAATAACTACCCATTTTAGACACTGAAGGAAAAGACACAATCACATTCTCCTCACTTTCATTTCATTATTGTCCACTTCAAGCACATTTTTAATATTGGAAAGGCAATTACAAGCTTTATCTTTGGTCCATCCTGCTCTCATTCTTCCCATGCCATGTTGTATTTTCTTTCTTCTCAAGCATTCTTGAATTTACTCAGCTGGCGTTCCTGCTTTCTGATTTATTAAGAAAAAAGACAATGAAAATTCACAGGCTCCCAGGACATCTACTCAGTTATGCACATCTCTGTTCAGTCACTCAGTCATATCTGACTCTTTGAGACCCCCTGGACTACAGCATGCCAGGCTTCCCTGCCCATCACAAATTCCTGGAGCCTGCTAAAACTCATGTTCATTGAGTCAGTGATGCCATCCAACCATCTCATCCTCTGTCATCCCCTTCTCCTCCTGTCTTTAATCTTTCCCTGCATCAAGATATTTTCCAATGAGTCAGTTCTTTGCATCATAGCCAAATGACTGGAGTTTCAGCTTCAGCATCAGTTCTTCCAATGAATATTCAGGACTGATTCCCTTTAGGATTGACTAATTGGATTTCCTTGCAGACCTCAAGGGTCTTATCCAACACCACAGTTCAAAAGCATCAATTCTTCAGTACTCAGCTTTCTTTATAGTCCAGTTCTCAAATCCATACATGACTAATGGAAAAACCATAGCTTTGACTAGATGGGCCTTTGTCAGCAAAGTAATGTCTCTGCATTTTAATATTCATGTCAATGTATGGCAGAACCAATACAATATTGTAAAGTAAAATTTTTTTAAATTATAAAAAAATATACTGTCTAGCTTGGTCATAACTTTTCTTCCAAAGAGCAAGCATCTTTTAATTCCATGGCTGCAATCACCATCTGCAGTGATTTTGGAGCCCAAAATAATAAAGTCTGACACTGTTTCCATTGTTTCTCCATCTATTTGCCATGAAGTGATGGGACTGGATGCCATGATCTTAGTTTTCAGAATGTTGAGTTTTAACACAACTTTTTCACTCTCTTCTTTCACTTTCATCAAGAGGTTCTTTAGTTTTTCTTTGCTTTCTGCCATAAGGTTAGTATCATCTGCATATCTGATGTTATTGATATTTCTCCCAGCAATCTTGATTCCAGGTTGGACTTCATTCAGTCTGGCATTTCACATGATGTACTCTGCATATAATTTAAATAAGCAGGTGACAGTACAAAGCCATGCCATACTCCTCGCCCAATTTGGAACCAGTGTGTTCCATGTCTGGTTCTAACTACTTCTTCTTGAACTGCATACAAATTTCTCAGGAGGCAGGTAAGGTGGTCTGCTATTCCTATCTCTTTAAAAATTTTCCACAGTTTGTTGTACATCCAGCCAAAATTTTTTATTCTTTTTCCCTTTTACTATGGGTGAAATTTCCATGTTTTTTGCAAAGGCCAGCATTTTTTCTTGGGCAGTAAAGCCTATCCTCTCTAGGAAATTCACAGCATAGATCCAGAAGCCTCCACACTCCCTCCTCTCAAGTATCTCAAGAACCTTCAATTTTTTTTTCCCTTGAATAATGAAAATTAGCATAAATATGCACTGATGTTTAAAAACATTATAATTATACTTTGTCCAGCAACTGTCATCTTACTTATTCCATTTGCTTTAAAGTAAAATTTCTTTGAATTACTGTTTATATTTGGTTGGACAAAATGTCCATTTGCATTTTTCCAAATATCTTCAGGAAAAACCCAAAGGATATGTTTTGACCAACTCAATAATGGTGATGGTGGTGGTGGTGGTGGTGGTGGTTTAGTCTCTAAGTCCTGTTCAACTCTTAAGACCCCATGGACTATAGCCTGCCAGGCTCCTCTGTCCATAGGATTCTCCAGGCAAGAATACTGGAGTGGGTTACCATTTCCTCCTTGGGGGAAACTTCCCAATCCAGATATTGAAGACTGAAGCATGACTTCTGTGTCTTTTGAATTGGCAGGTGGATTCTTTACCACTGAGGCACCTGGAAAACACCATTATAAATCCTAAACAAAAGCAAATTCTGCCAGTGCTAACTAAAAAATAAAGAGAATTTACATCAGAATTTTTTTAAAAACCGATATTCATTTCTGGGTGATTTGTTCTCATGAAACTTAAACACCATATATATATATATATATACATATATACATATCGTTGATTTCCAAACTATAGGCCCTTCTTATAAATTCCAAACAGACTAAGGTGTCAAACTGCTTATTTGATACTAGCATTTGGTTTTCTATATGGACCTCACATTCCACATATCCAAACAGAACTCTGACATTCCAAGACAAACCTGCTCCTTACATTGTCTTCTTGATCTTAGAAAAGTTTGGTCCATTCTTCCACTCAGTGAAAAACAATAAAAAATAAAGTCTGCTACTGTTTTCCCATCTATTTGCCATGAACTGATGGGACCAGATGACTTAATCTTAGTTTTCTGAATGTTGAGTTTTAAGCCAACTTTTGAACTCTCTTCTTTCACTCTCATCAAGAGGTTCTTTAGTTGTTCTTCGCTTTCTGCCATTTAGGTGGTGTCATCTGCATATCTGAGGTTATTAATATTTTTCCTGGCAATCTTTATTCCAATTGTGCTTTATCCAGCCCAGTGTTTTTCACGATGTATTCTGCATATAAGGTAAATAAGCAGGGTGACAATATACCACCTTGACTTACTCCTTTTCCTATTTGGAACCAGTCTATTGTTCCATGTCCATTTCTAACTGTTGCTTCCTGACCTGCATACAGGTTTCTCAAGAGGAAGGTCAGGTGGTCTGGTATTTCCATCTCTTTAGAATTTTTCACAGTTTACTGTGATTCACACAGTCAAAGGCTTTGGCATAGTCAATAAAGCAGAGATGGATGTTTTTCTGGAATTCTTGCTTTTTTGATGATTCAGCGGATGTTGACAATTTGATCTCTGGTTCCTCTGCCTTTTCTAAAATCAGCTTGAACATCTGGAAGTTCACAGTTCACATATTGCTGAAGCCTGGCTTGGAGAGTTGCGAGCATTACTTTACCAGCATGTGAGATAAGTGCAAATGTGTGGAAGTTTGAGCATTCTTTGGCATGCCTTTCTTTGGGATTGGAATGAAAACTGACCATTTCCAGTCCTATGGCCACTGCTGAGTGTTCCAAATTTGCTGGCATATTGAGTGCAGCACTTTAACAGAATCATCTTTTAGAACTTGAAATAGCTCAGCTGGGATTCCATCACCTCCACTAGCTTTGTTCATAGTGATGCTTCCTAAGGCCCACTTAACTTCACATTCCAGGATGTCTAACTCTAGGAGAATGATCACACCATCGTGATTATCTGGTCCATGAAGATCTTTTTTATACAGTTCTTCTGTGTATTCTTTCCAACTCTTCTTAATATCTTTGCTTCTGTTAAGTCCATAGGATTTCTGCACTTAATGAGCCCATCTTTGCATGAAATGTTCCCTTGGTATCTCTAATTTTCTTGAAGAGATCTCTAGTCTTTCCCATTCTATTGTTTTCCTCTTATTTCTTTGCACTGATCACTGAGGAAGGCTTTCTTATCTCTCCTTGCTATTCTTTGGAACTCTGCATTCAAATGGTAATATCTTTCCTTTTCTCCTTTGCTTTCCCTTCTCTTTCCACAACTATTTTTAAGGCCTCCTCAGACAGCCATTTGTTTTTTTGCATTTCTTTTTCTTGGGGATGGTCTTGATCCCTGCCTCCTGTACAATGTCATGAATTCCATCCATAGTTCATAAGGCACTCTATAAGATCCAATCCCTTAAATCTATTTCTCACTTCCACTGTAAATCCTTACTTTACTAATTACAAATATACCCAAAATTTGACAACTATTATGAGTGTATTCTAGTCCAACATTATCTCTAATCCAAATCATTTTACTATAATATTTCACATTATATTAATATTTCACACTAATTTTCCTGCTTTTCCCCTTAACTTTAATCCTAGACATATGAAAAGGTAATTTCCTCCTAAGTCGAAAAGCTGCCTCCTATTTTATTGCAATCTCTCTTTATGCTTTCTTCTATCTTATATCAGGTTCTTATTCATTTATTTTTTCCTAATTTAAAAGTATATCCTTTTAAATTTTCTCCATGACTCCAATGTAATTATCCTTCAATCCATTTTCCATGTTATTTCTTGCATAAGCTTTGTAAAACAATAGTCATTCTATTGCTTAAAACTATTCAGTGGATTGCCACTTCCTACAAATTAAAGTCTGAAATGCTCAGCATCTCAGAGTCTCAAAATAGAGATAATCAGCACTGGCCAAGATAAAGTATCATATTTGTGTTTGTATCAGATCAAACCTGGCAAATACAACTATAAAACATGGCCCACACACATTACCTAAGTGACTATCTTCAGACACTGGAGAGCAATCAACTCAGATATCTAACACTCAAGGAGCTAATATCACTGAAGGAATGCAATTTGAGAAGAGTCCCATATTAAATCCAGCAGAAAAAAAGAGTATAATATATGCATAAAGCAACAGTTTGACTAGGCAGAGGAGAAAAGAGCCGCACTTCAGGACTGCTAACGGTGATAAAATTTCAAGGGCAGCATTATGGAGAGGAGAAAATCACAGAAAAATTAGTTCTTATACATGGAATATTCCCTTGATGTTTTGGCCAACTCTTAAGCTCACATACACAAAATGAGACATGAAGACAACACACATCAATGTGATGGGGCAAAACATTTTGGGAGAATAAAGAGATAAAGTATTTTCACACATGCTATTCCTTCTAGCTGAAATACAATTTAGAACATGGTGCTTAGGGGCTACAAGCTCATATTCAAATCCACCAAGTGAAGGGGTAAAGAACTGAAGCTATCATCAGGGCACTAAGAAGGATCAAGCTTAAGGGTGAGAGCTAACACCTAAATATAGGTATTAAAATAGGTGAACCCCTACAAAACCCAATTTCAAAGACCAACCACAGCCAGAATGTGTTGGTTATTCCCATACCTTTCTGAAATGAAAGTAATTTTGTAGGAAGAAACTTTCGTGCTGTGCTTAGTTGCTCAGTCATGTCTGACTCTTTCATGCTCCTCTGTTCATGGCATTTGCCAGGCAAGAATAGCGGGTTGCCCTTTCCTTCTCCAGCGGGGTCTTCCCTATCTAGGGATTAAACCTGTGTCTCCTGCATTGGCAGGCGGATTCTTGAGCCACCTGGGAGGCCCCACGTTACTCTTTACCTCATACATATCCTTTACAATTTTTAATACAATCTGTGGGACTCGATAAAAAAATTTACTAAATGCCGAAGGGAGGAGGGGCAACGTACTGACAGGACCAAGCAATCCTTTCACCATTAGAAACATATTTGCAAATGAATATTAAGTAGGTGGAGGAGGGCCAAAAGGGAATGCCTTTTTTTTTCTTCTCACCGGTACAATATACTCCTCTCTTCCTAATGGCTTTCCCTGGGGGCCATGGGGACACGTGTTGCCACACTGTCTGAAACCAAGGAGGAAGGGGTGTTACTGTGTGGACCCCGAACCCTAGCCTCCACTAATTTCCCGGAACACTGACTGAAGTGGCCAAGAGTATGTAGGAGAGTAAGTGTCTAGGACCTCGACGTCTGCCTTTAAGTGGAATAAGAAGTGTATCAAAACAACAGCGCAAGTATAGAGTACCTGGAGAGGATTCCTGTGGAAAGAGTTCTTCTCAGTCCTGTGTCCTGACTTGGGAGACGTGCTCTTGCGAAGAGGCAGCTTTTCCACCGACCCTAGTCTTTCCCCTGAAGGGGAGATTAGCAAATCGGCTGTCACCTGGAATTACTGGTGTAAATTAACCACAGCTGGTTAGGAGCCGGCTCTGAAATAAGAGTTGACAGAAAAGTGAGCGACGCGGTTAGTCGTGGTGGCGCTACGGCACAAACGCGCACGCATGCGCAGTGATGCTCAGAGGCATTGTCAGACTGCAGCTATCCTCGCAGTGCAACGTGCGGTGCTGCGGGGCAAGCGGTGAGGCCAGGTTGTAAGACCTGGAGTTCCACAGAGGTGAGGCGGTGGTGCATAAAATGATTGAGGTGTGGAACGTCCGGACTCATTCAAGCAAGCGGCTTTGCAGGAAGATGGGAAAAGGTTGTGTTCTTTTGGATAAGAAAGGTGAGTGAGGCTCCCACTCCTCCTCTGGTCCCAGGCAAAGCCACGGGGTTTCGGCCTCGGCATAGTGATGGCCGAGGTTGGTGAACACAGCACAGGAAGTCCACAGGGGTCCCGCGTTGGGGAAGTGGCAAAAATACGGTACAGCCTTGTAATCCATCGACTAATTAGTCCCTCTAACACTTTCATTGTTCTATTTTCCTCTTTACTGAATGTCTATTGTCCTTTACGTTCTACTTTAAAATATTTTAATTCCAATTCCTTCAACTTTTGCTCACTCACATCTGCTTTGTTTGAACTCAGAACTGAAGAAGTTGTGTGGAATGATTATAATCAGTTTGTCTCCTCACTGTTTTCTTTGAACACTTCTGTCAGCCTTTTGGCCCCAACTCTTCAGATGAACACCTTTCTCTTATGCCAGTATTTATACCATTGGTGGTAGTAGTGGTGTAGTCGCTAAGTCTTGCCCAACTCTCTGAGGCCCCGTGAACTGTAGCCCACCAGGCTCCTTTGATCCATGGGTTTCTCCAGGCAAGAGTACTGGAGTGAGTTGCCATTTCTTCCTCCAGAATGTCTTCCCCACCCAGGGATCGAACCTGTGTCTCCTGTATAGCAGGCAGATTCGTTACCAGACTGAGCCGTCAGGGAAGCTATTTGTATCTTTAAGTTATACAACACAATTACTTAGACTTAAAAGTCTAAAAATGAACTTTTTCACCTCTGTTTCGGCCACCTCACGCAATTATACTCAGAATAGTTACAATTTAATACCCACTGTGTACCTGGAATTGTAATGAATCTATGTATAGAAAAGTGAAGTCGCTCAGTCCTGTTCAACTTTTTGCAATCCTATGGACTGTAGCCTACCACGCTCCTCCATGAGATTTTCCAAGCAAGGGTACTGGAGTGGGTTGCCATTTCTTTCTCCAGAGGTTCTTACTGACCCAGGGATTGAAGCCGGGTCTCCCACATTGTAGGCAGATGCTTTACTGTCTGAGCCACCAGGGAAGTCCTATGTATAGAAGTATAAATAATTAATCTGCATGGGATTATAGATTATAAGGTGTTCCATTATCTCAAATATAAAATATGAGATTTTAGAGTGTCAGTAATTGTAATTGTAAGAAACTGTTCATTTTAAGTCACATCTCAACATTAGAAATGCTAAAATTATCTACAAATAGTTAGCATTATTACTATGTATCTGTAATCCTTAAAACAACTCTATAAAGTAGATATAATAATCTTTATTTTATTTAATTGAATGAACATTTGGCTGGAACAGGATGCAGAGCCAGATCTTTGTGATAGCAAAAGAAACCCCTCTCTGCATTTTGCTGCCTACAGCCAAAAATTGTAAGTATCAGCATCAGTGATTATATTAGGCCTGCCTGATTAATCCAGGATAACCTGCTTATCTCAGGCCAGCTGATTAGCATTCTTTTATCTGCAACCTTAATTCTATCTTGTTACATAGCATGTTACATTCACAGGTTCTGAAGATCAGGATATCAGGATATTTGGGATCCATTTTTCTTCAGTTTCTTAGTTCCTGTTCTTACTCCTGCACTTGAAAAGTTAAGTGCAGTCTTCAAAAAGTAATTATATTAGGCTGATAATGGCTCCAGAAAATATGTCCATGCCCAAATCTTTGGAAACTGTGAATGTTATCAGGAAAAGTGGTTTTGCAGGTATGTTTAAGGATTTTGAGAAGAGCAAATTATCCTGAATTTTTACAGGATAAATGTCCTTGTAAAAAAGGTAGAGGGAGATTATACACACAGAAGATGTATATACAACCACAGAGACAGAGATTAGAGTGATGCAGAGCAAGTCAAAAATTTCTGGCAACCACCTTCAATAGCCATAGAGGCTTCAGAGGGAGTATACTCTGCCAACACTTTGATTTCAGCTCAGTGAAGCTTAGTGTGGACTTTTGATCTACAAAGCAAAATAAATTTGTGTTGTTTTAAGCCACTAAATTTGAAGTTAATAGTTACAAAAGTCCTACAAAGTAAGTACAATGATTCTCTTACTTTTCATTCAGATCCTTCAGTGTAAAGAGTATTTGCTGGATGATCGAAAGAAACTAAAATTGTTGTCCACAGTACTAGTTCTCAACTAGCATTGTGAAGTACTTACTTAGCAACTTTAAAAAAATAACCCAAGGTCCATCCATATTGTCACAAGTGGAAAGATTTCATTCTTTTTTTTTATAACTAAGCAATATGCTAAGTGAAACTAGTCAGACAAAGAAGAAAATACAAATAAGACAAATTCTCTATTATTTCACTTATATGTGTAACATAAAGAAAAAAACAAAAAGAACAAACATAGCAAAATAGAAAGAGTTATAGGTAAGGAGAACAAGCAGATGTTTGCTCCAGGGATAGGGGTTGGGAGAGGAAACAGTAGGTGAGGAGATTAAAATGTATAAATTTCCAGTGGCAAAATTAATGAGTCATGGATATAAGATGTAGAGTGTGGAGAAAGTAGTCAATAACTATGTAACTTACTTTGGTAACATAATAAGATTTATCTTATTGTGGTGATCATTTTGAAATATATAGAAATATCTAATCACTATATTTTATAACAGACACTAACATAGTGTTGTAGGTTAATTATACTTCAGGAAAAAAAACACATTCATAGAAAAAGAGATCAGATTTGTCATTGGCAAAGCTGGGCTGGGGAAATTGGATGAAGATGGTCAAAAGGTGCAAGCTTCCATTTATAAGATAACTACTATGAATGTAATATACAATGTGATATTAATAATTAATGCTGTATGAAGTGTATGAAAGTGGCTGAAAGTGAAAGTGTTAGTCACTCAGTCATGTCTGACTTTTTGCGACTCCATGGGCTGTAGCCCACCAGACTCCTTTGCCCATGGAATTCTCCAGCAAGAGTACTGGAGTGGATTGCTGTTTTCTGCTCCAGGGGATCTTCCAGACTCAAGAATAGAACCTGTGTCTATATACTGCAGGAAGATTCTTTACCATCTGAACCAACAGGGAAGCCCATGAAAGTGGTTAAGAGAATAAATTCTAAGATTTCTCATCAGAAGGAAAAATATTTTTATTCCTTTAATTTTGTATCTATATGAGATGATTGGTATTCAATAAAATTATTGTGATAATCATTCTGTGATGTAAGCAAATTATGCTGTATATGTAAAACGTATACATACTTATGTTATATGTCAAATATTTCTCAATACAACTGGAAGGAAAAAAACAATAGTCCAAAGCAGATTCTATCCATAAATTTTTGGTAAGTCCTATATGTCTGTAAAGTCCTAGGCATGAATATTTAAATATACTACTTCTCATGCCTGAAGAAGGAAATGGCAACCTGCTCCAGTATTCTTGCCTGGGAAATCCCATGGACAGAGGAGCCTGGAGGAGTCAGACACAAGTTAGCAACTAAGCCACCACCACCTTCCTACTTCAGATGAACAGCCTCAGTATGGTTACTTGACTGTAAAGACTTTACATTATCATCCTTAGCTATATGTGATTAACATTTTCAGAACTCCAAGCACAAAGGTTCCTTTTTAGCTTTGTATTGACTTTATTGTATAAGCTAATCTGAGCACGTACAGTGCCTTGTGTGTATTACTATCTATTAATGTTCTATTATATCAATACATGGAAGAGGCAGGTATTCCCTTGGTAAATATATCAAATAGCAACTTAAATAATTAAATTTCTTGAGGATTGTTATCTCTTATTTTATAACTTCCTGGACCTCTGGAGAATATAGAGCCATTTATCCCCTTTTCCATAGCAAACAGCCTAATTGGAAAGGTCCTCTTCTACCTCAATAAACACTCAGCCTGGGAAGTAATTCTCCCTTCCTCCACCTAGAGGGACCAGGTAGTCAGCCTGAGGTAACCGTCTAGCGAGGAAACCAGAATTGAAAGAGACACGTGTACCCCAATGTTCATCGCCGCATTGTTTACAATAGCCAGGACATGGAAGCAACCTAGATGCCCATCAACTGACGAATGGATAAGAAAGCTGTGGTACATATACACAATGGAATATTACTCAGCATTAAAACAAAATTCATTTGAATCAGTTCTACTCAGGTGGACGGAACTGGAGCCTATTATCCAGAGTGAAGTAAGCCAGAAGGAAAAACAACAATACAGCATACTAACGCATATATATGGAATTTAGAAAGATGGTAACAAGAACCCTGCATGCGAGACAGCAAAAGAAATGCAGATGTATAGAACAGACTCGTGGACTCTGTGGAAGAGGGCAAGGGGGATGATATGGGAGAATGGCATTGAAACATGTTAATTATCATATGTGAAATCAATCGCCAGCCCAGGGTTGATGCTCGGGTTGTGCACCGAGATGTCCCAGGGGGAGGGAATTGGGAGGGAGGAGGGAAGGGGGTTCTGGAGGGGGAGCATATGTAAACCCATGGCAGTTTCATGTCAGTGTATGGCAAAACCGACACAATAAAGTAAAGAAAATTTAAAAAAAGAAAAAAAAAAAGCCCTGGTGAACGCCCAGCATACCTAATAGACCAAAAATATCACTTCAGAGACTCTGAAGATTTAATTGCCACCAGGATCACAGCACAAAAAATTAGGGTAAGTTGTGTGCTAAACCAAAACAGGGTGACTGCAAAATATAAAAGATTTAAATAGAAGCTGAGTCTCTAATATAATAGCTAAAATATCCAGGATACAATAGAAAATCACTGTCATGCCAAGAACCAGAAAAAAGCAAAACTTGAATCAGAAGAGATGCAGTAGAAATTTAAACCAGGCAGGCTAGTTTTGCGTGTTTGTACCTATATGCTTTTCCTCAAGGACCACAAATGAGCAAGAAATTTGCTATAGAAGATATATCACTCCATTCAGTACTAACCTGGGAGCAAAAATATGAAGAATTGATTATTTTAGAAGGCAAATTAGAGCATAGAAAAAAATTTCAAACTAACCACAAATGAGTTGAAGTACAAGGTTGATCAGAATTTCTGAAATATGAATGTATTTCTCCATTAAGGAGTAGTCAGTGCAAGTCAAGCAAGAGAAATGAACAAGCTTAAAGGTTGCAACTTGAATTTAGCAAATGATGTGACAGGAAAAGGGCACTTTTGACGTGTCTGTCTCTATAATATTTGTATCCGTTCTTGAATAAAGAGAACTCTGTCTTGAAAATGCTATGCCATTTATTTTAAATTTTGTTCTGTTATTCATTTTTCAGTTATCTTTCAGAGACTTTTAAAACAGCAGTAAATTGAAGTGTGAAACATAAACTCAACATAAAATCAAGGCTGAATATGGAAATTAAAAAAATAATTAACCAACCCAGAAGAATTGTAACTGAAATGGAAAGAAAAAATGATAAATTTGATCTGCAAATGAGAACACATAAATAAAAAGTACCACCAGTTTGAAGCTTGATACTACTGGTATCCCCCTGTCTGATGATCCAAAAAGCCTTTTGATAAGTGGCTTACCTTCTCCAATAATCATTTGCATTTCCAATCATTGTTCCCATCCTAAGTAACACATCTCAATTATTTGCATTTGTCATGAATTACTCAGACTCTACCCTCCTCCATGTTTAAGACTGTCATATTCAACCAGAGGACTGCAGAAATATGAGCCTGACCAATGCTTACCCTGTCATTCATTCCCAGTCTAATGGATTAAGGATATGAATATGTAATAAGAATATGAATCTTTTCTTGATCCACCAATTCACATTTTCCCAATTTTACCTGTAGTAATATTTGTTGTTCCATTTTAAAGCACCATCTTATGTGATTGATTCTTGTTTCTCCCTTTGAGAGTATAATCATTTTGGTGGGAGGGATCATTACTTATCTGTGTGAACCATTATCTAACAGTTTCACAGTAGATAAATGATTGAATTAATGAATAAATGAATGAAGCTAAGTAAACCAAAACAAATGAAAGGTAGGAAATTCATATAAAAATGAACATAGTAGTTATGCAACCTTAATAAACCATCTGTACGATTAATTATAATTAATGAGAGTCAAATGATAAGAAAGTAATCAATATTAGGTATTACTTGTCTATGTTGAACACTTGTAAAAACTATCTTTTTCAGTTTGCCATATTCTATTCTGAAGATTTCTTTTTAAAATTATCACCAGTCTACTAATTGTTCATTGATCTATTTCATTTCTAAATGTACAAATCTCCATCCAGTGATAAAGAAAAATGTAAGTGTTAGGAGGTAGTGGCTAAAAGGAAGACAAAAGGTGCCATTTTTTACCTTTAACTGCATCATTAACTCACCTTGTAAGTTATACACATTATTTAATTCATCTTGCCTCAGCCAGCTCAGATGTAAAACTGGGCTGAAATCTGTGACTGGTGGTCCACATGAATGATTTGATTAAAGAATGTCCAAGAAAATTAAGTGAGATTGAATTTAAAGTGCCTTCTAAGACTAAAATTAACTCAGACCAAACATTTCATAAAGTTGTTGAAACTATCATTACCATAAAGTTATTTATTCTACTTCTTTTTAAAATTTGATATTTTAATATGATAAAGCAAATTTGTAATAGGTAATTTGTTTCTAAGAAAGATACTGTCTCCATTTTGCTCTGGGAAGACTCAGACCTCATGGGTTTAAGTACCATTGCAAATCTGCTTACACTACCTGCTAGCTTTCACTGTGTTCCCCTGTGATTAGAATTTTTTCTCCTCCCCCTTGTCTCCTCTTCCTCCTCCTCTGATCGTTATGTCTTCATCTAGAGTGGTTTAATGGGTTTAATCAATTGTATTAAAAGTCCCATTTGGCACTTCTGTTTTACTGATGTGGACATTGAGGCCCAAAGTGGGTGAAAGGACTTAGAATATTATTGTGAATTAGCAGTTAAGGAAAGAAAAAAAAATTGAACAGGTTAAATTTTTTGTTTTCAAAATATTGAAAAGTTAATATTAGCTTAGATTTAGAAGAGCAAATTTTAAAATTTGAATTTTTGTATGAAGCATATTATCTTCATCAACTGACCTTAGAAGAATAATATGAAAACACATTCTGATTATCAGAAGTGTTTTCAAAGCACAAAATGATATATAATGTGACAGACCCAGAAGACAAAGATAAAAGCAGTTCATTCCATACAAAATGGAGAACAATGCAAGGTCACATATATATATTTTGTTGAAAAACTAAGAAAGGGTTTAATTTCAGCAAGTGGACATATGGATAAACTTCCATACTTAGATATGTTGTTTCAGATGGAAATTGTGGGTCTATGTTAGAGAGTTGTAGTTATGAACAATTCACAGTTCACTGCATTCGTCAAAGTGAATTAAAAAATAATTGCATGTTTAGAATTAAACTTTGATAATATCTTAGTATTTGAAAATTTGTCTGACCTTTTTGCTGATTACATTGGAAAACATAAAGCTATTAAATAACATTAATTTTAAATGAGGTTTCTGTTCTAACTGGATTTGTTATTATACAGGTGATAAGAACTTTTTTTAGCTTGCATTCCTAAGCCTATCAGTGTATTTTGTGACACAAATGAATAACTATCATTATAAATTTAACTCACATGCATGTAAATTTCAGTGAAATGTTATATATATACTGATACAAATGTAGTGAAGTGCAGCACCTGTTTTATGGTCCTAGGTCCCATGAAAGAATTATGTAAACCTATGGTTCTTTAAAATACTCTAATGTAATTTAGAGAATATCAGCCAGTGGTGTGGTAGCCAGGTGGGACTGACAGGACACCAGAAGTTTGACTCTACAGTCTGCTCTCAGACCAGAAGCTAATGAGGGCAAAATTGGTTGAGTATGAAGTAAAAGAGTTAATTCAGCAAAATTGTTCATTTGACTTTAAAATTTATATCTTCCCCATTTGACTGACACAGATACTTCACATGTTACATAGGGCATAAAAGACTTAGGTCTATCTTTAATAGGAAAAATTTTAGAAATATAACTCTTTCTAAATCCTAAGTAAATCCTAATAGATCACTCAGTATCCTCTTATGATTCTCAATAGCCTGCTATATTGTGAAGTAAGTAACTTTTGGGGCTAAAAATCAGACTCTGTCAAATTAGAAATATAGCAGTCTAGGCAGCTAACCACAACTTCCATCTAGAAGCTCTCAGTTTTTATAAAAATATACTGAGTTTTCTTCCTACTTTATCAGTCTCTTCTCCTTTCTCAAATATTCCTTTTCTAACCACACTTTAATAGGATAAGGGTGCCCTTGCCCCCTCCAGTCTGTTCTCCCATGAAGCGTGCAGCAAAGGTAACCAGCCTAAACGTAAACTGGACCTCTTTCCTTAAAATCAGTAACTGCTAGTGTAGTTAAAATAGCACTCATATTTCTTACCAAGGTATAAGAGACTCCAATATGGCCCCGTTTTCTCCCTAACTACATCTCTTCTAGAGACCACTGAGATTCAGCAGTTTCAGTGTCTGGTTTCTTTATTTGTAGATGCATGCCATTTTCAATAATGGAAAAGTTACCACACCAAGACCACCTGCTCTTGGTCACTTCTCTGGCCACTCAACTACCTCATATGTGAATTCTTTTTTAATCTCTAAAAAGGCAATCATTCCATAATAATTCTCTAGTAATTAGCACCCCTCATGCTTTTCTTGTTTTGATATATTTTGTCAAATTGGTTGATTTTTAAAATTTCTTGTAAAATGTATTTATGTTGTTATTTTGATCAATTCCTTCACAGAAATACAGGCTCCATGTTTTCTGATACATTGCCCAGTATTTAAAAGTTACATATGTATGTATATATCATAAATGCTTGCTAAATGATGGCAGGATTGATTTGCTATACTTTGGGCTTTTTAAAAGTGACTCCATTTTTTTTCTAGCTTTATCAAAGTATAATTGACAATAAATAAATTGACAATTGTATATGTTTAGAATGTACCAAGTAATGATCTAATCTTTGAATACATTGTGAAATGATTACCACAAGCGAATTATTTAACAAATCCATTACTTCACATAGTTACCTTATTTTTTATGGTGAGAACACTTAAAGTCTACTCTCTGAGCAAATTTCAAGTAGATAATATAGTAATATTAATTATAGTTACCATGCTGTACATTAGATCACCAGAATTTATTCAACTTATAACTGAAAATTTGTACCCTTTGACTAACATCTTCTCATTTTCCATACCTCCCTAGACCTTGGCAACCACAGGTCAACTCTTATTTTATGAGTTTAAATTTTAAAACTTCATGTAAAATTGAGATCATAAAGTATTTGTCTTTCTGGTTGGTTTATTTGGCTTAAAATGAGGTAGTTTAGTATCATTCATGTTATTGCAAAGGACAAGATTTTGTTTTTTCTGTTTTTTTTTAATTATTAGTTTTGCCATACAATGCCATATCACCATGGGTTTACATATGCTCCCCCTCCAGAACCCCCCTCCCTCCTCCCTCCCCCCAGGAAATCTTGATGCACCAGCCCCGAGCATCAATCCTGGGCTGGCAATTGATTAGACATATGATAATTAACATGTTTCAATGCCATTCTCCCATATCATCCCACCCTTACCCTCATCCACAGAGTCCACGAGTCTATTCTATTCATCTGCGTTCCTTTTGCTGTCTCGCATGTTGGGTTCTCCTTACCGTCTTTCTAAATTCCATATATATGCGTTAATATACTGTATTGTTGTTTTTGCTTCTGGCTTACTTCACTCTGGATAATGGGCTCCAGTTTTGTCCATCTGAGTAGAACTGATTCAAATGAATTTTTCCTTAATGCTGAGTAATATTCCATTGTGTATATGTACTACAGATTTCGTATCCATTCGTCAGTTGATGGGCATCTAGGTTGCTTCCATGTCCTGGCTATTGTAAACAATGCAGCGATGAACATTGGGGTACACGTGGCTCTTTCAATTCTGGTTTCCTCCGTGTATATGCCCAGCAGTGGGATTGCTGGGTCATATGGCAGGTGGAGGTTCCTTAAAAAACTGCAAAGATTTTGTTTTTTATAGCTGAATAATAATTCCTCTATGTTGTATATGTGTTCTGTGTTACATTTTTTTTAATCCATTCATCCATGAATAGCCCCTTAGGTTGTTTTCATACCTAGCCTATTATAAATAGTGCAACAGTGAATGTGGGTAGTACAGGAATATCTTCAACATCCTGACTTTATTTCCTTTGCTGTGTTTTCAGAAGTGAGTCATATGGTAGTCCCTATTTCTTGAGGCACCTCCAAAGACTTTAGAATGGCTATAAACAATTTATTCTCCCACCACTAGCATATAAATGTTCTCCTTTCTCCACACCTCCACCAACACTTGTTATATTTTGTCTTTTTGATAGTGACCTTACTAATGGATGTAAGATGATATCTTACTGTGGTTCTGATTTGCATTTCCTTGATGATTAGTAATATTGATTCACCTTTTCATATGTCTTTTCAACATCTGAATTTATTCTTTGGGAAAATATTCACATATTTTACTCAATTTTAATTGGGTTATTTGATTTTTAAAAAATATTTTTTGGATATTAGCCCTGACTAGACACAGGTATCCTTCACTTTTCAAAAATTTGTTTTACCCACTTCTCTTTTGCAAAAATCTACATAGTACCTGTTTTCTTCAACCAAAAGAAATCCAAAGAAGATTATCACTTTTATGAAAAAAGATAGTTATTTCTTCACTTTATACCATGTCAGCTTATGAAAAGTTGAATAGGAATACTTTACTTTTGGGTAACAGAGGAAGCCTGTATGTCATTTGCAAATATTTACTCACATGCTATAACTTTTGTTCACTGTTTCTTCTGCTCTGCAGAGTCTTTTTATTTTTATTTTTTTTATTATTGTTTTTGCCATACATTGTCATGATATCACCATGGGTTTACATATACTTCCCCTCCGGGTCCCCCCAGCAGAGTCTTTTTAGTGTGATGGGGTTCCTACTGTTGATTTTTGCTTTTATTGCCTATGCTTGTGGTATATATATTAATTACTGCCAAGACCAGTGTCAATGAACTTTACAAAGAAACATGATTTACAAAACTTTAGTTAAGATTTTGGCTGCAAAGAATATAATCACTCTGATTTTGGTATTGACCATCCGGTGATATCCATGTGTAGAGTCATCTCTTGTCTTGTTGGAAGAGGGTGTGGTGTTTGCTATGACCAGTGTGTTTTCTTGGCAAAACACTATTAGCCTTTGCCTTGCTTCATTCAGCACTCCAGGACCAAATTTGCCTGTTACTCCAGGTATTTCTTGACTTCCTAGTTTTGCATTCCAGTCTCCTATGATGAAAAGGACATCTTGTTGGGGTGTTAGTTCTAGAAGGTCTTGAAGGTCTTAATAGAATTGTTCAGTTTCTTCAGTGTTACTGGTCAGGGCATAGACTTGGATTACCATGATATTGAATGTTTTGCCTTGGAAATGAACAGAGATCATTCTGTTGTTTTTGAGATTGCATCCAAGTACTGAATTTTGGACTCTTGTTGACTGTGATGGCTACTTCATTTCTTCTACGGATTCTTTCCCAGAGTAGTAGATATAAAGGTTATCTGAGTTAAATTCACCCATTACAGTCCATTTTAGCTCGCTGATTCCTAAAATGTCAGTGTTCACTCTTCCATCTCCTGTTTGACCACTTCCAATTGCGTTGATTCATGGACTTAACATTCCAGGTACCTATACAATATTGCTCTTTACAGCATCAGACCTTGCTTCTATCACCAGTCACATCCACAACTGGGTGTTGTTTTTGCTTTGGCTCCATCTCTTACAAATAGCTGTGAAAAGAAGAGAAGTGAACAGCAAAGGAGAAAAGGAAAGCTATACCCATTTGAATGCATAATTCCAAAGAATAGCAAGGAGAGAAACAGAAGCCTTCCTGAGTGATCAGTGCAAAGAAATAGAGGAAAACAATATAATGGGAAAGACTAGAGATCTCTTCAAGAAAATTAGAGATACCAAGGGAACATTTCATATAGATGGGCACAATAAAGGAAAGAAATGTTATGGATCTAAAAGAAGCAGAAGATATTAAGAAAAGGTGGCAAGAATATACAGAACTATACAAAAAAGATCTTCATGATTCAGATAACCAGGAAGGTGTGATGACTCAAAATTTTCCAATAATTATCAAATATTGTAATGCTCAAAATTATCCAAGCCAGGCTTCAAAAATACGTGAACAGAGAACTTCCAGATATTCAAGCTGGATTCAGAAAAGGCAGAGGAACCAGAGATCAAATTGCCAACATCTGTTGGATCATCGAACAAGCAAGAGCATTCCAGAAAAACATCTACTTCTGATTTATTAACCATGCTAAAGCATTTGACTGTGGGGATCACAGCAAACTCTGGAAAATTCTGAAAGAGATGGGGATACCAGACCACCTGACCTGCCCCATGAGAAATCTGTATGCAGGTCAGGAAGCAACAGTTAGAACTGGACATGAAACAACAGGTTCCAAATAAGGAAAGAAGTATGTCAAGACTGTATATTGCTCAGTTTAGTTCAGTTGCTCAGTTGTGTCTGACTCTTTGCAACCCCATAAACCACAGCATACCAGGCCTCCTTGTCCTTCACCAAATTCCAGAGTCCACCCAAACCCATGTCCATTGGGTTGGTGATGCCATCCAACCATCTCATCCTCTGTCATCCCCTTCTCTTCCTGTCCTCAATCTTTCCCAACATCAGTATCTTTTCCAGTGTGTCAGCTCTTCGCATCAGGTGGCCAAAGTATTGGAGTTTCAGCTTCAACATCAGTCCTTCCAATGAATATCCAGGACTGATCTCCTTTAGGGTGGACTGGTTGGATCTCCTTGCAGTCCAAGGGACTCCCAAGAGTCTTCTCCAACACAACAGTTCAAAAGCATCAATTCTTTGGTGCTCAGCCTTTTTTATAGTCCAGCTCTCACATCCATACATGACCCTGGAAAAACCATACTGTCACCCTGCTTATTTAACTTATATGCAGAGTACATCATGAGAAACACTGGGCTGGATGAAGCACAAGCTGGAATCAAAATTGCCAGGAGAAATATCAATAACCTGAGATATGCAGATGACACCACCCTTATGGCAGAAAGTGAAGAATAACTTTTATGAAAGTGAAAGAGGAGAGTGAAAAAGTTGGCTTAAAGCTCAACATTCAGAAAACTAAGATCATGGACTCTCGTCCCATCACTTCATGGCAAGTAGATGGGGAAACATTGGAAATAGTAAGAGACTTTATTTTGGGGGGCTCCAAAATCACTGCAAGTGGTGACTGCAGCCATGAAATTAAAAGATGCTTGCTTCTTGGAAGAAAAGTTTTGACCAACCTAGACAGCATATTAAAAAGCAGAGGCATTACTTTGCCAACAAAGATCTACCTAGTCAAAGCTATGGTTTTTCCAGTAGTCATGTATGGGTGTGAGAGTTGGAGTATAAAGTTGAGCACCGAAGAATTGATGTTTTTGAATTGTTGTGTTGGAGAAGACTTTTGAGAGTCCCTTGGAATGCAAGGAGATCCAATCAGCACACCCTAAAGGAAATCAGTCCTGAATATTCATTGGAAAGGCTGATGTTGAAGCTGAAACTCCAATACTTTGGCCACCTCATGGGAAGAACTGACTCATTTGAAAGAACCCTGATGCAGTGAATGATTGAAGATGGGAGGAGAAAGGGGTAGCAGAAGATGAGATTACTGGATGCTATCACTGACTCAGTGGATGTGAGGTTGAGTAAACTCTGGGAGTTGGTGATGGACAGGGAGTCCTGGTGTGCTGTAGTCGTGGGGTTGCAGAGTCCGACACAACTGAGTATCTGTACTGAGCTAAGATTTAATAGTCATAAGAATAATAACTAATATTTCATTAAGTAAAAATTCATTACTGCAGTGTATAGTAATACCATTCAGAACACTAAAAGGAGAAAGAAATTAACATCAACAATGCCTATTAAAATTTTTAACATCTCTAATAGGGAAATAGTAGGTCTTGGAAACTGAAATTTTGTTTTCTATTACATAGTTTAAAAATCTGGTTTAGTCCCTGGGGTCACACAGAGTTGGATGTGACTGAGCATGCACACACGCATGCAAGGGAAAGAATTAGATTTTGTGCTATGCTCTTTATCACGCTGTCATTTATCCCATTAATTTCACTGCTTATAATTCTAACTCTGTATTGATTCACAGAGTGATTTGCTTTTTTCTTTATGAGTAAACATATCCTTGTATTTTTCCTTTATGTTACTAGAAACTGTTATCTCCATGCAGACTAAAATTAGAGATACCTCTATTATTTCTATTTTACTACGCTTTGAGTCTTTCCCTCTCTTTTAGCTCTAACAGCAGGCAGGAATACTGAGTGAGTAGCCATTCTCTTCTCCAAGGTATCTTTCTGACCCAGGGATTGAATGCCAGTCTCCTACATTAGAGGCAGATTCCTTACCATCTGAGCCACCAGGGAAGCCCAAGAGCAGGCTTAATGTACAGATTGATATTCCACTTAAAATAATAACACATTCACAAGAACCATTGCATTCACCTACAATGAAACTGAACTGTGCTATTTCCTGTCATCTTCCTGTTTAGCCTCATTCTCTCATGATTAGTTCCTCCACCTCCTCTTTGGAGTTTGTGTAAAGGTCTTTTTTTTTTTTTAACCTACCTGCACTGTGCATCTATTTACTGGTCCTCTGCTTAGAAAGTTTTTGTAGCCATTTTAATTGATATTTTTAGAGTTTTGACAAGATAATATATTTCAGGGGAAAATTATAACAAAAATATTATGGCTGTAATTGCTGATTCTGGTTATCAAGATGTACTATTATATTAATAGCATGTATAAAGATGGAGCTCTGTGGTTAAATAGAAACCCTGCTGAACCCTTTCACCAAGGCATGCTTAATGGTATCACACAGGGCTTCATAGCAGTCCAGGTTCTGTTCAGTGGAAGAACATGTTCCCAGCTCATATCCCAAGTGAGAAATTGTTCCTTAAATGAAGGAGCCAGCAAGATGCTTTTTCTCCCAGTTTTACTATGTAAAATGTCACGAAAAGGCAGAGGATTGAATTTCAGAGCACAGTGTGCTTTGGTTTAAGAGCAGAATTGCCACACAGGTTAACACTGAGATAAGCCCTTTAGAAGGTGGGAAGTTAGAGGTGATAGTGCAGCTGACCACCTCAGGAGTTGATAAAGATTGTGTCTGTTTGTGTGTGTGTGCTCAGTTGTGTCTGATTCTTTGTGACCCCATGGACTGACAGTAGCCCTCCAGTCTCCTCTGTCCATGGAATTTTCCAGGCAAAAATGCTGGAGTGGGTTGCCATTTCTCATTCCAGGGTCTCTCCCGAACCCAGGGGTCAAACACACATCTCTCTTGTCTCCTGCATTGGCAGGCAGATTCTTTACCACTAGCACCACCTGGAAAGCCTGAAGGTTGTGTACTTCATATTGACTTGAGCAAATTCAGATGTGGCATTTGAGTTCTACAGATAGTAATATGTTCTGAGAAATAAGAGAGCAACATAGGATAGGAAGAATTTAATATGACAAGGTCAGCATTACCAGAGTAACACAAGGATGAGAGGAATCACTTTGAGCTCCACGAAAATGTGTTGTCTATCCACAGTACTTGGTACAGAGGCTGGTGCAAGGGAGATATTCAATAAATATTTATTGAATAAAATAGTCTAGAAAATATATTAAAATTTACACTAGATTTTCTTCCATTTTAGTGAGAGTAAATTGGAAATTAATATTTGTGTTCAGCCTTTATGGACATAATATTGTTACACTATCTGAGCAGTATAATGTAATTAACATTTATAATATAGGGACAGTTCAGTCATTCTTTGGAGAAGGAAATGACAACCCACTCTAGTATTCTTGCCTGGAAAATCCCACCGATGGAAGAGCCTGGTAGGCTAGAGTCCATGCAGTCGCAGAGTTGGACATGACTGAGCGACTTCACTCACTTTTCAGTCATTCTTAATTTAACCTATTATTCCTTGACTTAGAGAAAATATCCAGACATGTTTATATATAGATACTAAGATAAGATACTGAAAGTAAAGATTTTGGTGGCCTGAATTGATAAAGTATAGTAAGCCAAATATTGTATACGGCACTACCTTAGCCAAGGGGATTTCATTTAGAAAGGTGTATCTAATAGGGAGTGAGATACTAAAGGAGAGTCATTTTAATCAACTTTGGTGGCTCAGGCAGTAAATAATCCATCTGCAATTTAAGGTACCTGGGTCCAATCCCTGGGTTGGGAAGATACCTAGAGAAGGGAATGGCAACCCACTTCAGTATTCTTGCCTGGGAAATCCCATAGACAGAGGAGTCTGGTGGGTTGCAGTCCATGGCGTGGCAGAGTCAGACATGACTTTGGCTTTGACCTTAGGAAATAATATCTCTGGTTATGATATGAACTAAAATTGAAAACTGTATGAACTAAATGAAAACATTAAAATAATAAGATCTGGGACAAAGCTTATTGCAAGCTATAATTAATTTCTTCTGACTTACTTCAGTAGTATTACCATTTCCTTCAAAGGCTTACCTAAATCTGAAACATGCAGATATTTTATTTAAGATTTTTCTTTAAGAAAATTTCATGGCTTCTTTTATTATTTTTACTGGAATAGACTTTAGAAGATCTTACAACATGAACTTTTAAAGCCATTTTGGGCTTTTTGAGATTTTTGGTAGAGGATAGTGCTTATTTTATGCTGTGACATAGGGCTGAGAAATGATCTCATCTACTAAAAGTGCTACTTTTGACGGATGCCATTGGAGGGATTCTAACATTAATACTGTACCTGTCATCCAGCCATATAATATACCTACTGTAAGGAGAGGCATATAGGCTTAAAACTTTATGATTTTGGAGTCAAGTCATGAGAGAGAGAATATCCTGGAGTGGTTATGGAGAATAGTGTGCCCAGACAGAGCTGAACAATATAGCTACGGTCTGGGAACTAGTGTGAACTGATGCAGGAGGGAAAAAAATAGCAATCTGTTAGATTTCACTATTGGTTGACCTTGAGTTATTTTTAAAGGGTTATTTTTATGTTCTTGTAACACTTGCTTTATGCTCTGTTTAATACACTTATGCACTTGTTTTATGTAGAATGGTGTTATGTCTGGAACAACCATTCATCATATCTTGATTTTCAAATAAGTTCTGAGAAGTCATATTTATAGACAAGACTATATGAAGTAAAAAAATTCCATAAGAAACCTAAAAAATACAGGTGGTTTATTAATATATATATGTTTTGTGAATGAATATATACACAACATAAAGTTTCTATAAAATACATTTTAATTTCAGTGGCAGAAATGGAAAGCTTTAAAATACTAGCTACCATTATTGTCCACATAGGAGATATTAAAATTTATATAAAAACTTGACCTGAGAGTAGGCCTCTTGAGGGAAGGAAAAGTGACTTATGTTTGTATGCCAAGAACCTGAATCTCCTTTTTATGATGGAAAAAAAAAAAAATCTCTTTGCTTTAGCTGTATTTAAGTATCTTTCACATTTCAGTTGTCTCCAATGGTCCAGGGAGCTGTTATGTCTCCTTTAGATATTCTTAAGTTCTATAGTTCAAGTCATCTTGAGATGCTTAACTTTCTAGGCTAAATTTATATCTCTGATTAGAATATTATATTGTTATGTTAGAGCATCCTAGTAATGATTATGGTGTTTTTTAATGTTATTTTCATATTTTATAACTGTATTTCCCTAAAAATGCCATTCTACTGCTGCATTTTTTCCATCTGACTTTTCCTCAATCAGATGATTTCAACCAACTTGTTCTAAAATGGCCTGTTAATTAAAAAAAAAAAAAAGATTAGTAGAAAAAAACCTATAAAGATCAGGCTCCTCCATCCATGGGATTGTCCAGGCAAGAGTCCTGAAGTGGGGTACCATTGCCTTCTCCGAAAGAGAGACCACCTCAAACCTCTTAGGATGTCTACTATTTAAAATAATAACATACTACTCTACATAGAATAGATAACTAATAAGAACCTACTAAATATCACAGGAAATTCTGTTCAATACCTTGTAATGACCAGAATGGGAATAGAACTAAAAAAGAAAGGGAACCCTCTTACACTGTTGGTGGGAATGCAAACTAGTACAGCCACTATGGAAAACAGTGTGGAGGTTCCTTAAAAAGCTGCAAATAGACCTGCCATATGACCCGGCAATCCCACTGCTGGGCATATACACCGAGGAAACCAGAATTGAAAGAGCCACGTGCACCCCAATGTTCATCGCTGCATTGTTTACAATAGCTAAGACATGGAAACAACCTAGATACCCATCAACTGATGAATGGATAAGAAAGCTGTGGTACATATACACAATGGAACATTACTCAGCATTAAAAAAAAATTCGTTTGAAGCAATTCTACTCAGATGGACGAAACTGGAGCCCATTATCCAGAGTGAAGTAAGCCAGAAGCAAAAACAACAATACAGTATATTAACACATATATATGGAATTTAGAAAGACAGTAATGAGAACCCAACATGGGAGACAACAAAAGGAACGCAGATGTATAGAATAGACTTGTGGACTTTGTGGATGAGGGTAAGGGTGGGATGATATGGGAGAAGGGCATTGAAGCATGTTAATCGTCATGTGTCTAATCAATCGCCAGCCCAGGATTGATGCTGGGGGCTGGTGCAGCGAGATTTCCCGGGGGGGAGGGAGGAGGGAGGGGGGACCCGGAGGGGAAGCATATGTAAACCCATGGTGATATCATGACAATGTATGGCAAAAACAATAATAAAAAAAAAAAAAGAATGGATGTATATGTATATATATATTTAACTCACTTTGCTGTACAGCAATAACTAATACAACATTGTAAATCAACTATACTCCAATTAAAAATTAATTTATAAAACAAAATAAAATAATAATAACAAGTATTGGCAAGACTGTGAAGAAGCTGGAGCCCTTGTGCCCTATAGGTGGGAATTTAAAATGGTGCAACTACTATAGGAAACAGTATGGCAGCTCCTGAAAATGTTAAAAATAGAATTATATGAAAAAACAGTGCCACTTCTAGGTATATATATATATACATATATATATATATATAAATTAATTGAAATCAGGGTCTTGAATTTGTACACCCACATTCATGGAAGCATTATTTGCAACAGCCAAAAGATGGAAGTAACCCACAAGTCCTTTGACAGATGGATGGATATGCAAAATGTGATGTATACATACAATGGGATATTATTCAACCTTAAAAAGCAAGTTCAGATACATATTATAACATGGATGAACTTATGAGAACATTATGCAAAGTGAAGTAAGCCAGTTACAAAGGAACTAATACTGTATGATTATACTTTATGGGGTACCTAGAATAGTCAAAGTCATAGAGATAGGAAGCAGAACAGTGGTTGCCATGGTCTAAGAGCAGGAGAGAATGAGTTCTTTAATGAGTACAGAGTTTCAGTTTTGTAAGATGACAAGAATTCTGGATGTTGTTTACCCAACAATATGAATGTACTTAGAACTACTGATTGTTGTTGTTCAGTTGCCAAGTGATGTCCACCTCTTTGCAACCCCATGGACTGCAGCACACCGGGCTTCCCTGTCCCTCACCTTGGGCACACTGGGAGATGGTGAGAATTACTGGGCTGGACACTGAAAAATTGTTAGGAAGGGAAATTTTATGTTTCATGTATTTTATCACAATTTGAAATAAAAACTAAAACATCAGTGAAAGCAAACACTGGAATAATTTTATAATCTATTATATACATTCCATCATGTGCCAAATTTTATATGCTTTTTCCCTTACTGCTTTAGGTTTTTCACTGTGGTTGGCACTGTGCTTTTATAATAATAATTGGTGATTAAATGACTATAATCCTAGTTAAAAGTTTCATATGAAACTTTTCACTTGTCAGTATTATATTCATTTATCAATATATTGAATCACTTATTTTCACTTATTTTATAAATTAGTTTTGCTATTTAAGTTTAAAAAAGCAGTTATGTATGTGCAAATATGTTGTGATTAAAATGATAGTTGCAACTAGACTTTGAAGACTTCAAAGAAATGTATGAATAGCCATGCATTTGATTTTTAGAATATTTTTTGGAAGACAAATATTTATCAATAGAAATTTACCAGCTGAATTTTGATTTCACAAAAAAATGACTGTTGAATGGTCTAATTCAATTGTATTTATCTTACACTGTCTACATTACACTGTTATTCACTGTCTACAAGTTAAATTCATGATGTTCTCTTTGTTTCTGAAGAATTAGGAGTATAAAGTAGAATCTCAGGTTCTGAAATAAATTATTTAAGTCTCAAAGGAAATTGTACTAGCCAAGTGTATAATCAGGCATAGGCTCTAAGAAGGGTTGAGTGCCCTGAAAGTTGCACTTTATTGTTGAGTAAAGCTTTTTGAAACAGCATTTGCCTGTGGTATTTGAAGGAAAATAATTTTCTAGTCACTTTAAAGCAGTACTTTTCAGGGGTCATATGATAAATATTATTCTCTCTCCTTTCTCTTCACTCTGAATTTTCCTGAAACATAAGAGGTTTATATGTTTATTAGCACAATGTAGCATCTTACGAAGGAGAGAGAAAAAAAAGTACATCCCTTCAGTTGTATATGATTTGCTATAAACATTATCATTTAATAATTTCTGACCACAGCTGAACTATAACGTTATTTAGCAGAAAATAAGCCTTATTCTGTATGTATTCTTTGAAAACGCTCAAACAGAATAAGTCAAAGGCTTTATATTTTATATCCAGTGGGAAAGGGACCTCACATTTGTCATTTAACTCATCTGTAGTCAAAATGGATTTAGTTTTCAAAGCCAGTTGTGGAAAAATGTGTGTGGTGTTGGAACTTGACAGTGGAGAAATATCTTAGCTATGGAAGGAAATGCATGAGTTGTCCTGTGTAGAATGTATTTCCAGCTAATGTTTGTGATCCAGAGAGTCTCTCTAAAAAGCAGTAGACAAAATGCTGCAATTTATTTTTCTGGAAAATGTTCATTACTCTGTCAATAATCTATTTATATTGGTACCATTGTTATGTGTTTTAAGAAAAGCACTGTGAAAGATGAGATGTCATTAAGGCTATAGAGTCATCACCACCCCTCAACTACACTTTCATTCTTCTAACAAAAGTTTCTTGAATGCCTCCATTATATCAGGCACTGTGTTATATAGGGGGAATACAAAGAGTTAAAAAAAAAACACATACAGTGGATGTAGGGAGCAGGCTAAATATTAGTAACTGGTAAGACTGCTGAGGTGCTATTTGAACAGAGATTTACTTGAAGTAAGTGATAAAAGGAGCCATTTGGGCACATGTATGAGTCTGTTCAAGGCAGAATAGCCAGTGCAAAAATGCTGAGGTGCAAGTGTGTTTGTCATGTTTGAGAAATAAAAAGGGAGCTAGTAGCACTAGAGCACCATGAACAGTTAGTGAACTAGGCATGTAACTTTGCCTTGTAAACCATGGCAAAGTCTTTGGATTTTACTCTAAGTGAAAGGGTAAACTATGAAATCTTTTGAGAAGAGCTGTGAAGTAATACGGATTATATTATAACCAGAAATTCTGTTTTTTCTTGATGATGGATTATATAAGCTGAATTCAGAAGGGAGAAAAAGAGAAAAATTTTTTGTAATTGCCTCCTAACACAAAATGATGACGGGTTAGTGTGTTAAGTGAGAAGTGGTTAAACTCAGTATTTAACTGAATGTAAAATTAACAGTTTTCGCTAATAGATTAGATGTACATTGTGAGAGAAATAAGGTGGCAAGTTTTGGCCTAAGAAAATGGAAGACAAGTTGCCAATTACTGAGATTAGATGAGATATGAAAGGAGCAGATTTGGGGAGGAAAACCTGGGAATTGGCTTTGGACATAATATATTTGTGATGCAGTATTTGTTCTCCAAATTAAGATGTTGAGTAAGCAGTTGCATATGCAATTTTAAGTTTTAGGGTAGTGATTCTAACTGGAGACATACATTTTGTAGCTGTCAATATGTGAATGGTATTTGAATTACGAGACTGAATGATGTCACCTAGGGAATTAGTATAAATAGGGAAAACATCTAAAATTTGAGTCCTGGGATCATTCTGACATTTAGAGATTAGGAAAGTGAGATGGCAATAGGCAATAAGATGAAAAGTGAACTAAAGAGGATTTTATTCTCAGGGCTGCATGGTTCAGTTCAGTCGCTCAATCGTGTCCAACTCTTTGCGACCCCATGAACTGCAGGACGGTTCATGGCTCCCTGTCCATCACCAACTCCCAGAGTCCATCCAAACTCAAGTCCATGGAGTCAGTGATGCCATCCAACCATCTCATCCTCTGTCGTCCCCTTCTCCTTCTGCCCTCAGTCTTTTCCAGCATCAGGGTCTTTTCAAATAAGTCAGCACTTTGTATCAGGTGGCCAAAGTATTGGAGTTTCAGCTTCAAAATCAGTCCTACCAATGAATACCCAGGACTGATCTCCTTTAGGATGGACTGATTGGATCTCCTTGCAGACCAAGGAACTCTCAAGAGCCTTCTCCAACACCGTAATTCAAAAGCATCAATTCTTCAGTGCTCAGCTTTCTTTATAGTCCAACTCTCACATCCATACATGACTACTGGAAAAACCATAGCCTTGACTAGGCGGACCTTTGTTGACAAAGTAATATCTCTGCTTTTTCTTTTTATTTTTTTTTATTAGTTTTGCCATACAATGACATGATATCACCATGGGTTTATATATGCTCCCCCTCCAGAACCCCCCTCCCTCCTCCCTCCCTCCTCCCTCCCTGTCTCTGCTTTTTAATATGCTCTCTACGTTGGTCACAACTTTCCTTCCAAGGAGTAAGCATCGTTTAATTTCATGTCTGCAGTCACCATCTGTGGTGATTTGGAGCCCAGAAAAATAAAGTCAGCCACTGTTTCCCCATCTATTTGCCATGAAGTGATGGGACCAGATGCCATGATCTTAGTTTTCTGAATGTTGAGCTTTAAGCGAACTTTCCCACCCTCCTCTTTCACTTTCATCAAGAGGCTTTTTAGTTCTTCACTGTCTACCATAAGGGTGGTATCATATGCATATCTGAGTTTATTAATATTTCTCCCGGCAATCTTGATTCCAGCTTGTACTTCCTCCGGTCCAGCATTTCTCATGATGTACTCTGAATATAAGTTAAATAAGCAGGGTGACAATATACAGCCTTGATGTACTCCTTTTCCTATCTGGAACCAGTCTGGGCTGCCTGGTACAGTTGAGCAAGTTGAGCAATCCTAGTGAAAGGATGGCTACCTAAAGGGCAAGTTGCAACTCGAGGCTAAAACCTGACATATGTCCTACCTGCCAAGCCATAAATTCTTGGTCAGGGCTGCATCCTCCTTAGGAAAGTGTATCTTAGTAATTCAAACATAATTGTGTTTTAGTTCTCAAAATACCTAGCTGTCACTACAGTTAAGAGCATATTCAAGACAGAAAGACTTAGCACCACTGTCACATGCTATGTATTGTTAAATAATGTAATGTTTAGCAATTAGATACATGTAAACCAATCATGGAAGCCTGATTTGGGAAAATGAAAAAAATTTAAGAATAGGAAATGCAGAAAATTAATACTTGCAAACCTTGGGGAATTTTTTTTCTTTTCTTTCTTTTTTATTTTTGCTACTTAAAGGAGATCAAAGAAAATTACTGTATGCCTGGAGGCAGATATAGGGATGAACAGAATAAAATTATGTACACTAATAGGCAAGAAAAATATTACATAAAGTTAGAAGATAGTTACTGTCCTTTAGTGCTTAGTAGGGGATGGGCTCTATATAAAATTGGAGCAGTCAGAAAGTTAAACATGACATTAATTGCATAAAGAAGGCTGAATTTATGGCTTCAGTTGCCAAGAGGATAGTGGATATAATTTTGGGAACTTCTGGAAATTATCTTCTTTTTTTTTTTATAAAGTTGCTTTTGGGATTTTAAAAAATTTATTTATTTTAATTGGAGGCTAATTACTTTACAATATTGTAGTGGTTTTTGCCATACATTGACATGAATCAGCCATGGGTGTACGTGTGTCCTCATCCTGAACCCTCCTCCCAACTCCCTCTCCATTGCATCCCTCAGGGTCATCCCACTGCACCAGCCCTGAGCACGCTGTCTCATGCATTGAACCTGGACTGGCAATCTGTTTCACATCTGGTAATATACATGTTATACATGTTTCAATGCTATTCTCTCAAATCATCCCACTGTCGCCTTCTCCCACAGAGTCCAAAAGACTGTCCTATACATCTTTGTCTCTTTTGCTGTCTCACATATAAGATCATCATTACCATCTTTATAAATTCATATATATGTGTTAGGATATCTTCTTGAATGCCTTGAAAAAAGCATTAGATTACAAGCAGGAAGCAAAACTCATAAGCCTAGTGATAGTCTTTAGGATTTTATAGGGTTTTGGTTAGAGGGTAAAAGTTGCAAAAATATTTTCCTAGAAAAATGAATGCAATAGATATATTTATGAGCCTATAAAGCTATTGAATGTAAACATAAAATGATACCTATGTTCATGGTTTAGATCCTCTCCAAAGATATATTCATATGCCTTGATTCAGATAGAATAGGTGTGCTTAAATTTATGCAGGGGAAAGTAATGGATGGTGTATACAGCGGCATGAGTGCACCATTGAACTTAAGCACCTGTGTGAAGAGAAAAATGAGTATGTTTTGAGGACGAAAATTGGGAAATATGCAAGGTCTCATTGGAGTCAATGGCTTTTTGGAGTTGAGGTATTAGAAGGAGTAACACTTGAAATATGTTTGGTAGCAAACAAAGTCTTGAATATTAGGAATTGTGATTACCTTAGGGGTGCAGTTCTCAGAAGTTTTACTTCTGGATTTACTGACTTTGAAGTTGCTATGGAATATACATGTGGAGAGCAGAAGAAAGCAATCTGGCAGTAGATAAGAGATTTGTATCAGTGTTTAGATGGGCCTTGGAGAAACAGGAATAAATGATGCTGAAATCACATTAAAGAACACAACTTCAAGGAACTACCTTCATTTTGAGATTTCTTTAGCAGAACACTGGTTGTACCTAAAATGTATTTTTGAAATTTATGAAGAAACTGGTACAGAATCATGGAAGCCAAGTTTTGTCAAATGCTTCTATGTAAAAAATGAGGGAAGAAAATTATCCATTAGATTAAGATATGAGGAGATTTTGAAGAGACAGTGATTAGGGAAAAAAATAGTTTGGAATAGTTTGAGGAGTTAAAGGGATATAAGAGAATCACATAGCTAACATTCCATGAGGCTAAGAGAAATTCAAGTGCCGTGCTCTTGAGTCTGTTCTCTCAACCACATGACATAATCCTAAACAGGAAGTGGAGACAACTAAAGTAGTGCAGAGAAGTCACATGTTACTTTAGAAATATCAATTGAGTAAGTGAGGGTTTAAGATACAATGAGAAACTTTCAGAGAAACTTAGAAAAGCAACAGTTTTTTTCTGCTTGTTAAATTAATTAACCAAATGCACACCAAGAAGTATTAACAGACATGGACATTGCTCAAGGTAATATACTTTTGTTTTATGTCTTCACAAGCAATAATTTGTATTTATTACTAAAGAGCAAAAATCACAAATCATAGATCCTGGAGCTTTTGTCAGAATGATATGTGTATTATTCCTGTCTTCCTAAATCTTACACAGTTCTTATTCTAGCATGCACAGCTGCTAAATCATTTTTCTTTGCATGAGTAATTATTGCAGATGTTCATACTGATTAATAGGGAACAACTATGTTTATCATGGTTTCAGTGAGGCCACTACATAATCATGATTGCTCTTAAAACAGAGGGCATTGTGTTTTGATACTAAATATAGGTCTTCTAGTTGACTGCCATTGTTTAATACTGTAGATTAGCAGGATTCTTTCCTACTGCTGCTCTCTCCCACCAACTGACATGAGCCTACCCTTGTTACACACACAAGAGATGTTATAGGAAGGATATTTTCACATTACCTGTAAGACATAACAAGTATTCCGTTACCTGTAAGACCAAGTATTATATTACCTGTAAGACAAAACAAGGTTTGCTCTTAGTCTCAAATTAAATATACCATCAAAAGTGATCAACAAATGATTCTTTGGGAGCCTGTTTTCTGACTTATTTGTTGATTAAATTCTGTTTCTTTATTGCGTTAAGAAAGCTGAGCACCAAAGAGTTGATGCTTTTGAACTGTGGTGTTGAAGACTCTTGAGAGTCCCTTGGACTGCAAGGAGATCCAACCAGTACATCCTAAAGGAAACCAGTCCTGAATATTTATTGGAAGGCCTGATGCTGAAGCTGAAGCTCCAATACTTTGGCTACCTGAAGCAAAAAACTGACTCATTAGAAAAGACCCTGATGCTGGGAAAGATTGAAGGCAGGAGAAGGGGATGACAGAGAATGAGATGGTTGGATGGCATCACTAACTCCATGGCCATGAGTTTGAGCAGGCTCCAGGAGTTGGTGGTGGACAGGGAAGGCTGACATGCTGCAGTCAATGGGGTTAACAAAGGGTTAGACTTGACTGAGCAACTGAACTGAACTTATTACATTTTATTTAATTGATTGACTAAGGAAAAGATAAATAAACTAGGTCAAGAAGATAGTATAAGATGTTCAACAAAGCAGATTGCTTTTTGTTTTTATCCGTTTGTTTAATTTGAATGCAATTCTGATTCTTACGAGTTAAGAGTTGACCAGTTGTTTCAGTTTACCTGGTACTGATGGTATTCCTAGGATGTAGGACTTCCAGATTTAAAGCTGGAATATTCCTGGGAAAGCTAGGGTAAGCTGATCACCCTACAACTGAGTGAGCTGGCCTGACGCTGACTTCTTTACATTTGTGTACTTCATAAATTTTCTCATGTATAAAATAAATTAATTTGATAAAATGTCAGTCATATTGCATGTGCATAATAGTTGAGAATTCCTTTTCTATTCCTTCCTTCACTTTCAAATTTTCATAATTTCAAATTACATTTATTCCCTAAGAGTGGAGAGCAGACATTTTTCTTCTTTGAATCATTCCTCATTTTATACAGTGTGTTGATGTATTGGCCAGAATAACAACTGGAATCAACATACCTGGTAGGTACTTGATACACATCTAATGATCAAATTAAATCTAAGGTTGATTTTGAAATATCAGGGTAAGATCTTACTATTATAAAGAAAAGGAAAATGACTTCCTGCTTTTTTTTTTTTTGCCAGTGTTGTTGCTACCTGTTAATAGGTGTTCTTAACATTTTTTCATTATCTTCTCTCAAAAGAGAAAAATTCAAATCAGTTTCTCCCCAATGATAAAAATTAAAAAGAATCAGATATTTTTTTCACATAAAGTTGAGCAACAAACTGTTGCACTGCCAAAGTTTTTTGCTCCTTTCTGTAAGAACTAGTTTTGTCCCCTTGAGGACAGTATGGATTTTGTTGAATAAAATCACCTAGGTCACTAGGAACCAAATTTTATGTTTATTTATTTCCAGAGATAAATTATTCCACTGTAGGACATTTTTTAAATGGCAATTCAGATACTCTCTAGGAGCCTATTGATCACATACTCTATGCATTTGCTGAAGTAAGTGCCAGAGTGAGATACAGAATATATGATAATTTATATTGTTTAGAGGGAGACACTATGACCACACAAAGCAATTAGGGGCAAGAGAAAGCTGAAGAAGTCTAGTGGTACAAACCCCAGCCTTTAGGCCACAGAATGACTCTTCCATTGTTAGCTATGAACCCTCAAGCAAGTCTATTACCTTTTGAACTCTTTTCCTCATCTTGAGAATGAGACTAACAACCACTTTCCAATTCACAGGCCATTTAAATTTAAAGCAGAAATTAAAGCAGAAATGAGACAGTATAGGTGAAAACCCTTTGAAAACCACGGAGCACTATAAAAGGGTATGCTGTTTTATAGGCCAGAAATACAGTCTTGTCTTAGATCAAAGAAAAACAGCAGGAGATATAATTGTCAGAAAAGTGAAACTTGGGAAAGATGTGAGCTGTGATGTCCCTTGCTAGAAGGTCCTAGAGCTGGAGAGCTGTGAAGGAAAGCTCTTATCCCAATGCTAGTCAGAAGGGCCCAGGTACCTGGAGGAGAGCCCAGAGTAAAACCTGAAAAACTCTGTAAAAAAGGTGCCTAGAAGGGGCTGGATTCATCTCTCCTCCACGTATGGGTGAGGGAGGGACTCTATTAAATGCATCACAAGAGAAGAACTTGAGATTGCCTAAAATAACACTTAATAAACAAAGAGGAAACAATTTAGTCCAAGTATGTTTTGATGAAACAGTGTAAAAAGTGCTGTTTTGTAGCCTTAGTTAGGAAGCGGAGGAAAGAAAAGTGAGCTGGCATAAAGGTTTATAGCAAAAGCAGCAGCTGTGTCAGTCTGTGGGATCTCTCTAGGGCACAGAATTTTTAGCTGGAGTCCCAGTGAGTATTTCCAACTCAACAATTTAATCATTTAAACCAAGCCTGATCCTGAGAGACTGGCCCATTGCCTTTGATCAAGCAACCATCACTTGGCAGCCATCTCTTGACTTTGCTGCCTGTTGGGCACCTTCCTGTGTTGTTTACTTTCTGTGTCATGGGCTTGGTTTGCTGGCATAAAAGCTGCTTAGTATAAACATGGATATGATGTCCTTGCCTCAGATGAGGATGTCTGTAAATCTGGCTGACAGTATTTTTGGTTTAGAGATCAAAAGTCTGTGAAAGAGGAGGGGACAGGTAATATCATCACTGGTTAGCAAATGAGCATTTTTAGACAAAACTAACAGTTCCTTTGGTGCCGTTTAAAGGTACTGAGAAAAACTGGCCAGGTGATAAAGCAAGTTACTGCACCTGAGTAGTTAAAAATTTAATAGCTTGTGATATGCTCCAGATTTCTTTTTTTTTTTCCAGAAATATTAGTTGTGTCCATAGCCTTTGATTACTTAAAACTATATATATATATATGTTTTTATGAAAGAAAAAAGAAAGTGTTTATTGATGAATGAAAACACTTAAGTCTTACAAAGCCAAAGTTAAAAGAGAAAAGACACTTTGAACATAATAAATATGATCCTTCCTAAAAGTGTTGAGTGGTGAAGGAGCACAGTGTTAAAAGCAGGACTCTGGAACTAGACTCTAAATTTGAATCCCAGCTCTGCAATTTAGAGCAGAGTTAGCAATCATGGCCAACAGGCCCAGCCCAATCTGCAGCTTTTTTATTTTTTAGGTAGAGATATTTTGTAACATGCTATGCTTATTCATTTATGTATTGTCTATGGCATTTTTCATGCTGCAGTCGTAAAATTGAATAGCTGTGACAGAGACTTCATGCACCGTAAATGATGCTGCAGTCAACATCCATATTATCTTTCAGTGAACATGTATGAATCTTTCTCAGTGGTAGTTGTCAAGATTCTAGAAGTAAACCAGCTCCATAGTATGGTTTTGATAAATATTTGGTAACTAAATGAATTATTAATCACTAACATTAATTTCTCTTAATATGCCTTTGTGTGTATGTGTGCTCAGTCATGTCCAACCCTTTGCAACTCCATTAACTGTAGGCCATCAGGTGTCTCTGTTCGTAGGATTCTTGAGGTAAGAATATGGGAGTGGGTTGTTAGGCCCTCCTCCAGGGGCTCTTCCTGACCCAGAGACCGAAACCAAATCACTGTTTTCTGCATTGGCATTTGGATTCTTTAGCACTAGAACCAACTGGGAAGCCCTTGGGGCCACCATTTACTAGCTAATTAGTATGAGAAAGTTTGATTAAACTTTAAGTTCAATTTAAATATCTGTAAAATAAGAATAATATATTATCACAAGATTGTCATGAGAATTAAAAAAGATAATACATGTAATGTACTTAGAACATAGGTCTGACCTACAGCACATGCCAAATAATATTATTGTGATAGTGCTGATCTTAATCATCAGTTATATTTCTTTCAAAAATGGAAAGAGAACATTGAAAACAATTTATATAGCAAAAAAGTTGACAGTTTGTAAAGCTGAATTTTAATCATTCATATGGAATATAAACAATTTTACTCTTTTAATTTATATGAAAGAAAGGAATTCTTAATGTTTTTCTCCCAGCACAAGTTATCACGGCTACCTATTCTATTTTAGGCAAGAAAAAACAGAACAGTTAACATTCACAGGAGTCAAAAGATTCTCCTTTTTCTTCTAAACTTGTCCACAAAATCAGCTGAGAATGTAGCGTATAGTGGTCATTATTGATTCATGTGATCTTTGGTCTGAGGCTTAGAAGTATTCAAAGTGAAAGGGAAATGATCATACAAAAAAAGTGCTACGCAACATCATAATTTTATCAATATAATAATCATTATAGAAAGAATGGTATGTTTCATGAATCATTCTAGTTTTCAAACTTAGAATTGAGTTTATAATGGTAAAATAAATCATCTAACCCTTTCTTCTCAAGTCTTGGTTATGACTTATATTTATGACTTGGCAGATCATCTCAAACAAAAATACTTGGACACAGTGTACTTTCTCTGTTGTAACTGTGCTTATCTTGTATTTCATCCAGAAGTTTTTATAGATGGGCTCAATTATACTCAATCTCACTACTTTTGTTGCTCCTGCAGTTGGATCATTTATCTTCTTACTGCTTATTTATTTATTTTTATTTTTTAAAACCTGTTTGCATTGACTGACTAGGAGTTGGGTTTTCTAAAATATTTACACTTGGAACTGGGCTTAATTTTTAAAAGGTCCATTGTAAACATTATATTTATATTAAAAAGTACTTATTTTGAACTGAAATAATGCTCATCTCATTGCATTAATGTTAGTGTAGTTGAACAGTTGACCATGTAAACATGCATAGTTGAACAACTTTGTTTTGAGGCATTGTGGTTCTGTCTAGAAAATCTGCATCTAAGTGAATGAGTTAAAATTAATTTCCTCTGAGTGGATGTATTGAACTTCTCACACAGTGTGAGTGGGACATACTAAGTATGGGAAACATGGGTTTTAAATATATACATGAGTTTTTAAATTCCCATATTAAACTTAGAAACAAGTATTCCATTTTGAATTTCACATCTATTGGCTATTAGAGGAGAAGGAAGGAAGAAGAGAATAAAGTTACATAGAATTAATAGAGTTGGAATTTGATTTGTTTTACAACAATTAAAATACAGAAATGTGTTGTAAAAAATTAACCTTATCCAAATAGAGGACTGATCTTGACTCTTGGCTCCTGGAGGGTAATTGCTATGTCCTTGGAATGGTATGCTTAATGAGAATGCTGCTGCTGCTGCTAAGTCGCTTCCGTAGTATCTTACTCTGTGCAACCCCACAGACGGCAGCCTACTAGGCTCCCCTGTTCCTGGGATTTTCTAGGCAAGAACACTGGAGTGGGTTGCTATTTCCTTCCCCAGTGCATAAAAGTGAAAACTGAGGTCGCTCAGTCGTGTCCGACTCCCAGTGACCCCATGGACTGCAGCCTACCAGGCTCCTCCATCCATGGGATTTTCCAGGCAAGAGTACTGGAATGGGTTGCCAGTGCCTTCTCCAATTAATGAGAATGCATGGGGTCCCAAAGAGTCAGAAACAACTGAGCATGTACACATGGACCGTATTGACCCATTCATTAATACTCTTAAGATAGAGACAATTTGGGGATATATTCACATTCACATTTTGTTTACCTGGGGTCTTTGGCCCAGGTCACATGGTCTAACAATGTGCTTTAGGGTGATGGCTAAAGACTGAGGTCAACCATGTGAATGGTCAGTCAGGTTTAGGAGACCAAACCCCAGTAGAATACAAGATTCTAATATACTTGATTGGTTGACAGTAGTCCATATGTATTGTCACACAGCACTGATAGGAGATTAGCACTGTTCATGACCCTGTGGGAAAAGATAAGCAGAAGTTCCCCATGTGGAACTTTTCCAGACTTTGCCCCATATACCTCTTTCTTTGGGTTATTTTAGTCTTTAACCAATTACATGAGTACCATAGCTTTCAATGACCTCTCTAAGTCCTTCTAGAAAATTCTCAAACCGGAGAGTGGTCTTTGGAATACCTGGACTTGCAATTGGTGTCAGAAGTGAAGGTGGTCTTGGGGACTGTTTTCTAAGTTTATAGATTTTTTCCCCTGCTTTTCTATCTTTTTGTTGCTGCTTGAAAATCTTCAGAGAAGTATTGAAGTTTAAAACATAATTTGCTTTTATATTTCCTTCTGTAATATCCATTGCAAATAGAGGTATTTATTGATGCTCTATTATCTTGGTAAGTTCTATTTAGTATGTCTCAATATATAATCAAGCATAATGAATATTGAAGGTTTTTATATAAATGTAAATATTCTGAAATATTTTTATTTTTCTTTCATAAAAGAAATGTAAAATTGAAGGCTTGGTTTGAAGTAACTGAATTAGATTTATAAAATTTTGGCAAAACGATAAGGGTGAAAATCTTATTTTTCATAATTGTTTTACTTGACTGTTAATTTATCAAAATACCCTATCTACATGTTTCTTGCAAGAACAATATTTAGCCTTCTATACTGACTTTTCATATTAGTAGGTACTTAGAAACAAAGAAAACCATTGTTTTCTTCCTATAGACAAGGTTTCCCTTTCATAGTGATATAACATGGCTTAAAAATAAAAGTTCCTCATTGTGAAAAGAATTAACTTCATGCTTAGTAGGTTTTATTCCCTAACATTAGGCTTTTGGCAACTAAAGCAAGCACTTCATTGATTTTATGTCATTTTCTCCCAGAAAAAAACAGTGAGCAAATAACACAAGTAGCCTTAAAAGTTAGTTTTCTAAAAGGAAATGTCAGTGATAAAACATACATTCATTTCTTATGAATCAGCCCATTTCTTGACTCACATAATTTTCTTGATTAATTTTAAAAATTTTATAATTTAAAAATTACTTTTATGTATTAACAATCATAAAGACTATTTGATACTGTGCTTCTCTGACTGTTATATCTTAAATATAGCAGCCATATATGTTTTAGTTGTGTGTGTGTGTATGTATATTTGTGTACTAGTTTCCTGTGACTGCTATTCTACATTACCATGTATTTGGTGGCTTAAATATATAGAAGTTTGTGGTCTCACCAGTCTATAGGCCAGAAGTCTAAAATGCCATACTCCCTCCAGAGATTCTTGGGGAGAATCCATTAATTGCCTTTTCTAGTTTCTGGTGGCAGTATTACTTTCTTTGTCTCAACTGGTATATTGCCTTCTCCTTTTCTGTGTATGTAAAATCTTCCTTTGCCTCACTCTTGTGAAAACATGTGAGGTTGCATTTAGGGCTTACCTAGAAAATACAGGGAATTTTACCTACATCAGGATGATTAAATTCATCATATTTGTAAAGGTCTCTTTTTTCCATGTAAGGTAACTTGCACACATTCCAGGGACATAGGACATAAGTAGATTTTTTTTTTTTTTGATGGGGGCGTGGTGAATGCATTTTCAGTCTATTACAGTTACAGGGTTACCTTATAATGTTGTGTGATCTTTGAAATCTCAAATCTGTGATAAAGTAGCAGTGTTAACCATTGTCTCTGTGTCCTTTAGGATGATAGATTTCTTTCATATCATAGTTCTACTTTTTTCTATCATGGTTCTATTATTTTTTCTGTGTGATCAAGAATATTCCAAGTATATATTAAGTGAACAAAATATAATTTTTTAAAGAATTTTGTGAAGAGTCACAGATACAGAGAAAAAGAAACAAAGAGAGAGATCCATTATTTAAGGAATAAATAAAACACCTTTCTAACATTTTGCTAAAAGTCCTAAGTAGAACATAGGAAAAAAAATAATGTTTTTTCATCATAAGTAATGACCTGAATTTTACTAAATATGCTTTTCTCTCAATCAGTTTTTATCCCTGCATCCCTATATGCTCTTTAAAAATATTAAAATCAATCTAATTTTTGATACTTCAAATTACCTTTCCAAAATGATTAAATGTAGCACCCACATGGTATAATTTTAGTTTTGTGATAATGTATAATTTGAAAGGGTTCCCCAGGTGGCTCAGTGGTTAAAGAATTCATCTGCCAAGCAGGAGACATGGGTTTGATCCCTGGGTCGGGAAGATCCCCTGGAGAAGGAAATGGCAACCCACTCTAGTATTCTTGCCTGATAAATCCCATGGACAGAAGAGCCTGGTGGGCTACAGTCCATGGAGTCACAAATGAGTTGGACACTACTTAGCAACTAAATAACAATAATTTCAGAAATATTAATAGAACATATACACTATTTCATTCTTATATTCCTATCTGCAAAAGGACCTCTACCAGTCATATATAAAAGCTAAAACATACTGAAAAAGTTCATTTCTCATAAGAGAAGGGAGGTTCATTTCCTGTCACTAAGGACTAGGCATTTCATTGTTTTGAGAAAATGCCTTCATGGTTGAAAAGATATGACATGTTTTTTGTATAACCAATCAAGTATGAAGCTAGAGGAAAAGGTGAAAACTATGGGAAAAAAAGTACAGTGAATAATCAGAGCAGTTAAGAGAAAGATAATATGGACTGTTAATTTACATCTCTTGTACAGCAAACTTAAAATTCTGGGCAAGTTTTACAACATGAAGATAGTCTGACTTCAAAATACTCATGTGGGAAAATACCTCCCTGAGTGGGCTGGTTTAATTATTGGTATGCAGTAAAATTGTCTCAGAAGGTGGCTTTGCCCTTTAGTGTTCAGCTGAAATAGTAAGCTACTAAGCAGAAAAGGCAAGATTACAGTCCCTCTCTGTCAACTGCCAGATATGTTTAAGAAATTTTGTGACTAGTTGTGAGGGAAAATTCATACGTTCCTGGCCGTTTAGAAGGACTCACCCAGGAAAAGCTAATTTAACATCTAGATACTTTTGTCCATCAGATCTTCTTATATAAAAATATATCAGGCTGGAGTAGAGTTGTTAAAAATATTCAAAATTAGAATGAAGCATTAGAAGCAATGTCTAAATGAAATTACCATAGAAAAAGAAAGAGCAAAGAAACAATTGGGAAAATTGAGAGGAGGTGAGGAGTCATTTATATTCTTCTGCTTCTATGTTGTCCTCCAAAACTCTTGCCCTAAGAGATGAGTTCAGTAACATTATCTGCAAATAATTTCCAGTTCTAATACCATAAGTGATCATGAGTTCCAAGAAAACTTGCCATTTCATAGCAACTATATTTTAGATCAAATACACTTTTTGGAGTCCTGTTCTTTCTTTTTTTTTTAAGGTAAGAATGAACTCAACAAACACTCCTATTATAGCAAATTATGGAAATAATTGAAAACCAACCAATGAGAAAAGCAAAGATTTTTTATTCAGAGCTTGCAATGGTAAAGAATCTACCTCCATTAATTATGTTTTAGTAGAGACATAAAGGCAAGCAGAGGAGTGAGAAAGCTTTATAAGAGGGAAAAACAGGTGGCTTTAGGCATGACCTGATTGGAGGCTGTTGGCATAGAGGAAACTAAGCAGGCTAACTAGAAGTGGGGCATCCTATGTGATTGATTAAGAGTGCATAATTGTCTTTCTCTGGTTGGTCCTAATTTGGAAGCACAGACAAAAATTAGAGAAGCAACAAGTTATTTGTCAATTCCTAATCATTTGGGACCAATTATTAGAGAAGTTTTCCCTTCCTAGTTTGTTACTAGAAATATCAGCCTGGTGTCCTGTAAGTCTACTGTGTAACATCTCGGCTTCCTGGACTAAAAGGGTTGCTTTCCTATAGAAGGTGATGTAGGTTTATATATGGTCTGGCCATTGTTTATTATTCAGTCTCTCAAAAAATTAAATAAAGCATGATTAGGCCTACAGTGAACCAAGGCTGTGCTTCAAGGCAGAAGATGGGCTTTGGTGGTCCCCTAGGCTTTAGACTCTACACATGGATATCACCAGATGGTTGACACTGAAATCAGATTGACTATATTCTTTGCAGCCAAAGATGGAGAAGCTCTATACAGTCAGCAAAAACAAGACCAGGAGCTGATTCTGGCTCAGATCATGAACTCCTTATTGCCAAATTCAGACTGTAATTGAAGAAAGTAGGGAAACCACTAGACCATTCAGGTATGACCTAAATCAGATCCCTTATGATTATACAGTGGAAGTGGAATATTTAAGGGACTAGATCTGATAGAGTGCCTGATGAACTATGGATGGAGGTTCGTGACATTGTAGAGGAGACAGGGATTAAAACCATCCCCATGGAAAAGAAATGCAAAACAGCAAAATGGCTGTCTGAGGAGGACTTACAAATAGCTGTGAAAAGAAGAGAAGCAAAAAGCAAAGGAGAAAAGGAAGGATATTCCCATCTGAATTCAGAGTTCCAAAGAATAGCAAGGAGAGATAAGAAAGCCTTTCTCAGTGATCAATGCAAATAAATAGAGGAAAACAACAGAATGGGAAAGACTAGAGATCTCTTCAAGAAAATTAGAGATACCAAGGGAACATTTCATGCAAAGATGGGCTCAATAAAGGACACAAATGGTATGAACCCAACAGAAGCAGAAGATGTTAAGAAGAGGTGTCAAGAATACACAGAAGAACTGTACAAAAAAGATCTTCACAACCCAGATAATCAAGATGGTGTGATCACTCACCTAGAGTCAGACATCTTGGAATGTGAAGTCAATTGAGCCTTAGAAAGCATCACTACAATCAAGGCTAGTGGAGGTGATGGAATTCCAGTTGACCTATTTGAAATCCTAAAGATGATGCTGTGAAAGTGCTACATTCAATATGCCAGCAAATTTGGAAAACTCAGCAGTGGCCACAGAACTGGAAAAGGTCAGTTTTCTTTCCAATCCCAAAGAAAAGCAATGCCAAAGAATGCTCAAACTACCACAAAATTGCACTCATCTCACATGCTAGTAAAGTAATGCTCAAAATTCTCCAAGCCAGGCTTCAGCAATATGTGGAACGTGAACTTCCAGATATTCAAGCTGGTGTTAGAAAAGGCAGAGGAACCAGAGATCAAATTGCCAACATCCACTGGATCATCGAAAAACAAGAGAATTCCAGAAAAACATCTATTTCTGCATTATTGACTATGCCAAAGCCTTTGACTGTGTGTATCACAATAAACTGTGGAAAATTCTGAAAGAGATGGGAATCCCAGACCATCTTACCTGCCTCTTGAGAAACCTGTATGCAGGTCAGGAAGCAACAGTTAGAACTGGACATGGAACAACAGACTGGTTCCAAATAGGAAAAGGAGTATGTCAAGGCTGTATATTGTCACCCTGCTTAATTTAACTTATATGCAGAGTACTTCATGAGAAACGATGGGCTGGAAGAAGCACAAGCTGGACTCAAGATTGCCGGGAGAAATATCAGTAACCTCAGATATGCAAATGACACCACCCTTATGGCAGAAAGGGAAGACTAAAGAACATCTTGATGAAAGTGAAAGAAGAGAGTTCAAAAGTTGACTCAAAGCTCGACATCCAGAAAACTAAGATTATGTTCCCATCTGTTCATGACAAATAGATGGGGAAATAGTAGCAGACTTTATTTTTTATTATTTTTCACTGAGTGGAAGAATGGACCAAACTTTTCTAAGATCAAGAAGACAATGTAAGGAGCAGGTTTTTCTTAGAATGTCAGAGTTCTGTTTGGATATGTGGAATGTGAGGTCCATATAGAAAACCAAATGCTAGTATCAAATAAGCAGTTAGATACCTAAGTCTGTTTAGAATTTATAAGAAGGGCCTATAGTTTGGAAATCAAATCATATATATATATGATGTTTAAGTTTCATGAGAACAAATTGCCCAGAAATGAATATCGGTTTTTAAAAAAATTCTGATGTAAATTCTCTTTATTTTTTAGTTAGTGCAGCAGAATTTGCTTTTGTTTAGGATGTATAATGGTGCTTCCCAGGTGGCTCAGTGGTAAAAAATCCACCTGTCAATTCAAAAGACACAGAAGTCATGCTTCAATCTTCAATATCTGGATTGGGAAGATTCCCCTCAAGGAGGAAATGGCAACCCACTCCAGTGTTCTTGCCTGGTGAATCCTATGGACAGAGGAGCCTGGCAGGCTATAGTCCATGGGGTCTTAAGAGTTGGACATGACTTAGAGACTAAACCACCACCACCACCACCACCACCATCACCCTTATTGAGTTGGTCAAAACATTTCCTTTGGGTTTTTCCTGAAGATATTTGGAAAAACACAAATGGACATTTTGTCCAACCAAATATAAACAGTAATTCAAAGAAATTTTACTTTAAAGCAAATGGCATAAGTAAGATGACAGTTGCTGGACGAAGTATAATTATAATGTTGTTTTTAAATATCATCATGTATTTATGCTAATTTTCATTATTCAAAGGAAAAAAAATTGAAGGTCCTTGAGATACTTGAGAAGAGGGGGTGTGGAGGCTTCTGGATCTATGCTGTGAATTTGCTAGAGAGGATAGGCTTTACTGCCCAAGAAAAAAGACTGGCCTTTGCAAAAACTGGAAATTTCACCCATAGTAAAAGGGAAAAAGAATAAAAAAATTTGGCTGGATGCACAACAAACTGGAAAATTTTTAAAGGGATAGGAATAGCAGACCACCTTACCTGCCTCCTGAGAATTTTGTATGCAGGTCAAGAAGAAATAGTTAGAACCAAATGTGGAACAACAGACTGGTTCCAAATTGGAAAAGGAGTATGTCAGGGATTTGTACTGTCACCCTGCTTATTTAAATTATATGCAGAGTACATCATGTAAAATGCCAGACTGGGTGAAGCCCAACCTGGAATCAAGATTGCTGGGAGAAACATCAATAACATCAGATATGCAGATGATACTAACCTTATGGCAGAAAGCAAAGAAAAACTAAAGAACTTCTTGATGAAAGTGAAAGAGGAGAGTGAAAAAAGTTGTGTTAAAACTCAACATTCTGAAAACTAAGATCATGGCATCCAGTCCCATCACTTCATGGCAAAGAGATGGAGAAACAATGGAAACAGTGTTAGACTTTATTATTTTGGACTCCCAAATCACTGCAGATGGTGATTGTAGCCATGAAATTAAAAGAAACTTACTCCTTGAAGGAAAGTTATGACCAACCTAGACAGCATATTGAAAAGCAGAGACATTACTTTGCCAACAAAGGTCCGTCTAGTCAAGGATATGGTTTTTCCAGTAGTCATGTATGGATGTGAGAGTTGGGCCATAAAGAAAGCTGAGCGCCGAGCAATTGATGCTTTTGAACTGTGGTGTTGAAGAAGACTCTTGAGAGTCCCTTGGACTGCAAGGAAATCCAATCAGTCCATCCTAAAGGAGATCAGTCCTGGGTGTTCATTGGAAGGACTGATGTGGAAGCTAAAACTCCAATACTTTGGCCACCTGATGCGAAGAGTTGACTCATTGGAAAAGACCCTAATGCTGGGAAGCATTGGGGGCAGGAGGAGAAGGGGATGACAGAGGATGAGATGTCTGGATGACCTTACCCACTCCATGTACATGGATTTGGGTAAACTCCAGGAATTGGTGATGAACAGGGAGGCCTGGCTTCCTGCAATTCATGGGGTTGCTAAGAGTCATACACAACTTAGTGACTGAACTGAACTGAGGTTTTAGAAGCTTGAAAGTTAGATCACAAAAGTAGGAATCTAGAACATTAGGACAGTTACCTAAAGGAGCTGATAGCTAAAAGGATGGGGTTGGATTCCTCTTGTGTATTCTGAATTTTGAATGAAAATAAATGTGAGGAAGCTGGGTATTTAATTCCTTCTCTGAACCTAATTTCTCAAGGATGCTGAAATGGTCCTTGGTTAGGGGTACCCTTAAACTACTAGCAGAATAGGAAAATATCCTGTTTTCAAAGTTAATCCTGCAAAATGTTCGTCACTCAGTCGTGTCCGACTATTTGCAGCCCCATGGATTGTAGCCCTCCAGGCTCGTCTGTGCATAGAATTCCCCAGGCAAGATTACTAGAGTGGTTTGCCATTTCCTTCTCCAGAGGCTCTTCCAGGCCCAAGGACTGAACCCAGGTCTCCTTATTGCAGGCAGATTCAGAATAGAAAAAGAAAACAAACAAACAAAAAACACCTTATTCAAAGTTAATCTTGCAGGACTCCCATAAAATAACAGGGAGAAATAAGCTCACCAAAATAGACTCTCAAAATCGTACAAGGTAAACCACAGTGACAAGAGTTAATACAATCCAAAAACAACATGTTATTCCTCCAGTTCCTAAAGAAGTTACAATAATCAGGTTAAAAATGTACAATATGCAATTTAAAAAAAATACTGAATTTGCTAAAACATAAGGAGTTGTCAAGGAACTATCAAAATAAGCAGGCAGAAAAGTGACTTACTTCCTGAAATGAAAAGCATAATGTGGAATAAGGAAGTTACTAGGCAGATTAATCCCCAGATTAAACATAGTTGAAAGGAAAATTAGTGGACAAAAGACTACATGAAAGAGGACATTAAGGGACATGGAAGCTAGAATAAGAATGCTTGAATGCATATCAATAGAATCTGAAGAGAAGAACATAGAGCTAATGGATCAGTTTGTAAAACTGATGGTGAGAACAATTCCATATACACTAGAAGCATAGCATGTACCGGATAAATGAGAGAAATATATACTATATTGATACTTTTCTTTCTAAAGACCAAAAAAAATAATGTCTTGAACTAAAGAGAAGATGCACTTAGGAAACAGTGTTTTATTTCCAGGTCTCATCTTCATCCTTGAGTTAAAAAGATCTAGTGGACTCTAGGGAGCTCTTTTTAAATACATTTATCTATTTGTGATGTAAAAATCAGCAAGAACTAGCACACTGTTTTTTATTTATTTATGCAATATTTCTTCTATAGGGGGCCTATTTGTCTTAGCACTTTTGGCAGCTCCAGTGCAGTTTCACAGAGCATCCTAGGATTTCACTGATCCATACCTAATGGTGCCTGAAAAACATCTATGCTTTCTACCTTCTCTCAGAATCTGTGAAAGTCTGCAGGTTCTCCCAGCTATAAAAGCAGTGATCTTTACCAAAGTTAGTATTTTGGTTTGCTGGTGTATAGACATTATTTGACAGTAAAGAGAGTAACAAGACAGAAATTAACTTCCAAAATATACAAACAGCTCAAAAAAAAAAAAACCAATTAAAAAATGGGCAGAATATCTAAATAGACATCTCTCCAAAGAAGAAATACAGACAGCCAGCAGGCACATGAAAAGATGCTGAGGTTTAGAGCAGTTTAATAACATGCTGTGAATCACAGAATGGTTAACAATTAGGATTTAATTTCACTTTGTGATGAAGTAGGTGCTCAGAGCTACAGTGTGGTGTTTTTAGAATCCATATGTCTGTATTTTTTTTTATTTCCATCATTTTATTCAAAGTTATAAATATTATTAAGCAATTTCATGAAAAACAGACATTTGATATCATCTATACTAAAAACTAAAAATTTCTACTTCAGTTTTTGCTTCTAACAAAACCTACTATTTGCTAAAATTCTGCTGTCAGTAAATTTGTTTTTTTATTGTATTGGTTTTGCCATACAATGACATGAAACCACCATGGGTTTACATATGCTCCCCTTTCAGAACCCCAACCTCCTCCTCCCCCCCGATTCCCTCACCCTGGGACATCTCGGTGCACCAGTCCCGAGCATCAACCCTGGCCTGGCGATTGATTTCACATATGATAATTAACATGTTTAAATGCCATTCTCCCATATCATCCCACCCTTGCCCTCATCCACAGAGTCCACGAGTCTGTTCTATACATCTGCGTTCCTTTTGCTGTCTCGCATGCAGGGTTCTCGCTGCCATCTTTCTAAATTCCATATATATGTGTTAGTATACTGTATTGTTGTTTTTCCTTCTGGCTTACTTCACTCTGGATAATAGGCTCCAGTTCCGTCCACCTGAGTAGAACTGATTCAAATGAATTTTGTTTTAATGCTGAGTAATATTCCATTGTGTATATGTACCAGAGCTTCCTTATCCATTCGTCAGTTGATGGGCATCTAGGTTGCTTCCATGTCCTGGCTATTGTAAACAATGCAGCGATGAACATTGGGGTACACGTGTCTCTTTCAATTCTGGTTTCCTCGGTGTGTATGCCCAGCAGTGGGATTGCTGGGTCATATGGCAGGTCTATTTGCAGTTTTTTAAGGAATCTCCACACTGTTTTCCATAGTGTACTAGTTTGCATTCCCACCAACAGTGTAAGAGGGTTCCCTTTTCTCCATATCCTCTCCAGCATTTATTGCTTATAGACTTTTGGATGGCAGCCATTCTGACTGGCGTAAAGTGATGCCTCATTGTGGTTTTGAATTGCATTTCTCTGGTAATGAGTGATGTTGAGCATCTTTTCATGTGTTTGTTAGCCATTTTTATGTCTTCTTTGGAGAAATGTCTGTTACGTTCTTTGGCCCCCTTTTTGATTGGATCGTTTATTTTTCTAGAATGGAGCTGCAGGAGTTGCTTGTATATTTTGAGATTAATTGTTTGTCCGTTGCTTCATTGGCTATTATTTTATCCAATTCTGAAGGCTGTCTTTTCACCTTGCTTATAGTTTCCTTTGTTGTGCAGAAGCTTTTCGTTTTAATTAGGTCCCATTTGTTTATTCGTGCTTTTATTTCCAATATTCTGGGAGGTGGGTCATGTAGGATCCCGCTTTGGTTTATGTCAGAGAGGGTTTTGCCTATGTTATCCTCTAGGAGTTTTATAGTTTCTGGTATTATGCTTAGATCTTTGATCCATTTTGAGTTTATCTTTGTGTATGGTGTTAGAAAGTGTTCTACTTTCATTCTTTTACAAGTGGCTGTCCAGTTTTCCCAGCACCACTTGTTAAAGAGGTTGTCTTTTCTCCATTGTATATTCTTGCCTCCTTTGTCAAAGATAAGGTGTCCATAGATGCGTGGATTTATCTCTGGGCTTTCTATTTTGTTCCATTGATCTATATTTCTGTCTTTGTGCCAGTACCATACTGTCTTAATGACTGTGGATTTGTAGTATAGCCTAAAGTCAGGTAGGTTGATTCCTCCAGTTCCATTCTTCTTTCTCAAGATTGCTTTGGCTATTCGAGGTTTTTTGTATTTCCATACAAATTGTGAAATTATTTGTTCTAATTGTCTGAAAAAGACCTCTGGTAGCTTGATAGGAATTGCATTGAATCTATAGATAGCTCTGGGTAGTACACTCATTTTCACTGTATTGATCTTTCCAATCCACAAACATGGTATATTTCTCCATCTATATGTCTGTATTTTTAACTCTAACAATCAGAGATCTACCAGCTACAACAACTAAGATTTCATAAATTATTTCCAAATGTAAGCAACAAAGAATTATCATTTCTCTTTTTCAATTTGTTTCCATTTCACAATCTTTAGGGTTGAGAGAGAGAAAGAATATACTACTTTTTAGTGAAGGTAAAATAATTAGATTTTAAATGCCTTGCAAGCAGGGATTGTGTTTATAATCATTCATTTTGCCTCAGTAGCTATTCCAATTCTGCCACATAATAGGTGATAGTGACTTTATTCTTAAATATTCAATATTAAATATTCAGTATATTCTGGCTATTAATTCCATGTATATTGTCTATAAGGCTAAAGGCTGATAATAGCTCTAAAGTTAAAAATTGTCCATTTAAAGCTACTAGTTCTAAAACAAGTTGCATTCAGTGGGCTGCTTTTAAGTAACTCATTGCAATTTTCAATTACAATTGTAAACAGATAAAAATTTGTCTGCAAAATAAATTTGGGTCATCTGTTATAAGCATCAGAGGAATTTAAAGCAACATTCTGTGGTTGACAATGCTTTCCACTGGCAGCACTCTATTTTTCTTGGCAGAGGATCAGAAAATTGAAAATTCTAACTCAGGGCTGGTGCACCGGGATGACCCAGAGAGATGGAATCGGGAGGGAGGCGGGAGGAGGGTTCTGGAAGGGGCATACATGTATACCCATGGCAGATTCATGTCAATGTTTGGCAAAACCAACACAATAATGTAAAGAAAAAAAAGTCTTTCTTGAATTTGTTACAATAAAAAAAAATCTCTAAGTGAAAAAGGTAAAATGACTTACATATCATGCTCAAATTTCAAAGATTAGTATTTTTTAAAGTAAGAGATACTCTTTTTGGATTATCTTTGAATTTGAAACCACAAGTTTTCTTATTTGCCTTTTGTATTGAATGCTTAGTTTTATGGGAAGTTTTAAAACTTCAGAATTGCAAAACTGGAAAAAGACTATTTTTTCTAGTTTCAAACATACTGGTGATTATTGCTAAAGAGAGAAAAATCTTGCCTTGCTGTTTTTGGCTTTGTTGTTGTTGTTGTTACTTTGCTCTTCTTTTCCATTTCTTCTAATTGGTTTTTGAATGACTTTATTTCTCTATGTTATACATCCTTCTGGTATATGTGTGTCTGTATGTGTTCTTACTACTGCTAATCTAATCCTTGCACTATTCTTATTATTTAAATGCTCTTTTTTTTTTTTTTTTTCTCTCTCTTCTCAGGTTCTCTTGGTATTTTAGTTTCCTACTGTGCTGTGCAGCCACAAAAATGGGCAGGACTTTAATTGTTCTCTCACTCGCTCAAGTAAGTCTCTTTTACTCAAAGTAAAAAGTACATAATGAAAATGTAAACACTTTGTCTTTAAGGAAAATGCACAAAACCTTGACTGTATTCTTCCTAAATGTTATTTTTCTCATATTGTAAATGTAATAATGTAGTATTACAGAATTGGCCACTTGGATTAAAGAGAGTTTAGAATATTTGAAATTAGTATTTCATCGCCTGTGTTATGCTGAGTTAGCTTACTGTCTCCTTTGGCAGATGAACTACATCTTTTCCCATGTCTACCTTTTACACCCCAGTTTTTTCTTTGAAAAATTTACTACCTGGTAATCATTTTAGCTCAATTACTGATATGCTAAGAATAGGCCTCATTTTGATTGTGACCAGTTAAGTGCCCTCTTTCCTTTTCTTCAGTACCTGAAAGAAATATTTAAGACTTATCTCAGTACTTTTGGGAAGACCGTGGCTGATTTAATAAGCAGTTTTTCTTTATCTTAAATAGGATTGTCAAGCCTCAGAGCACAATTCATTTTTCCTAAAGAACCAGTTGTATTTTAGATTTAGGGCTCTTTGTCTGTACCAAATTGAAGATTGGGGGAATTTTTTTGGTTTATATCCTTTTCTATATGTTTTTATCTTTTTTCCTCACTTAGTAAAATGTAGTAATTTCTTATGTAGAAAAAATCAGTGTCTCTTAAAGAAATGTGTAGTATTCTCTCATGTTTTAAAGAAAAGCAAAGATATTTTTGATAGAGTCTGTTCATCTAGTGTGTGTGTGTGTGTGTGTGTGTGTGTATACTCAGTTACTTCCAACTCTTTGTGACCTTTTGGACTGTAGCCCATAAGGCTCCTCTGTCTATGGGAATTTTCAGATAAGAATACTTGATTGGATTGCCATTTCCTCCTTCAGGGGATCTTCCTGACCCAGGGATCAAATGCTTGTGTCTTCAGCATTGCAGGCGAATTCTTTACCTGCTGAGCCATCATGAAAGCCCCTATTCATCTAGAGCTTTGGATAATGTTTGTCTGCATAAATATGAACAACCTGATAAATTTCAAAATGGGGCTAGTGCCTCAATATTTTGATCTAGAAATTTCCATTGAAGTTCTATAATTATCTCCTTATGACTTAAATATTAAAATAAAATTACTTTTCATGCAAAATAGCAGAGGATGGGCTACAACTAAACTTAATGCTTTTGACATTTTTAGGAATTAGAAAAACATGATTATTTAATGGAAACCACAAGTCAAGGAACATATGTCTAAATAATTCCCAAACCTTTTTTTTTTTAACTTTCAGTTCTGAAGTTTTCATCTTTATATAAAAGCAAAATGCCTTTCATTCACCTTATCTATTATAAAAAACTGTCAGTCAAGTGGCCAGAATGCTGGCTAGATTAAGCTTAGAAAAGGATACTCCTAGATAATCTCTAGCCTGCACGAACAGAATCCTGAGAAGATTTTATTATTTTAGGACAATTGTATAATGTATCTGAATATGGGGATAGCACATGTGCTAATTTGTATTACATACTTTTGAAAAAGGTTTTTGAAATAACTTAGTCTTTCCAGCCAGACAGAATTAAAATCAGTTCCCAACTTTTCCAATTAGTAACTATGTGAAAACCAATGGTCTTTGGTTTTTATCAGTTAATAAATGCTAGAAAAGACATTTGGGAGTCCACAAGAGAAGTTTAACCATACTACCAGAGAAAAAAATTCAAGATGGGAGGCATTGGCAAGAGTAAGAGGAAAGTTTTATTTTACATCCATCACCGCTCCCACAAGGCAGCATATAACTCAGTGCCAAGAGAGATCTTCTCAGGTCATGATTTATTCCATGGGAGAAAGTACATGAGTGTGTGTTTGGCTTCCCTACCTATAAAAAGTGATGCCAAAGAGATCTACTTCTTTCTAACCCCATACAGAATACTAAGGTGTGTGGCACAAATGGGAGGTTGGTAAGCAGTTGGGAGAAAAGCAACCAGGGCACTCTGAGGGCATCAAATGTATATGGACGCTGCAAACTGCTTTGTGGACTCCATCAGGAAGCCTGGACTGGGTACACCTTACTTATGAATCTCCCCAGCAGACCCACAGTACCTCCAACACTTTGGAGTACCTTACCCACAAATCCCCACTCACTCAGTGGCCAGTTCCTAATGTTCACCATCAAGAGTACCAAGAACAAGCCTTTGTAGATGGCTTAGTGAGCATATGCAGAAACCAGATCTGCATGTGGGATTGAAGGAGAGCACACAAAAAAGCTTTCAACACTACCCTAGGGAGAGCAACTGAAAAACTTTTAGCAATGGCCGTATATGCAGGATTAGGACAAAGTACACAATGTTAAGAATTCCTTCCTAAAGATGGAATAAGAAATGTAGAGCAAACACTTCCACAGGAAGGTGTGATAAAGTCTAAGCATTCCTAACAGGGCTAATAGAAGACATTCATCTTCTGAAGCCAGTCGGCAAAGATGGAAGAATGTGACTACTTTTTCAAAACTGAACATTGTAATGCAAGACTGAAGGGAATAAGAAATGTCAAGAAAATATGACACCATCAAACAATACAATAATTTTCCAATAACAGACACAAAAAAAGTAAAGATCTCTGATTTCCTAATAAAGAATTCAAGATAGTATTTTAGTGAGCTACAAGAAAACACAGAAAAAGATTGATGAAATTAGGAAAAAAATGAACAAAATGAAAAATTTAACAAAGAGAAATTATAAAGAACCTCACATATTCTGAGTCCCAAAGAACAGCAAGGAAAGAAAACAAGCCTTCCTCAGTGATCAATGCAAAGAAATAGAGGAAAATAATAGAATGGGAAAAACTAGAGATCTCTTCAAGAAAATCAGAGATACCAAGGAGATATTTCATGCAAAGATGGGGACAATAAAAGGCAGAAACTGAATGGAACTAACAAGCAGAAGAGATTAAGAAGATATTAAGAAGAGGTGACAAGAATACCCAGAAATAAACAAAAAAGACCTTAATGACCAAGATAAACATGACGGTGCAATCACTCACCTAGAGCCAGACATCCTGGAATGTGAAGTCAAGTGGGCTTTAGGAAGCATCACTACAAGTAAAACTACTGGAGGTGATGGAATTCCAGCTGAGCTATTTCAAATCCTAAAAGATGCTGCTGCTAAAGGGCTGCACTCAATATGCCAGCAAATTTGGAAAACTAAGCAGTGGCCAGAGGACTGGAAAAATTCAGTTTTCATTTCAATCCCAAAGAAAAGCAATGCCAAAGAATGTTCAAACTACTGCACAATTGCACTCATCACACACACTAGCAAAGTAATGCTCAAAATTCTCCAAGCCAGGCTTCAACAGTACGTGAACTGAGAACTTCCAAATTTTCAAGCTGGATTTAGAAAAGGCAGAGGAACCAGAGATCAAATTGCCAACATCAGTTGGATCATAGAAAAAGCAAGAGAATTCCAGAAACTCATCTACTTCTGCTTTGTTGACTATACCAAAGCCTTTGACTGTGTGGATCACAATAAACTGTGGAAAACTCTTAAAGGAATGGGAATACCAGACCACCTTACCTGCCTCCTGAGAAATCTGTATGCAGGTCAAGAAGCAACAGTTAGAACCAGACATGGAACAAAGGACTGGTTCCAAATTGGGAAAGGAATACGTCGAGGAGCTTGAAAAAGCTGGCTTAAAGCTCAACATTCAATAAAACAAGGATCATGGCATCTGATCTCATCACTTCATGACAAATAGATGGGGAAACAATGAAAATAGTGACAGACTTTATTTTCTTGGGCTCCGAAATCACTGCAGATGGTGACTGCAGCCATAAAATTAAAAGACACTTGCTGCTTGGAAGAAAAGCTATGTCCAACCTAGGCAGGATATTAAAAAGCAGGGACATTACCTTGCCGACAAATGCCCATCTAGTCAAAGTTATGGATTTTCCAGTAGTCATGTATGGATATGAGATTTGAACCATAAGAAAGCTGAGCACCAAAGAATTGATGCTTTTGAATTACCGTGTTGGAGAAGACTCTTGAGAGTTCATTGTACTGCAAGTATATCAAACCAGCCAATCCTAAGGAAATCATTGGAAGGACTGGTGCTGAAGCTCCAATGCTTTGGCCAGCTGATGCGAAGAACTGACTCATTTGAAAAGACCCTGATGCTGGGAAAGATTGAAGGTGGAAGGAGAAGGGGATGACAGAGGATGAAATGGTTTAATGGCATCACCCACTCAATGGACCTGAATTTGAGCAAGCTATGGGAATTGGTGATGTTCAGGGAAGCCTGGTTTGCTTCAGTCTGTGTAGTCACAAAGAGTCGGACACAGCTGAGCAACTAAACTGATCTGAACTGAGGAAATAATTTCATTCTTGGGGATGAGTAATTTTTCTGATATTGGTCTCTCCCAACTCTTTAATAAGAATTTTATCTTTTGATTATGAAACTTGAAAAACTGATATGGTCAAATATTTCATATTAAATATCCTGAAACTATGTTAATTAATTCCATTTCACATTAAAATATGAATTTTATTTTTTTCTTAAAATTTTGTTTATGACCAACAGCTAAGAACCCAAGTTTCAGTGTTTTCATGTGAGGATTGGTTTAGTAAGTGACACAGACTTTGTTTATTTATGACCATTGTGGCATATTTGTGATAGAGATGACCTGTAGTGAAGATTCAGTTGGAATGATTTACAAAGGAAGTGGCTCTTCTTCTCTACAGAGCTGCCTAGGGGCACTCCTGATTACCAATATTTATGTGTATATGTATATACATATATGCATATATATTTATATATAAATAAATAAAATAGATGTATATATTTTAAAAATAAAACTGTTTAGTTTTTTCACTTAACATACATATATGCAAATATATATTTACTTTTCTTTATTTAGTAAAGCCTGAAGTGTTGGTGATAGAAGTTTACATTTAAGAGAAGTAAAATTTTTAACCCATTCCTCTTTAAAAAGTGACCTTTGTAGTCAAAAAAATAGTTTGCACTTTTCTCATTTCTGGACCTAATTCGTAATTTAATTTCCCCCAGGAATTCACTATAAGTTATAAGAGATTTATAGAATTTTGACACTGTGCCTTAACTATGTAATTGTCAGTTGTAGGACATGTTTATGAGTGTTTCTACTCTGTAAATTGATAGTCATTAGAATTCTCTGTATAATTTATACAAGTTGATTAATTAGTTTTACATTTTCAAAGTTGTATAATCTTGAAAAAATATAAAAAACTAATATCCCATTTTCTAATTATGAACTGGCTAGGAATCTCAAAATTACTGTTTTTAATACTTTATTTATAGGATTTCCTATTCCCTGGTTCTCTAGTGAGAAGAATTAATGAGTATGAACAAGTAATCAAGTATTATCTGTGTTAAAGTATGAAGCGGAACATAGTTTCCATTGCCATAAATTTTTCTATCCATATGGTAAAGGTACAATATTGGCACTGAAGCTTGTACGTCCATCTGGATAGAACCTAATTTTCCTGGATGAGGCAAAGCTTTCTAAATCAACCCATCTGTTTGTATGCCTTAGAAGAACCTCTACATAAAATAAGGCAATATTTGTGTGTGAAAGGAGATCAGAGTTAGCTTGACATTTTTTTCTCGCAATAGACAGATAGTTTCAATCACATATTTAGTGTCAAATGTATTGTTTTTGCTGCTTTGGACCAATAAGTGTTGTGTATGACCTATAGGATATAGCTAATGCATGCTTTAATATTAATCATCAATATCTAAAGCACATAAATCTAGAAAGGGCCCCAAATTTTGTCAGTCCATCCAGCTATTCTTGTCCACTGAAGAACCTCTGTGTCCTATTTTATCACTGCATTTTATGAAAATGTTTCAGAAAATTTTAGCAGAATATATTTTAAGCAAGAAAATATAAGCAGTGGGTATGAATGAACTGCTCTGAGAAAAGATGTGTTCAGAAAAGGTTAATACCTGCCTGTTATGAAATAGCTTTACTATTTCATTGTGGTCAGCAAAATTCTAAGATGGTTTTTGTGACTTTGATTGCTTGGTGTTAGTCCTGTACTTATGTAACCTTACGTGGCAAAAGTGCTTTTGGTGTAATAATTAAGGTTACTAACCAATTCACCTTAAAACAGAGATATTCTCGATGAGTCTAACCAAGTCATAAGAGCTCTTTAAAAGCAGAGTTTTCCCCAAGGAGTATCAGAAGAGAAAGTCAGAGAGATGTGCTTAGGGTAGCCTGAAAGAAAGTAAATGTGCAGTTTTTGAATTGCCTTTGGGAGCTACACAGTAAGTTAGAATCTAGGATATGAGAACTACCTGGCCAACAGCTAGTAGAAAAATGTGGACCTCAGTCATCTAATTGCAGTATTTAAATAATGTCAACACACCTGTAATAGCCACAAAATTTTAAAGTACTTTGTCCTTCTCCTTTTAGTACTGATGAAGTGATAGATGTTGAGTTGTAGATGCTGAATCTCTAAAAGTAGCCAGAAGCAAAAACAACAATACAGTATATTAACGCATATATATGGAATTTAGATAGACGGTAACGAGAACCCAGCATGCCAGACAGCAAAAGGAACACAGATGTATAGAATAGACTCGTGGACTCTGTGGATGAGGGAAAGGGTGGGATGATATGGGAGAATGGCATTGAAACATGTTAATTATCATATGTCTAATCAATTGCCAGCCCAGGATTGATGCTCGGGGCTGGTGCAAGGAGATTTCCGGGGGGAGGGAGGAGGGAGGGAGGTTCTGGAGGGGGAGCATATGTAAACCCATGGTGATATCATGTCATTGTATGGCAAAACTAATAAAAAAAAAAGTGGCCTTACTTCATTTGGAACACATTTTCTTTGTTGTTTATGTTTGTTGGGAGGAGATAATTATACTCTAGAAACAACCAATTGATCTAGAATAGTAAATGTGATGTCTTTGGCACACATTTATTTATACTGTTTATTGTCACAATGATGTGAATAAATTAATCTTATATTCCTTTAGTTATGTGGACAATAACTATTGTACAGCATGATATTTGGGTATAAAATGGCACTTTTCACTCAGCATGATATTTGGGTATAAAATGGCTTTCTACAAATGTAATTTTTAAAATTTATTAGTTGTTTTAATGTGCAAAATCAATTAGTGTGGTGAACATTCACAAACTATGTAGAATGAGTCATTTGTTGTTGTTCAGTCACTGTCATGTCCAACTCTTTGTGACCTCATGGACTGTAGCAAGCCAGGCTCCTCTGTCCTCCACTGTCTTCTGGAGTCTGCTTAGATTCATATCCATTGAGTCAGTGATGCTTTCTAACCATCTTATCATCTGCCACTGCTTTTGCCTTGTGCCTTCAATTTTTCCCAGCATCAGGGTCTTTTGCAACAAGTCAACTCTTAGTCATAATCACTGATAATTAAAATAACACCAGTTCTCAGAGAATTACATGGGCATTCACATTTGTTCTAAATTGTATTCCTTAACATATAGGGGTATCTTAAATTCAGACATTTCTTCTCAAATTCCAGGATGAGAGTCCATCTTTTCCAGTGTCATTTTCCCTAGGCCTTTTCAATTTTCTTCAAATCCTGTGGGTATTCTTTTTCCCTTAGACTAGGATTGTAGAGTCTTTGAGAACTAGAAATCCTTTGAGATTAGTTACTGCTGAAACACCACCAGGTTTTGTTGTGTGATGCAATGGACAGAGAGAAACCCAAGAGAGGTTTTGATAATGTAGACGTACTGGGAAAAGTTAAAGCAAAGGATGCAAAGTAAAAGGCCTGTTTCTTCTCATCTTCCTCCACTGGTGGACACCAGAGCCAGGAACAAGTACATCTGAGGTTGAGGTTTATTTGAATGATCCCTCTACCACTGTATAATAAATTATACTACCTCTACCATGTGTATAATAAATTATATACACACACATATGTCTGTACAAAAAAGACTTTCACTTCATAGTTAAAAGACAAAATCCTTTAAAAGGCAAATACATGGCAGAATTTTCATTTTTAAATAAATGTGTATCATCAGAATATAATATCATATCTTCTTCTCTCTAGCACATATAGGAAGTAGGCTTTCAATAAAAAAAAGATAAAGCAGGTATCTCAGAACCAGAAGCACGTTCTCCATCCCTTTCTCAGATAGTAAGGATATCAGTGCAGTACTCATGAGGGTAAAAAGTAGACAGAATGTAAATAGTTTGAGCTTGGACTGTTAAACTGAATAGATCAAAAATGACTGGAGTGACTTTCATGGTGGTTCAGTGGTTTAAATTCTGCACTCCCAATTAACAGGAGTTAATTAACAGGTTCAACCCTTAGTTGGGGAATTAAAATCCTATATGCTGCATAGCATGGCCAAAAAATAAAAAAGAAAATACTGGAAAATTGTATTATCTGACTAAAAATGACAGAGAATAGCAATTCAACACTGTATGACTTGAGGTAGTGGTAAGAGAAAATAATTTCATATTTGTATCACACTGAGATGGGTCTGATTAGGAACACACACACACAAAGGTATGACTTAAAACTTAGGTGCTAATTACATTTGAGCAAGACTTCTACATATAACTAGCCAACCTGTGAAATTCTCTAGATGTCCATTTGCTACTAAGCAATTTGTATTTATCCCACTAATGCAGGAAAATGCCTATACGCTCTACTAATTAAGAAAACAAGCATTAAAAAATTAAATGTTTTTTACTGAGCCCTCAACTAAGTAAAATATTCAGTTTTGTAAATTTTCCTTTCTTCTAGCATTCTGTTAATTTACATGACAAAAACTTTACAAATACAGAAAGATAATACTTCTTACATTTTTCTCCAATAATTCATTTATCCTAAAGATGAAACCATCTGATTGTAGTGCTTCAAGAATCTATTAGGCAAAAAAACAAAAATATTAATATTATGGTAACTTTAATACCAGAAGAATTGCTTTATTAATTTAAAAGGAATAATTTTTATATAACTCCAAGTGCTGTAAAGTTACAGTGCATATTAAAACCATAAATATGCAAATATTGTTTTAAAAATGCATTAGATCTTTGATAATTTGATCTTTATTTTCTTATGTTTACTTTTGGTCATTTTTGCACTCTAACAGAAAGTGATGACTTGAGTGAACTCTGACTGCATTTATTGTGCATGGGAGTGCAAAATACCTTTGTGATCTGGACTTCATCTATAATTGACAAATTTGAGAGAACAAGCTCTCCAAAAGTTATACACTCTGTTTTAAAATCAAAACAGTTTTCAAGTTAAAAAAAAAAATCTCAGTAACACCAAACAAGAGATCATTAATCATAGGACAATATGATTTCATTTTTCTTGTAGAAACAAATCACATCTGTCCATCTAGCTAGTCACTGAGTTTTTCATTTTATGAAGTGAAGCAAAGCAATATGTCTCATAATCAGATAAAGGCAATTATCAGAGTCTCTTAAAACTGCTTTGAACACTCAAGACAACACATCTCTGATATTTTCAAGATATATAGTGATGAGCTAGAGAAATGCTCATTATACTACTGATTCCAAAAAGCAAATGGAACCCATGACAAATATTTTTCTTTGGAAAATAAAGAATTGTTTGTGACCATTACATTTTGGTGGCAAGAGTATAGTGAAAACCAAGATTGACACTGAAGAGGAAATACTTTCAGATATATGTGAGCTTTAATAACTCTCTCGGAGATACAGGAAGTTCCCAAAATATGTAAAATTGTAGGTCATATACTTAAATATAGTGGTAGTATAATATAAATATATTATTTTATTGTAACAATGTAGATATTTAAACAATAATGATAATTGCGTGCTGTATGTATATATTGTTGACTCTAGCATAGTGAAACAAAGGGAGCAGAAGAGCAGGGTTGGAACTTGTCAGCTAATATATTAATATGATGATACTGTACTAGTCACCTATTCTGTTTTAATGTCCAGAACTAATCTTAAAAATATAAATAATAATGCTGACCTTTCTGCCTTGTTGAGAGAATTAAGTTAATTGGAATTATATAGATGGCAATTAACAGTGCTTAAAATACAGAAAGGTTATCAATAAACTTACATACTACATCAGAATCTCACTATATACATTATAAGTAGAATTAGCTTTATTTGTGCTCATTAATATATACAATGTTTCTTAAAATAAACAGCTAATCCTATTCTTTGTGATGGTAGTACACAAGTTACTCCAGTGTCTAGTTTGTAGTTTGGGATTGAATCCCTAAACCCAAGAACAATAACAAAATTCCTCTGTTCTTTTGAAAAGGGCTTAAATTAGGTTATGCAAACACCAGTTTACTTCTTTCATAATCAGTAATGTAGCTGTAGAGAGCAAACTTTATTCCTCTACTGATATTACAGCATGAAGCACCCTTCTTACCTCAGTGCTGGCCTAATTCATTCTAGATTGTATAAGCACAGGAGAACACTACTATATATAAATTTAGAAAGATGGTAATGAGAATCCTGTATGCGAGACAGCAAAAGAAACACAGATGTATAGAACAGTCTTTTGGACTCTATGGGAGAGGGCAAGGGTGGGATGTTATGGGAGAACAGCATTGAAACAAGTTAATTATCATATGTGAAATCAATCGCCAGCCCAGGTTTGATGCTCAGGGATGGTGCACTGGGATGATCCAGAGAGAGGGAATCAGGAGGGAGGTGGGAGGGGGGTTCTGGAAGGGGAACATATGTATACCCATGGCAGATTCATGTCAATGTATGGCAAAACCAACACAATAATGTAAAGAAAATTAAACAAATAAATTTAAAAAAAATAAGTAAATAAATAAATACTGGTGAATAACTGGAAGACGTAAGATCATTGTTAGTGATAAAAAGAATAATCTTAGGTCTACCAGTTATTCACCATTGCTATGTGGCCTGTAGAAGCAGTATGACTCATTCCAAAGTGAAGGTCATTTTACGATACCTCCTGAATCATTCTACCATAAAAAAAGTTTTCCTAATTTATTATTATTTATTATTTCCTAATTCAATTCCTCTGAATATGTTTTGATCTTCTATGTAGTAGCACTTATGACTATATGATTTGGATAAAGTACATGACAAGACCAGTGACCTCAAAGGGCACAAAACAATATAACTAGTGTTGTAGTTAATATTTATTTTGATCATATGAATTAAACAATCAGTGTTCTAGGTCATAAAAGATGTGTTGTTCAGTCGCTTACTGTGCCTAACTCTTTGTGACCCCATGGACTGCAGGATGCCACACTTCCCTGTCCATCACCATCACCCAGAGTTTCCTCAAACTCATATCCATTGAGTCAGTGATGGCTTTGAACCATCTCGACCTCTATCATCCCCTTCTCCTGCCTTCAATTTTTCTTAGCTTCATGGTCTTTCCCAGTGAGTCAGTTCTTCACATCAGATGGCCAAAATATTGGAGTTCAGCTTCAGCATCAGTCCTTCCAAAGAATATTCAGGACTGACTTCATTTAGGATGGACTGGTTGAATCTTCTTTCATTCCAAGGGACTCTCTAGAGTCCTCTTCAACACCACAGTTCAAAGCATCAATTCTTCAGCGCTCAACCTTCTTTATGGTCCAACTCACCCACATCCATACACGACTACTGGAAAAACCATAGCTTTGACTATATGAACCTTTGTCAGCAAAGTAACGTCTCTGCTTTTTAATATGCTCTCTAGGTTGGTCATAGCTTTTCTTCCAAGGAACAAGTGTCTTTTAATTTCATGGCTGCATGCATCATCTGCAGTGATTTTGGAGTCCAAAAAATAAAGCCTGTCACTATTTCCATTGTTTCCCCATCTATTTGCCTTGAAATGATGGGACTGGATTCCATGATCTTCGTTTTTTGAAAATTGAATTTTAAAGCCAGCTTTTTCACACTCCTCTTTCACCTTCATCAAGACGCTCTATAGTTCCTCTTCACTTTGTGTCATAAGATTGGTGTCATCTGCATATCTGAGATTATTGATATTTCTCCCAACTATCTTGATTCCAGCTTGGGCTTCATCCAGTCCACCATTTCACATGATTTACTTTTCATATAAGTTAAATAAGGGGGGTTACAGCATACAGCCTTGATATACTCCTTTCCCAATTTGGAACCAGTCCTTTGTTCAATGTCCTGTTCTAACTGTTGCTTCTTGACCTGCATGCAGATTTCTCAGGCAGGTCAGGTAGTCTGGTATTCCCATCTCTTTAATTATTTACACAGTTTGTTGTGATCCACCCAGTCAAAGGCTCTAGTGTAGTCAATGAAGCAGAAGTAGATGTGTTTCTGGAATTCTCTTGCTTTTTCTATAATCCAGTGGATGTTGGCAATTTGATCTCTGGTTCCTCTGCCTTTTCCAAAACCAACTTGAACATCTGGAAGCTCTCAATTTACGTACTCTTGAAGCCTAGTTTGGAGAATTTTGAGCATTGCTTTGATAGCATGTGAGATGAGTGCAATTGTGCAGTAGTTTGAACATTCTTTGACACTGCCTGTCTTTGGGACTGAAACAAAAACTGACCTTTCCAGTCCTGTAGCCACAGCTGAGTTTTTCAAATTTTTGGCATATTGAGTGCAGCACTTTCACAGCATATTCTTTTAGGATTTGAAATAGCTCAGCTGGAATTCAGTCATCTCTATCAGAGCATATTTAGAGATTAATGTTGATTCCAATAACCTCTCTTGAGAGAAAGTTGATTAGAGTTGGATCTTGGAGAATGGTTACAATTTAGATATGTGAAAGAACTAAGAAGGTAACTTAAGGAAGAATTTTAGTACAGTAAGAGGCCATTCACTTGTTGAAGGTGATTTCTGAGTTCTGTGATGAAACATTCTGCCTAATCCCGAGACTTTGTGTTAGATAGGAATGATGGTTTGCTAAATTAGAGAAAAAGACTTGGAAACAGGTAGAATTCTGGAAATGTAATTTTACATTCAATAAGGATGAATTATAGGATTTTGAAATATGGAACTGATGAAAGCAATACTTAGGATGCCATCTTAATGACATAGTTTTGAATACAAGGATACTAAGGAAATGAACTGGGAAAGCCATTTTCATAATTCAAATGTAATGTGATAAGAATACAAGTTAAAGTAAAAAAAATGAAAGTTACCTTTAAAATTATTATATAGACTGAACTAATGTAGAAGGAGTTTGACTAATCTAGTTAGATGGGAGACTAAAATTGAGAATCCAGATAACCTGACTCCCTGCACTTGATATTTTCCATTAAATAAAAAATATACTATGATGAGTGGTGTCATCTGCATATCTGAGGTTGTTGATGTTTCTCCCAGGAATCTTGACTTTGGCTTGGGATTCATTCAGTTTTGAACCCTGTTGTTTGAACTGTTCCATGTCCAGTTCTAAATGTTGCTTCTTGACTTGTGTACATGTTTCTCAGGAGGCAGGTAAGGTGGTCTGGTATTCCCATCTCTTAAAGAATTTTCCACAGTTTCCTGTGATCTATATAGTCAAAGGCTTTAGTGTAGTCAATGAAACAGAGGGTTAAGAAATGCAAATTAAATAAGACATATCATGTGGATACACACTGTATAATCCTGATAAGTAATATGTTTTTAATATATCTGTATTTCTTTCTCTTCCTTCTTCTGTCCTTCCTGTTTCTCTCCCTCATTTCCTTCCATTTCACATTAGATTGAGAATAACACAAAATCAAGAAAAGCTATTTAATTTATTTGGTGGCACTAGTACTTCACAGACAAGCATAGTAGCTGCAACATAGTGGTAATTTCTTAAAAATTATAGGATGAAAAAATGAATTAACTAATGAGGAAGTCACTGATAAAACAAGCATTATTAAATAAGTAATTTCTGCCCAAGTTTGTAGATTAAATCTAAATGGTGATGTTTTGCTTTAAACAGAATCTGTATATTTTGCTCCAAACAAAATCTATATGATAAGTTCAATAACCAAGGAATTGTAGAGAAAATATTTTCTAAAATATTTTTTGTTTCTGAAATGTTAGAACTTTCTGAACAAAGAAATTTGAAATATATGTGTTTTAAGGACAAATTTTGGAAGTTAAAGGTGATTAGATGTCTCTGAGAATTCCAGAAAGATTTACCTTCCCAGAGTTTTTATTTACATATCAGTGGGGAACAAACCTTGAATCAGAGAAACATATTACAATTTATAAACCCTGAAATGTTTATCTCCACTACAGAGATATTTATCTACATAAATATTCAAGGGCCTTCCCCTTCTGTTTCTGTAGATAATTTATCTACATTAGGGACATAGGTTCTTTTCTGTCTCCGTAACAGAGCATGGTGGCTAGACATACCATATATAAACTTCCAGATTCTTAATATCAGGATTATTCTCCCTTGCTGTAAGAAAACACCCTTTTGGGCTTATAAAGAGCTATCTGACTCAAAGCATCTTCCCAAAAGGAGATGAGTTTGGGTGTGTTTATTGCTTCAAATATAATAATAAATCTGTCCCATTCCAAAATTTTTGCTTACATTCAGGATAATATAGATAAATGATCCAGGTGCTTGCATGCAGGATAATGTAAATAATAAATCAAATAAATAAAGAGATCAAATTACCAATATCCATTGGATCATCAGAAAAGCAAGAGAATACAAGAAAAACATCTATTCCTGCTTTATTTACTACGCCAAAGCCTTTGACTATGTACATCACAGAAAACTGTGGAAAATTCTGAAAGAGGTGGGGATACTGGACCGCCTTACCTGCCTCCTGTTAAACCTGTATGCAAGTCAAGAAGCAACAGTTAGAACTGGACATAGAACAACAGACTTGTTCCAAATAGGAAAAGGAGTACGTCAAGGCTATATATTTTCACCCTGCCTATTTAACTTAGATGCAGAGTACATCATGCAAAATGATGGGCTGGATGAAGCACAAGCTGGAATCAAGATTGCTGAGAGAAATATCAATAACCATAGATGACATCATCCTTATGGCAGAAAGTGAAGAAGAGCTAAAGAGCCTCTTGATGAAAGTGAAAGCAGACAGTGAAGAAACTGGCTTAAAACTCAGTGTTCAAAAACGAAGATTGTGGCATCTAGTCCCATCACTTCAAGGCAAACAAATGGGGAAACAATGGAAATGGTGAGAGACTTTATTTCTTGGGGCTCCAAAATCACTGCAGATGGTGACTGCAGCCATGAAATTAAAAGACTCTTGCTCCTTGGAAGGAAAGTTATGACCAACAGCATATTAAAAAGCAGAGACATTTCTTCACCAACAAATGTCCATCTAGTCAAGGCTATGGTTTTTCCAGTAGTCGTGTATGGATGTAAGAGTTAGAGTATCAAGAAAGTTGAGCACAGAAGAATTGACACTTTTGAACTGTGGTGTTGGAGAAGACTCTTGAGAGTCCCTTGGACTGCAGGGAGATCAAACCAGCCAATCCTAAAGGAGATCATTGGAGGGACTGATGCTGAAGCTGAAATTCCAGTCCTTTGGCCACCTGATGAAAATAACTGACTCATTGTAAAAGACCCTGATGCTGGGAAAGATTGAAGGCAGGAGGAGAAGGGAATGACAGAGAATGAGATGACCAGGTCGTGTCACCAACTTGATGGACATGAGTTTGAGCAAGCTCAGCGAGCTGGTGATGGACAGGGAAGCCTGGCGTGCCTCAGTCCATAGCGTCAAAAGGAGTCATACATGACTGAGCAAATGCGCTGAACTGAACTGAAGTAAATAATGGTAATAAAATTACAATTATTTATTTGAGTTATATTTTAGAGCATTGGAAATGTATAATGAATCCTAAAGCAATGGAAGGCATTGATAATGTAGTGGCAGTGGGTTTCAGACCTTCAAGGAAGTTTACTTGCTTATTCCTTTTTTGATGGCAACAATGAGATCACTGAGCCTGTAGAAAAATAAGGAAGGGAAGGACACAGAAAGGGAGCTTGAGCAAACCTGGATCATTTAACAATGAGGAAGTTGCTATGGTAAAGAGTATCATAGGGCTTCCCTGGTGGATGGGTGATAAAGAATCCACCTGCTAATGCAGGAGACACAGGTTTGGTCCCTGGTCTAGGAAGATCCCACATGCCACAGAGCAACTAAGCCAGTGTGCCACAGCTATTGAGCCTGTGCTCTCAAGCCCAGGAGCCGCAAGAACTGACCTCTCATGCTGCAACTACTGAAGCCCAAGCACCCTAGAGCAAGAGGCCACCAAAATGAGAAGCTAGTAGCGCACTGCAACTAAATAGTAGCCCCCGCTCACCACAATTAGAGAAAAGCTAGCCATCAACAAAGACCCTGCACAGCAAATACATAAATAAATAAATTTAATTATTTAGAAAAAATGTTTAAGTGTCATGATTATAAGATAAGAGATCCATGGCATGCAAAGAGCCCCAGTCAGAAGAACAGGGTTCAGATTGCCATGGAGCATCGGGAGGATGAGGACAGAGAATTAACTTTCTAATCTGGAATACAAGGAGCATGGACTAGAGGGTTTGATAGTCAATTTCAAATGCATGGCCTCAGTGCAGCTGCATTAGAATCACCTGTAAATTAGGGCTTCCTGGTCTGTGTTATCAGATCTTGATTTTTGCTGATTTTTGCTGATTCTGAGATCTTTATATTTACCCAGCTCCCATGGTCATTCTGATGTGAAGCTAAAAGATTTAGAGGCCCAGATGCTGGTAGTATGAGAATTCCAAGGTTGACTCTTCAGGAAAATCAATGGACATTTCTTCCTTCTCTTATCCAGAATACTTGTAGTGTTTTCTTGATGCGTGAAAAATCTTTGAAATAAGTAAAGTTTGTCTTCCCAGTACCCCTATTGATTTTGGTTCCTAGTTCAGTCACTGACATAATTTATGTAGGTGGAGCAGCTCCGCAAAAAGATTATTTATTTGATGAAAATTTCTCACAGCCCTCTATACAGGGGAGGATGATGGATATTAGACCCAGAGTTCTGAGAGAATTCCTGCACCAGGTATCGTGATTTCTATTTCAGTCTCCTAAGTAAAAAGTTTTTTTTTTTCCCTTCAGTCTACAACTGATCTCTTTTTCAAGTCCTGTACATTAAAATAAAAATGAGAAGATGTAATATAACAGAAGCTTTCTGAGAATATATAAAAGTATACCAGTAAAAGAAACATGTGTTGGAATACTCAGAAACTAAAATAAAATCCAGGAGAGTCTAAAAAGTAAGCAGCTGCTTATAGACCAGAGGCTGGAAAAATATGACCCTCAAGCTAAATCTGGGCCAATGTCAATTTTTATAGTTTATTGGAACACATCCTCATCAGTGTGTTGGTGTAGTGTCTATAGATATTTTCACATTACAACACAGTTGAGTAGTTGCAATAGAATAATGGTAACCATGTATCCTAAAAGCCTGAAACTTGTACTGTCTGACCCTTTACAGAAAAAGTTTGTCAACCTCTGGTGTAGACTTTCTTTTGCCTCTAACATATTTTCATTTCACAGGAAGTCTGTGGGTAACATGTGTCCATAGATGCTATCAGAACTGCCCTTTCTTAACCCAGTAGCAGAGGGAAACTTAAGCACAGATGAGAAAGAGAATCATTGATAAAAATGCCTGGATTACGAATAATAATCATAGACTAAATATCATATTTAGTGGACAAACTGATAAATTCTGCAATGAAACTCAGACATTTGCAAATGTCAAAAATTATTCCTCAAAACAATTAATTGTAACATATTTAGAAGAATCAGAAGTATTCAGATATCTGCTGAGGAATGGTCTTAGAAAATAAACAAGGAGACAAACCCCCTGGGAACCTACTGTGTGTGTGTGTGTGTGTGTGTGTGTGTGTGTGTGTGTGTGTGTGTTAAGTCTCTTGCTCAGTCGTGTCTCACTCTTTGTGACCCCATAGGGTGTATCCCACCACCAGGCTCCTCTGTCCATGGGATTTTCCAAGCAAGAATATTGGAGTGGGTTGCTTTTTCCCTCTCCTAGATTGTTTATAACAAAATGCCAAGTGATCTGGAAAGCAACATGATATCTGAAATCAATAGCAAATGCATGATTTTGTTGTAGTCTTTTCATTACTCAGTAGGTAGAGATGATGATTTATTTGGTAAAGTCAGCATTATCCTGCATATTTTCTGATGAAATTTGCTATCGACTTTTTGAGAACTCTTTTGAGAGAAGTCTTGTCAACATTTTGTTAAACATTTTTATTAATCTGTATATTTCAAAATACATTTGTACAATTTCTAGAAATGCTGAATTTCACTCTTCTTCGGTTTCAAGAATGTATAAAGTATCTCTCCCTAATGCTGATTACTAATAATCCCCTGCCACACTTAGCCTTTAAAATCAATCTACGTCATCCATTTTCCATCATACCAGAACAGAGGAAGGATACAAAATGTCCCATCTGCTTTGAGATTATATATTAAGATTTAAAATATGCTGATGTAATCAGGTTAAAGTTAAATTAAGAGAGAGCTGCATGAGAGAGCAGTTACCCCAAGTATTGTACCCTTCAACTTGAAGGTGCTGACTCTATCCTTGGTAACTGCATAGCTCTGCTCAGTCAAGTGAGCACAAACAGACAAACAAAATACATTGGATTTTATTGTTGTTCAATCGCTAAGTCATGTCTGACTCTTTGCAACACTATGGATTGCAGCATGCCAGTCTTCCCTGTCGTTCACTATCTCCCAGAGTTTGCTCAGACTCATATCCACTGAGTAGGTGATGCTATCCAACCATCTCATTCTCTGTCATCCCCTTCTCCTCCTGCCTTCAGTCTTTCCCAGCATCAAGGTCTTTTCCAGTGAATCAGCTCTTCACATTAGATGGCCAAAGTATTGGAGCTTCAGCTTCAGCATTGGTCCTTCCAGTGAGTATTCAGAGTTGATATCCTTTAGGATTGACTGGTTTGATCTCCTTCCTGTCCACAGGACTCTCAAGAGTCTTCTCCAGAATCACAGTGTGACAGCATCAGTTCTTAGGTGCTCAGCCTTCTTTATCATCCAGCTCTCACATCTGAACATTGGATAAAGGCAAGCAAAAGAAAGCAAAATTGATTAAATAAAAATGTGTGCTCAGTCACTCAGATGTGTCCAACTCTTTGTGACTCCATGGACTGTAGCCCACCAGACATCTTGGTCCATGGAATTTTCCAGGCAAGAATACTAGAGATGGTTGTCATATCCCAATCCATGACTCTTCCCGACCCAGGAATAGAGCTTGTGTCATAAATAAATTATAATATTTTAATTAAAATATGAAAATGGAATTAGGGATGCTTTTGCCTTTAAAAACTTCAAATTTGCTGAGTCTCAAGAAAGACCCTAGCTTATCCTTCTCACGAGCCTGTGGGCTCAGAAGTGATTTGGCCTGAAGTTTCTTTTTATCCCAGCCTGGCTGCCTTGCTTCAAGCAGCTGCTGCCAATTAGTTTTAATCTTGAAGACTTGGCAAGGTACATGGGGTTGACCTCTCTCTTCCTTATCAGAATTTATAGAAAACTCTTTACATGAACCAGCATGGCATTCTGGATTTTATTACTGTTGTGTGAGGCAGGTTTATCACTGGCATTTGATGAACTCTTTGCTCCTGTATCATTTTTGGCTTTTATGATATGTTTTGCCCTTTTTAACCCCACTGTATGCCTTGCTTTCAACTCTAGTGATTGGTAATGCTTTCCATCATAATGTATGACCTCGCTCTTATCTGACCTCTGCCAGTGGTTCCCTTAAAAAAAAAATAAACAAACTAAAAAATGGCTATAAAAAGTATTAGTTCTATTATCATCATTATTCATTATCATTTATTATTCCTTATTCATTCCTGTTATGTCACTGTGTACCACCCAAGCCCTTGAGTGGCTGCATTGTTTAGTTTTTAAGGATTCGAAGGAAGATGACCTGAGATAATTTTCTTGTCAACTCAATAATCAAATCAATATACTAATGATATTTCCCAGGAAAAAGAGACCTATTGTACCTAGAAATATTTCCCTTGTTAAGAATTAATCTTTAGTAAATATAACCCAAATCTATGAGGTATGGCTACCTGGAGTACATCACATACGAGATAATTTAAATGTTTCCTATTGCAACAACAGACTTGTTCCAAATAGGGAAAAGAGTACGTCAAGGCTGTATATCATCACCCCACTTATTTAACTTATATGCAGAGTACATCATGAGAAATGCTGGGCTGGATGAAGCACAAGCTGGAATCAAGATCGTTGGAAGAAATATCAATAACTTCAGATATGCAGATAACACCACCCTTATGGCAGAAAGTGAGGAAGACCTAAAGAGCCTCTTCACAGTGAAAGAGGAGAGTGAAAAAGTTGGGTTGAAAACTAAGATCAGGGCATCTGGTCCCATTACTTCATTGCAAATAGATGGGGAAACAGTGGAAACAGTAACAAACTATTTTTCTTGGCTTCAAAATCACTGCAGATGGTGACTACAGCCATGAAATTAAAAGATGCTTGCTGGATCAAGGGATCCAAATTGGAAAAGAAGAAATGAAACTCTCACTGTTTGCAGATGACATGATCCTCCAAATAGAAAACCCTAAATACTCTACCAGAAAATTACTAGAGCTAATCAGTGAATATAGTAAAGTTTCAGGATACAAAATCAACACACAGAAATCCCTGGCATTCCTATACACTAACAATGAGAAAACAGAAAGAGAATTTAAGGAAACAATTCCATTCACCATCGAAACAAAAAGAATAAAATACTTAGGGGTATATCTACCTAAAGAAACAAAAGACTTATATGTAGAAAACTATAAAACACTGATGAAAGGAATCAAAGAGGACACAAATAGATGGAGAAATATACTGTGTTCATGGATTGGAAGAATCAATATAGTGAAAATGAGTATACTACCCAGAGCAATCTATAGATTCAGTGCAATTCCTAGCAAGCTACCAGAGGTCTTTTTCAGAGAATTAGAACAAATAATTTCACAATTTGTATGGAAATACAAAAAACCTTGAATAGCCAAAGTAATCTTGATAAAGAAGAATGGAACTGGAGGAATCAACCTACCTGACTTTAGGCTATATTACAAATCCACAGTCATCAAGACAGTATGGTACTGGCACAAAGACAGAAATATAGATCAATGGAACAAAATAGAAAGCCCAGAGATAAATCCACACATCTGTGGACACCTTATCTTTGACAAAGGAGGCAAGAATATACAATGGAGAAAAGACAACCTCTTTAACAAGTGGTGCTGGGAAAACTGGACAGCCACTTGTAAAAGAATGAAACTAGAACACTTTCTAACACCATACACAAAGATAAACTCAAAATGGATCAAAGATCTAAACATAAGACCAGAAACTATACAACTCCTAGAGGAAAACATAGGCAAAACACTCTCTGATGTAAAGCAAAGCAGGATCCTCAATGACCAACTGCCCAGAATATTGGAAATAAAAGCACGACTAAACAAATGGGACCTAATTAAAACGAAAAGCTTCTGCACAACAAAGGAAACTATAAGCAAGGTGAAAAGACAGCCTTCAGAATGGGATAAAATAATAGCAAATGAAGCAATGGACAACCAATTAATATCAAAGATATACAAGCAACTCCTGCAGCTCCATTCGAGAAAAATAAATGACCCAATCAAAAAGTGGGCAAAGAACTAAACAGACATTTCTCCAAAGAAGACATAAAAATGGCTAACAGACACATGAAAAGATGCTCAACATCACTCATTATCAGAGAAATGCAAATCAAAACCACAATGAGGTACCACTTTACACCAGTCAGAATGGCTGCCATCCAAAAGTCTACAAGCAATAAATGCTGGAGAGGATGTGGAGAAAAGGGAACCCTCTTACACTGTTGGTGGGAATGCAAACTAGTACACTATGGAAAACAGTGTGGAGATTCCTTAAAAAACTGCAAATAGTCCTGCCATATGACCCAGCAATCCCACTGCTGGGCATACACACAGAGGAAACCAGAATTGAAAGAGACACATGTACCCCAATGTCCATCGCTGCATTGTTTACAATAGCCAGGACATGGAAGCAACCTAGATGCCCATCAACTGACGAATGGATAAGAAAGCTGTGGTACATATACACAATGGAATATTACTCAGCCATTAAAAAGAATTCATTTGAAGCAGTTCTACTGAGGTGGACGAAACTGGAGCCTATTATACAGAGTGAAGTAAGCCAGAAGGAAAAACAAAAATACAGTATAGTAACACATATATATGGAATTTAGAAAGATGGTAACGAGAACCCTGTATGCAAGACAGCAAATGAAACGCAGATGTATAGAACAATCTTTTGGACTCTATGAGAGATGGCAAGGGTGGGATGATAGGGGAGAATGGCATTGAAACATACTGATTATCATATGTGAAATCAATCGCCAGCCCAGGTTTGATGCTCAGGGCTGGTGCACTGGGATGACCCAGAGAGAGGGAATCAGGAGGGAGGTGGGAGGGGGGTTCTGGAAGGAGAACATATGTATACCCATGGCAGATTCATGTCAATGTATGGCAAAACCAACACGATAATGTAAAGAAAGTTTAAAAATAAATAAATAAATAAGTAATTTAAAAATAAATAGATAAAACATGCTTGTTCTTTGGAGGAAAATTTCTGACCAATCTAGTTCAGTTCAGTTCAGTCGCTCAGTTGTGTCCGACTCTTTGCAACCTCAGGAACCGCACCATGACAGGCGTCACTGTCCATCACTAACTCCCGGAGTCCACCCAATGTCCATTGATTCAGTGATGCCATCCAACCATCTCTTCCCCTGTCATCCACTTCTCCTCCTGCCCTCAATCTTTCCCAGCATCAGTGTCTTTTCAGATGAGTCAGCTCTTCACATCAGGTGGCCAAAGTATTGGAGTTTCAGCTTCAGCTTCAGCATCAGTCCTTCCAATGAATTTTCAGGACTGATTTCCTTTTGGATGGACTGGTTTGATCTCCTTGTAGTCCAAGGGACACTCAAGAGTCTTCTCAGCCTATTAAAAAGCAGAAACATTACTTTGCCATCAAAGGTCCGTCTAGTCAAATGTAAGGTTTTTCCAGGAGTCATGTATGGATGTGAGAGTTGTACGCTGAAGAAAGCTGAATGCTAAAGAAATTGATGCTTTTAAATTGTGGTGTTGGTGAATACTCTTGAGAGTACCCTGGACTGCAAGGAGATCCAACCAGTACATCCTATAGGAACTCAGTCCTGAATATTCATTGGAAGGACTGACGCTGAAGCTGAAACTCCAGTGCTTTGGCCCTCAGATGGGAAAAACTGACTAATTTGAAAAGACCCTGATGCTGGCAACCATCAGAGGTGGGAGGAGAAGGGGACAGCAGGGGATGAGATGGTTGGATGGCATCACCAACTTGATGGACATGAGCTTGAGTAAACTCTGGAAGTTGGTGGTGGATAGGGAGGCCTGGCTTGCTGCAGTCCACGGGGTCACAAAGAGTCGGACACGACTGAGCAGCTGAGCTCAACTGATTTCATGAGATTCTTTTAGGAATCACACTTAGAGACATCTTATTATAGCAAAGGGCCATGTTCAGTGAGGAGAAAATCTAGGAAGATACTTTTAACTTTCCTGTGCTTCATCAGAAACCTTACATTCCTATAACCTTGATATAATTTAGTAGAGCTTGACTGGACATAATGTCTAGATTTTATAGTTTGACCATGTGTGTTAGCTCAGAATTGGGGTCGTTGTGTGGAGTTGTATGAATTTTAATTCCTTTCTCTCAGTTATTACCTGTGTGAGTTTGGGCACTATCTAATCCTAATTCTCCAGTCATTTAATTTATCATAACTTAGTTGGTAAAGAATCCACCTGCAATGCAGGAGACCTGGTTCAATTCAAGGGTCACTAAGACCCACTAGAGAAGGAATAGGCTACCCACTCCAGTATTCTTGGGCTTCACTTGTGGCTCAGCTGGTAAAGAATCTGCCTACAATGCTAGAACCCTGGGTTGGAGAAGGGGAAGGCTACCTACTCCAGTATTCTGGCCTGGAGAATTCCATGGATTGTATAGTTCATGGGGTCTCAGAGAGTCAGGTCAACTGAATGATTTTCACTTTCACCTTTCACTTACCCTAAAAAGATGATTATGAATAAATAGTATAAAGTTAAAATAGTGGTTGAGTCATAGTATTAAGACTTAATTGTAGAAATTTGCCTAATACTTTCTAACATGAATTCTTTATACATTATGTCCCAAGTACTTTCTTAAGCACTTTAATTATTTCTCCTCTCATAACTCTTTGAAGTACAGAGCAGTATTTATATAAATATGGAAAAAGAGGCTGAGACTGGAATTTTCCCTATATATTAAAAAGCATATATTTAGTCTGAAATAAAATATGATTGCATATAATTTCCCTCTTCAAGCATCTTTTCAAAGTAGTGTCTACCATGTCTATTTCTCCTGAGTTCCACCAAAGACATACTATATCAAAATATGCAAGTTAAACAACATGTATATGTAATATCTCAATATGTGTATGTTGAATCTTAGAGAGATCATTGAAAATATAAAAGAGGAATTACTGGGTCATCCAAAAAGGTCCTTTGGTTTTTAAATAAAAATAAAAGACACATATTTCATTTCCACTACGAACCTTATTGAACCACATATGTACTGCTTTATTCCACAACCTTCTGCCATTTTTCAGGCAACTTCATGATTCCATTTTACCAATTTTTTTTTTAGAGTAAAGAACTGTTCCAGGTACCTTTTACAATCTTCCAGGGGGTTGAAATTTTTTCCATTAAGAGAATTTTGTAAAGACTGAAATTAATGGAAATCTGAAGATGCAGTGTCTCATGAATATTGCAGATGAACAAGAACTTCCCAGCCAAACTGTAATCGTTTTTGCCTGGTCATCAGAGAAGCATGGGGTCTTCAGTTATCCTGATGGAAGATTGTGCATTTTTCTGTTCGCTAAATCCGGACACTTATTAGGGAGTGCTGCGTTCAGTTTGTCTAGTTGGAAGCAGTTTTTGTTATTGTTTTTTAGTTGCTCAGTTTCAGTTTAGTCACTCAGTGGAGTCTGAACTCATTGCGACCCCATGGACTGCAGCACTCCAAGCCTCCCTGTCCATCACCAGCTCCCGAAGCCTACCCAAACTAATGCCCATTGAGTTGGTGATGTCATCCAACCATCTCATCCTCTGCCATCCCCTTCTCTGCCCGCCCTCAATCTTTCCCAGCATCAGGATCTTTTCAAATGAGTGAGTTCTTTGCATCAAGTGGCCAAAGTATTGGAGTTTCAGTTTCAACATCAGTCCTTCCAGTGAACACCCAGGACTGATCTCTTTTAGGATGGATGGGTTGTAACTCCTTGCAGTCCAAGGGACTCCCAAGAGTCTTCGCCAACACCACAGTTCAAAAGCATCAATTCTTTGGAACTCAGCTTTCTTTATAACCCAACTCTCACATCCATACATGACTACTGGAAAAACCATAGCCTTGACTATACAGACCTTTGCTGGCAAAGTAATGTCTCTGCTTTTTAATATGCTGTCTAGTTTGGTCATAACTTTCCTTCCAAGGAGTAAGAGTCTTTTAATTTCATGGCTGCAGTCACCATCTTCAGTGATTTTGAGCCCCCAGAAATAAAGTCAGCCAGTGTTTCCACTGTTTCTGCGTCTATTTGCCATGAAGTGATGGGACCAGATTCCATGATCTTGGTTTGCTGAAAGTTGAACTTAAAGCCAACTTTTTAACTCTCCTCTTTCACTTTCATCAATAAACTCTTTAGTTCTTCTTCACTATCTGCCATAAGGGTGGTGTCATCTGCATATCTGAGGTTACGATGTTTCTTCCAACAATCTTGATCCTAGCTTGTGCTTTATCCAGCTCAGTGTTTCTCATGATGTACTCTGCATATAAGTTAAACAAGCAGGGTGACAATATGCAACCTTGACATACTCCTTTCCCTATTTGAAACCAGTCTGTTGTTTCATGTCCAGTTCTAACTGTTGCTTCCTGACCTGCATACAGGTTTCTCAAGAGATCAGCTAGTCTGGGATTCCCATCTCTTTCAGAATTTTCCAGTTTATTGTGATCCACACAGTCAAAGGCTTTGGCATAGTCAATAAAGAAGAAGTAGATATTTTTTCTGGAACTCTCTTGCTTTTTTCAGTGATCCAGCAGATGTTGGCAATTTGATCTCTGGTTCCTCTGCCTTTTCTAAAATCATCTTGAACATCTGGAAGTTCATGGTTTACATATTATTAAAGTCTGTCTTGGAGAATTTTGAGCATTACTTTACTAGTGTGTGAGACGAGTGCAATTATGCAGTAATTTGAGCTTTCTTTGGCATTTCCTGTCTTTGGGATTGGAGTGAAAACTGACTTTTTCCAGTCCCATGGCCACTGATTAATTTTCCAAATTTACTGGCACATTGAGTGCAGCACTTTCACAGCCTTATCTTTTAGTATTTGAAAGCTCAACTGGAATTCCATCACCTCCACTTGCTTTGCTTGTAGTGATTCTTCCTAAGGCTCACTTGACGTCACATTCCAGGATGTCTGGCTCTAGGTGAGTGATCATATCATCGTGATTATCTTGGTTGTGAACATCTTTTTTGTACAGCTCTTCTGTGTATTCTTGCCACCCCTTTTTAATATCTTCTACTTTTATTAGGTCCATACCATTTCTATCCTATATTGTGTCCATCTTTGTAGGAAATATTCCCTTAGTATCTCTGATTTTCTTAAAGAGATCTCTAGTCTTTCCCGTTCTATTGTTTTCCTCTATTTCTTTGCACTGATCATTTCTTAACTCTCCTTGCTATTCTTTGGAACCCTGCATTAAAATGGGTATATTAGTTGCTAGGTCTTGTCCAATTCTTTTGTGACCCCATGGACTGTAGCCCACCAGGGCTATGGGATTTCTCAGGCAAGAATACTGGTGTGGGTTGCCATTTCCTTTTGCAGGAAATCCTCCTAACCCAGAGATCAGTAGGAGCAGTACTTGTTGGAATTAATCATTTGGTTTTCTGGAAGGAGTTTATAATAGAGGACTGCCTTCTCATCCCACCATATGCACAATATTACCTTCTTTGGCTAAAGACTCGCGTTTGGTGTGGTTCGTGGTGGCATGGTTCATTTTGCTTGCCCCTTGAAATCTTCCATTCCAAATTATTGTACAGTACCCACTTTAGTTGCCTATATCCATTTGATTTAAAAACCAGACATTTTCATTATGATTAAGTAGAGACTCTCCTATGGAAATTCAGGCAAGAAGATTTTATTCAGCTTAATTTATGTGGAACCCAAATATCAAAGTGATTAACATAACCAAGCTGGTGCAAATGATTTTCAATGCTTCATTTGGATATTTCGAGTATGTTGGCAATCTACCATATGGTATAACATCATTTTTTTTTCTTGATATCTTGATTTAATTGCTATCAACTTCAACTGGTCTATCCAACTGTGGAGCATCATCCACCAAGAAATCTTGAGCAGGAAACTTTGTAAACCCCTTTTGACAGGTTCAGTCAGTAATAGTATCTTCTTCTCACACTGCACAGATCTTTTTTATGTGTTTCAGTTGTGTTTTTACCTTTCTTGAAATAATAAAGAATGCTGGAAATGTTCCTTTTTTCTTCTGTATTCAATATTAAATTGGCTATACAAGCATTCACTGATTTTGATTTTTTTAATGCACACTGAAATGATAGCTGCCACAAAACAATCTTAACAAAATTGTTTCAAATGAAGTTATAGAAGACAGAACACTATGAGAGCTGTATTGGGGAGGAAACCAAATGAACTTTTGGGCCAACCCAATAATAATCATCCATGATGGAAAATAAAATTGTAAAAATGATGAATTAGTATAAAGCCAAAAAAATAAGAAAAATGAACATATGAAACAAGAAATAGCTAACATAAAACTAATAATATTGAATGAAAGACAGAAATCATCACACTGGGTAAAAAAGCAAGACCTATTTATAAATAATCATTTTAAATGTAAATACCTTGTAGCTGTTAATCCATAAAGATTTGAATGTTCACATGTGCCCATTTTAGAACGAGTAATATTAAAAGATATTTTTAGGAAGAATACAATAATGATAATTGATGAAGACGTATATCCTCACTTTGCAGACCAAACAGTCTTGCAATACTTATGCACCTAATGAGGCACTCAGAAATATATAAAGGGAGAACTGATGGAACTGAAATAAGTACAAAAATCTGTAAAACTAGTTGGAATCATTAACATGCCTCTCTCAGTAAACAAAAAACAGTTATAAAATTGTCAATATTGAATACCAAATGTTACTAGCAATTTTATTGACAGTTTTGTGAAGCTCCTTACCAAATCAGAAAATACATATTCCTTAAATTTGCATGGCATTCACCAAAATAGACTATAATCTGTTCACTAAAGTGCACACCAAAAAATTTAAAACTTGGATTCATGTGAAGTACCTGCTCTGACAAGAAAAACTTAAACTAGTAATTAATACAGTAATTAATATTTGAATACCTTTCACTAAATAAAATATACCTGCAAAATCACAAAATATCTAACAAGTACAGTACACCTCTATATAACCTATATTTCAGAAATGTCATAAAAGAAACTACAAATAGTTTGAATTGGATGGAAATAAAAATATAAACATCAAAATTGTGGACACAGTTCATCAGTGTTTAGATGGAAATTTATGATGTGAAATAGAAAAGAAGGTATAACTAAAATCAAAGCTCAAGATTTCTATTGTAAATGTTAGAAAAAATTCAACTTAAAGTATACAAAAAGAAGAGAGATGTAAAAATGAATTGAAAACAAAATAAGAGTAGAGAAAATTAATTAGAACAAATCCTTTCTGTTTCTCTGAAAGGATTAATAAAATGGATAAACCTCCAGTCAGACAAATCAAGATAAAAACAGAAGAAACACAAGTTAGCAAATCAAGATTAAAAAATTAGATACCACTTCAGACCCTACATACATTAATAGAATAAGATAATTTTATGAAATTCATTGTAATAAAATTGGCAATGGAAAGAAACATGTGCATTCAAATTACAAATTATACAACTCCAAATAATCTTAAAAATCATATACAGGCATATGAGCATTCAGTTGGACATATTGGGCATTCAGTTTCAGACCATCACAATAAAGCAAATATCACAATAAACTGAATCACATAAAATTTTTGGTATCCTAGTGCTTATTTAATTTATATGCATCATGAGAAATGCTGGGCTGGGGGAAGCACAGCTGGAATCAAGATTGCTGGGAGAAATATCAATATCCGTGACTCAGATAATCACAATAGTGTGATCACTCACACTCAACTAGAGCCAGACATCCTGGAAGGTGAAGTCAAGTGGGCCTTAGAAAGCCTCACTACAAACAAAGCTAGTGGAGGTAATGGAATTCCAGTTGAGCTATTTCAAATCCTAAAAGGTGATGCTATGAAAGTGCTGCACTCAGTATGCCAGCAAATTTGGAAAAGTCAGCAATGGCCACAGGACTGGAAAAGGTCAGGTTACATTCCTATCCCAAAGAAAGGCAATGTCAAAGAATGCTCAAACTGCTGCACAATTGCACTCATTTCACACGCTAGTAAAGTAATGTTCAAAATTCTCCAAGCCAGGCTTCAGCAATACATGAACCATGAACTTCCAGATGTTCAAGCTTGTTTTAGAAAAGGCAGAAGAACCAGAAATCAAATTGCCAACATCTGCTGGATTATCAAAAAAGCAAGAAGAGTTCCAGAAAAACATCTACTTCTGCTTTATTGACTATGCCAAAGCCTTTGACTGTGTGGATCACAATAAACTGTGGAAAATTCTGAGATGGGAGTCCCAGACCATCTGACCTGTCTCTTGAGAAACCTGTATGCAGGTTAGGAAGCAACAGTTAGAACTGGACATGAAACAACAGACTTGTTCCAAATAGGGAAAAGAGTACGTCAAGGCTGTATATTGTCACCCCACTTATTTAACTTATATGCAGAGTACATCATGAGAAACCCTGAGCTGGATGAAGCACAAGCTGGAATCAAGATTGCCAGGAGAAATATCAATAACCTCAGATATGCAGATGACACCACCCTTATGGCAGAAAGTGAAGAACTAAAGAGCCTCCCAATGAAAGTGAAAGAAGAGCGTGAAAAAGTTGGCTTAAAACATGGCCTATGGTCCCATCACTTCATGGCAAATAGATGGGGAAACAATGGCTGACTTTATTTTGGGGGGCTCCAGAATCACTGCAGATGGTGATTGCAGCCATGAAATTAAAAGACTCTTACTCCTTAGAAGGAAAGTTATGACCAACCTAGACAGCATATTAAAAAGCAGAGGCATTACTTTGCCAACAAAGGTCTATCTAGTCAAGGCTATGGTTTTCCCAGTAGTTGTTTATGGATGTGAAAGTTGGCTTTTAGAGAAAGCTGAAAGCTGAAGATTTGATGTTTTTGAATCGAAGTGTTGGAGAAGTCTCTTGGGAGTCCCTTGATCCAACCAGTCCATCCTGAATGAGATCAGTCCTGGGTGTTCATTGGCAAGACTGATGTTGAAGCTGAAACTCCAATATTTTGGCCACCTGACGTGAAGAGCTGACTCATTTGAAAAGACCCTGATGCTGGGGGATATTGAGGGCAGGAGAAGAGGATGACAGAAGATGAGAAAGTTGGATGGTATCATCGACTCAATGGACATGCATTTGGGTATGCTTTTGGAGTTGGTGATGGACAGGGAGGCCTGGCATGCTACAGTTCATGGGATCACAAAGAGTCGGACATGACTGATTGATTGAACTGAACTTAACTGAGTGGTCTAGTTGTTTTCCCTACTTTCTTCAATTTAAGTCTGAATTTGTCAATAAAGATTTTTCTTAATCTAAGTATAATTTAGTATTTTATCTTTACATTGGCTTAAGACTGTGTTGTATTTTCTGATCTGTGTTTGTATAAGCTTTACTCATTCTTCTGTTAGATTAATGTTGATCTTTTTCTTTTAAGTTGGCAGGACCTTTTTAATGGAGTGATGTGTAATCCTGTATATACACATACCTCATTCAAATATTTGCTGAATAGCTCTCTTTCTTTACTAAGAGCAAAGTCTTTAATCGCTTAAAGGCTTTGTAAAAGCCTGATCTTCATCACTCCTATAGTCTGGGGTGCTTTCTTTGCCTCTACCATCTGGATCTTCTTTAAGTTTGTCTTACTGTATCATTCTGCCTTCTTCCACTATGCATTTGCTCATGTTTTCCACTCACCAGATATATCATCCTTTCTGCTTTCCTTCCTTAAAAACTGCACATCCATTTAATCTCATTTAAATTGTTGCTTCCTCATGAAAGCCTTGGTTGAGTGCCCAGTCTAATAGGAACCTCAGAATATCAAATACATTTTGTCTATATGATATTTTGCGATTGCTGTTTTAAACACCTATTTGCATGATTACTTTATTAATGCTGTCTCCTTGATAAAACATATTAACTGACTCCTCAAGGCAATCTTAGTTCACCACTAGAAAACTATTATGTAAATATACATTGAATAAATGAAGTGTACAAATTCCCAAATGAGTCATGAAACCTTTATTTTCAAATGAAATAGCTTGCAAAACTAAAGTACTGACAAGTATATTTTGGGAAATATTGCTTAGAGTAATAAATTTTGAAGATGAGTTCAGTTTGTTCATTGAGCGTATAGACCTGATACTCAGATAAGTATCTTGACCTAGTTCATGACGACCTAGATATTGACTTGTTCTAGGCTGAAACTAGTATATGAATCTGTTGGCTCTTAATCTAGCTTTATTTCCACAATGATATGGAATTAAAAATAAATTGTAAGTTTTTGCATTTACAAATGTTAGGATTTTTCACATAATGCAACTGTTTTATGATTTAGGCAGAAAGTAGGTGAATCCTCTGTGATGATTTTTTTTTAATTTAAGATAGTTTAGTAGATATATTACAAAAATATATGAAAGAATCTTTATTTAATTGCACATACAGAAAGAAAAATCATTTTTGCAGACTTAAACTGTTTCCCCCCACAGAAGCCTGCATTCTGTCTTAATCATCACTGCTGCTTTATACAAAGAGTAGAAAATCAATTCATTTTTCCTATTTTTACTTTTCAGCATGATGGATGAATCATGGCTAGTGGAAAATCCCATGAAATTTATAGAAACAAAGTCCAAAACACTCTTGAAACAAATCCCTGCACAGTCTAGGAGATTTTGTAGATGTATTTAGAAGAAATTTCAGGTTTTTAAGTTAATTATATTATAAATTTCAGTTTACTAAAGCCAGACTTGTCATTAAATACAGAGATTATCTTTAAGCTATGGAAAATTGTTGAGTAGCTGTGTGCAAATCATTGGCCTTAACAATAGTACAGGATCATTCGATAGCTGTATTATCCATTGTTTCCACTTGACTGTACTAAACTGTTCTGAGTTCTGGAAACCAGCTGGGCATGTTTTCAACAGTCTTATTTGACTTATAAAAAATTCATTATGAATATAAGAACAGATGGGCTGCCTATAACATCCAGAGATATCTGATGTTCTGGCTAGCTTTAAGTTCATTATGTGTAATTTTTTTAGTTGAAAGGAGGAAAATAATGTTTTTCTAATCTATACACACACACAAATGTAGACATATTTATAAATATATGTTTACACATACATGTTCATATATATCACATATTCATGGTAGTAGTATTATGCCTTAGTCACCACTTTCTCCTCAGTTTTTGCTATAATATTTATTTTTCTCATGAATATTGCAATTCAGGTTTACAGACTTTGAGTAAAATACTTATGAGTAACTCATTACTATATCCCAAAGAATATAAATATAGAAGACACAGGCTGTAGTAAGTGGGAATATGTGCTAAATATTCATTGAGAATTTTTGGAATATAATAGTTACCTTGAAGGTGGACCTTGAAAGTGAGTTGTGTATAATAAGACAATCAAAGACATTATTACTGGCACCAGATAATGGATGCCTTTTTTAAAATTATGAAATTTATGGTGAAATAGAAATAGCTGAATAATATGCTGCATTACTAAAAATCATTCATGTGAATACCATTACTTTCTGAAGGAAACAGATAACTTTATGTTTTCTGTCCTTGTTGGCCAGTGAAATTTCTCTCAGAAAAGCTTAAAGTTTTTTTTTTATGCCCTATTGCATAAAAAAGTTTTGCCTAGTTTGTAAAGAGGTATGAACACTAATCCAATGGCCTTTTAATTTTTTTTCTGAATTTTTTTTGTGATTTAAAGAGTAACTTACATTGAAATTGCTTAACAATGAAATGCTTCAAAGCATTGCTACTTACCTATGAATTTCAATAAGATTTCTGTCAGTGGTTAAAAAAAATCACTAGTTTAGCCTACATTGGTTCACTGGTAAATTCTCCCAAATATTTAAGGAAGATATTATACCAGTTCTTTACATTTTCTTCCAAAAGACAGAAGTGATGGGAATTCTTCCTAACATGTTCTGTGTAATCAACATTACCCTAATACTAAAACCAGATGAAGACATTAAAAGAAAGAAAACTACAGGCCAATATTTATCATGAATATAGATGCAAAAGTTCTCAAAAAAATATTATCAAATCAAACCCAACAATGTATAAGTGAATTATACACCATGACCATAGGGCATTTATTACAGATATATACAAGGTTGTAATAGCTTTCAAAAATCAATTAAGGTAATCCATCACATCAGTAGGCTAAAAATGAAAAATCAAATAGCCATATCAATAGGCAGAAAAGGTATTTAATAAAATCATATACCCATTCATGACAAAATCTCTCATGAAACTAGCAATAGGGAGGAACTTCCTCAGCTGATACAGAAATCTACAAAAAACCTAATACACCTCATACTACAAAAAAAAAAAAAAAGAATTAACCTCATACTAAGTAGTGAGAATATGCCAATACAATAGAGAAGTGATTGCTTCCAACTATTCCAATAGAGAATACTCCAATACAATAGTGATAAAGCTCAAATACTTTGCCCACCTGATATGAAGAGTGAAGAGCTGACTATTTGGTAAAGACTCTGATGCTGAAACAGATTGAAGGCAACAGGACAAGGGGGAAGAGAGGATAAGATGATTAGATAGTATCACCAACTCAATGGACATGAATTTGAGCAACTCTGGGAGATGGTGAAGGACAGAGGAGCATGGCATGCTGCAGTCGATGCGATCACAAAGGCTTAGTGACTGAACAACAACAAAAATAGAAACCAAATAGGAACCAAATAGTTTTATGTCACGATCAAGAATCAGCAAATATATTCCCTTCTCATTCCCTTTTCAGCACCTTACTGCAAATCCTACCTAATCCAACAAGGGAAGAAAAAAAAAAAGTAAGAGATAATAAATACTGGAAAAAATAGAACTTTTTTTTTATGATTGTACAGAAAATCCTGAGGTCAATAAAATAATCCTGAAACTAATAAATTATTACAGCAAAGTTTCAAGATACAAAGTCAGTTGTTTTCCTATATATCAACAAAAACAATTGGAATTTTAAATAAAAAACACAATTCCAACTGCACAGCACCTCCTCCCAATGGTTTTGTAATCGTGTCATGGCTGTTTCCACCCTTGGCCTGCCCTACCTCTGCAGGTCCATCCTTGGCTCTCCCACCAGGCAGAGGAGCCAGCCCAAGAACCCACACTGGTGTGTCCCAGAGCAGGAACCCCCCACCATCTGCCACTGAATGTGTAGGTACAGGACCAGAGCAGGGTTCCAAGTCTGTGTATGGAAGACATAACCTTGTTCCTGCCTGCCCATCCCATTCTCTGACCTCAGGTCAGTGTTTCTCTCAGCATCCGAGATGCTGCCCTTTGCTACTCAGGTAAGGGCTCCAAGGACTCCACTTCCTCTAGTTCTGTCCATCTGAGTAAACCCAGGGTTTTGTTATACCTGAGAGGAGTGAGGAGAGGGCAGTCAAGGCTCCAGAAAAAGATCCCTTGGGGGCATCAGGCAGAAGAGTGAAACTGGAACCATCAGGGAAAATGAATGAATTTTGACACAAACTAGTCTGCTGCATGGTAGAGAGACCCGGTCACAGATGAAGAGGAGATGGATTGACTGGACCATGATTGGGTTTTGTCCACCTGATTCACTTTGGCTATTCAGTTCAGGAGCAGATTAGATCCAAGGGAAACTAAAAGGCTGTAAAGCAATTCTAGGGGCTTATAGCTCCAATAGAAATGGATCTTCGGTGTCCAGGCTTCCTTCTGTCCAGCCCAGAAGAGATACTTTCCCCATCAGTATTCCTTTCAGAATCAGTGAACCCAGGATCCCTATTTTCCTTGACACTCTCAGATCTGATATAGGGGTTTTCTGGGAACTTGGAATGAGTTCCCTTCTCCTAAACGATGGTCTAGGTGCCACATTTTTTTTTTTTTAAGAAAAAAATTTAAACCAAAAGTTGCATATGAATATTACACACAAACTGAAACATAAGTGACTTTTAGCACAGTGTATACATGCTTAGGTGCCACATTTTTAAGCTCTCAACCTGGAACTCCTTACATGAGGTGGGTAGGTGAGATGAAGAAAGCTGAAGTCACCTTTGCTGAGAAGCTTCCTTCCTCCCTGCCTTCTCTTTCCTCCTGGAATGAACTGAAGCAGATGACAAGTCAGGGCCGGGAGGATAACCACTGACTAGTCTGCTCTTTCTCTTTAGATCTCAGACTTTAAGCTCCCAGTCCCTCAGTCTGTCTGTTAATGTCAGGTTCTTTCTCTAACTAGGGCTTTAACCCTATGGTTCTGTAGCATTGCTGGTTCCCTAAGATCTTTCCTTTTGTAATTTAAATTTTTAATTTAAGATGAGTTCTCTTAATTTTCCCATCTTGCTACTATCTTTGTCCTTAACTCTATCTCTGTCGGGTGCCTTATTGCTTACTATTGGATAAGAGTTAAGAGGAGAGTCTTCACCTGAAGACATTCCTTCGGAGTCTAAGGGATCTGCCCTTTGCCAGCCTTCCTGCTGGCCTAGGTGAGAGCAGGAAGAAGGATCTTGGATAGGAATCCAGGAAACTAGGAGTTATGTCACAAGGCTTACTGATCACTGAGGATGGGAGGAGTGGTGAGATAAATAGGCTGAAAATAGACATCCTCGAATGAGCTTAAAGTCCTGGCAAAATGGGAGCTGGAAGACCTCAAGAACAAGTTTTCTCAAACTGGGCGATTTTGAAATTTTGGGCTGGATATTTCTTGGCAGTGAGGGACTGTCTTGTGTTTTATAGGACATTTAGCAAGCATCCCTGGCCCACCCTAGTTGTGACAACCAAAAATGTCCCGAGATGGGGCAAATATCTCCTAAGGGGCAAAGTCACCCCCAGCTGAGGGCTGCTGCTCTAGAGTTAAGATGTTTTTCCTCTGATTTCCATTTGTTCATCCTAAGCCTTAACCATGAATGAACGAGGGCCACTTGTAAAGTAGGCTCAACTGTGCAGCACCTAATCTTCCTACTCTTTATTCAATGTGTGGCTTGTGTTTATGTGGGTCCGTGTCTCTGTGATGGATGTGTACTGCACTGCTCTATCCTCATGCTCTCTGGAGGAGGGGTGTAGAGGCCTGAACAGTGTGTTATGGGGTTGGGGAAGGGATAGATAGAAACAGAAGTGCTGCAGGGAGCCCACATTATCCTCCTCACATTTTAAGCTGTATTTCTGTGCCCTGGTTCAAGAATCAGACACAAATAAGACTCAGGGAGTTTTGTCTGAAGACCAGTGTTTGACTGCCCACCTGGCTGAAGAGTCTGCTTTAGGTGGGAAAATAATGGAGGCACAAGGTCTTTAGGACACTTTCAGTTTTCTCAGGTGCTTTGTTCTGGCCCCTTCCTTGAAAGTTATTTAGGAGGGCAGAATAAATGAGCTCCTGCCTGCTCTGAGATGAGAAGGTGGAGGTCATGTATGCTGTAACAGGAAGCATCCTAGTCACAACTTATTGGTGTTTCCCTTCATATGAGTTGATTCTGCCCTATTGATCTTTGTTCATGAAACTTCATCTGCTAATACTCATTTTGACTCTTAAACTATATGCAATGTTTCTGTGAAAATATATTTATTTGGAACCTAAAATAATGAATAAAGAGAATATTCATTATAGAATAATGAGATAGCAGTGTATATAATTATTGTGAGTAGGGTGTGTCTTTCTGTTCCTGGGCTAGTTTTTGTTAAACCTACTCCAGTGTCTAAAAACTTTAGAAATTTTTGAGAAAACAATGACATTTCTCCTTTTCATGACTGATGATATTCAGCTTTTCTCTCAATTTCTGAAAGTGGACAATTGGATAAATGCCTAGTTTGTTAGCCTACATTTTGACAAAAATGTTTGTTTGGAATTATTTCCTTCTTTTTCATATTTTGAGACCTTTCCTTTATGAATTGAATGGCAATGATTTTAGAGTTTATTGTCTTCATTTTAAACATCTGCACAGATGACTATATCTAAAATACTCTCTTTATAGAGTTGGGAATTATGAAGTAAGGCCGATTGACAAGGATGACCTTTTCATTCAGATGTTTGTGTAAGTTGTCACTTCTTTATAATAGCTGAGACTGCAGAACACATATGAGTCAGTCAGATATTTATTTCATGAGATGATTAAAGAAGATGCACCTGCATTGCTAAAAGCATGACTTTTTAAGGAAACTTACTTGTTTCCACATCTAATATAAATTATGCAAGACATTCTTGGAACAATGTTTTGGTGCAATAGCCAGTTTGACTTTAGCACTCATTGGCCATCTAGAGTAAAATATGCAATCTAGGGATGATTAATGATTTAATAGATATTACATATGTAATAAGATATATCATGAATAAGTTATATCCCCCAAAAGTGTAAACACAGTTCACAGAAAATGAGGGCATTTGAAAGAATTATTCCTATGGAGAGCCTAACCTGTAAAGGCTATAAACATGGACTTCAGAGCCAAAGTACTTGAACTGGAAGCAGATTTCTGTCATTTACTAGCTCTGTGACTATGGGAAGTCATTTAACTTCTCTGTGCCTCAGTTTCACCATTTGTGAAACAAAGAAAATGATGTCTTTCGCCTACTGTTAGAAGTTAATTATGAAGGAATTCCTAGGTGGTCCAATAGTTAAAAATCCTTGCTTCCAATGTAGGGGGCATGAATTCAATTACTGGTCAGGAAACTGGGATATGGAATTGTGTGCAGCAGCCAAAATAATAATAATAATAATGTTAATTATGGGGATTAAATGGAGCTTCCCAGGTGGTGCAGTGGCAAAGAATCTGCCTGCCAATGCAGGAGTTGCAGAAGACGCAGTTGCCATTGCTGGGTCAGGAAGATCCCCTGGAGGAAATGGCAGTCCAATCCAGTATTCTTGCCTGGAAAATTCCATGGACAGAGGAGCCTGTCAGGCTACACACTATGGGATCCAAAGACTCAGCCACAATTGAGCAAGCATGCATGAGGTGGGGATTAAATAGGCTAATACCTGTCTGGCATAATAGTAAGCAATCATGATGATGATGATGATGATGGTTGTTACTTAGGTCAGTTCACTCATGTATAAGGCACTTCACTAATCAAAGTTATATATGGGCCTATTGCTCTAAGACACAACTATCTCTTTACAAATAAAGTAAAACTTGATTGGGCTTCCCCAGTGGCTCAGTGGGTAAAGAATCTGCCTGTAGTGCAGAAGACACAGGAGACTCAGGTCCTAGTCCTGGATTGGGCAGATCCACTGGAGGAGGAAATGGTACCCATTCTTCTATTCTTGCTGCAGAAGTTCCATGGACAGAGGATCCTGGCAGGCTATAATCCGAGGAGTCCCAAAGTGTTGGACACAATTAGGTGACTAAGCAGAAAAGGCAGAGGGACCAGAGATCAGATTGCCAACATCGGTTGGATCATAGGGAACACCAGGGAAATTCAGAAAAACATCTACTTCTGCGTCATTGACTACGTGAAAGCCTTTGTGTGGATGGATCACAACAAACTGAGGAAAATTCTTAAAGGGCTAGGAATATCAAACTATCTTACCTGCCCCCTGAGAAACCTGTATGCAGGGCAAGAAGCAACAGTTAGAACTGGACACGGAACAATGGACTGGTTCAAAATTGAGAAAGGAATATGCAAGGTTGTATATTGTCACCCTGCTCATTTAACATATATATGCAGAGTACATCATGGGAAATGCTGGGCTGGATAAATCACAAACTACGATCAAGATTGCCAGGAGAAAAATCAACAGCCTCAGACATGCAGGTGACGGCACCCTAATGGCAGAAGGCAAAGAGGATCTAAAAAGCCTCTTGATGAAGATGAAAGAGAAGAGTGATAAACCTGGCTTAAAACTCAACATTCAAAAAACAAAGATTAGGAAGGGGAACACATGTATCCCCATGGTGGATTCATGTCAATGTATGGCAAAAGCAACACAATAATGTAAAGAAAAAAATTAATTAAGTAAAAAAAAAAGCAAAGATCTTGACATCTCGTCCTATCACTTCATGGCAAATAGATGGGGGAAAAGTGGAAGCAGTGACAGATTTTTATTTCTTGGGCTATAAAATCACTGTGGATGGTGACTGCAGCCATGACATTAAAAGACACTTGCTCCTTGGAAGGGAAGCTAAGACAGATCTAGACAGCATGTTAAAAAACAGAGACATCACTTAGCCAACAAAGGTCCATGTAGTCCATGCTATTTTTTTTTCCTGTAGTCGTGGACAGATGTGAGAGTTAGACCATAAAGAAGGCTAATCACTGAAGAACTGATGCTTTCAAATTATGGTGCTGGAGAAGACTCTTGACAGTCCCTTGGATAGCAAGGAGATTAAACCAGTCAATCCTAAAAGTAATCAACCTTCAATGTTCATTGGAAGGACTGATACTAAAGCCAAAGCTCCAATACTATGGCCACCTGATGGGAAGAGCTGACTTATTGGAAAATACCATGATGCCGGGATAGATTGAGGGTAGGCAGAGAAGGGGGCAACAGAGAAGGAGATGGTAGGATAGCATCATTGATTCAGTCAATGGACGTGAGTTTGAGCAAACTCTGGGAGATAGTGAAGGACAGGGAAGTTCGGCGTGCTGCAGTCATGGGGTCACAAAGAGTCAGACACAACTTAGTGACTGAACAGAAGCAGCAAAAATTGATTAAAATGGACAAGGGGTTAAGGTATGATTTAATCTGTCTGATAAAGTACAGTTTTATTTCTCTCAATTAGCCATTTTTTAAATATCAACTTTAATTCACACAAGGCACAGAAACATAAAACATTTTCATTCCTCCTTTCATTCAAATATATTTAAAAGAAACAGTGATGTAGAGTGAATAATCAGACAGGCCTAATGTGTTATTTCTACTCCACTGTTTTGTCATTATTTTTTTTCTGAACATATATCCATATATAGAATTTGGGATTTATAAGTTAATACAGGAAATAATTGAGATCACCCATGTACAACACTTAAACTTGTACTAGTTCCTTTTTAAGATATCAAAATGAGCCTTTAGTGAATGAGCCTTATTTGTATAAAATACAATATAATGATTTAAATTAACATGAGAATTTGAGGGAGGTTGAAAATTTATTTTCTTGAAGATATTAACATAGAACTGTCCCTGTTGCATAGTGATGCATTCTGAGTATCTTTGTTTTCCTGACAGCAAACACAGATTTTTCTGGATCAGAGGAAGACCAATTATTTACTTACAGAACATGTTAGCATTGGTTCCCCATGCCCCATTTCTCCATCAAGTGACATAATCAAGGCAGGCATCATTAGTCTACTATAGGAGAGAAACACTGAAATTGTGACTTTCAGAGCTTTCCTAGAAATGGTTGCACAACTATATTCCTTTCCTACTGAAATAGGGACAAAAATTTTGCTCTCTAATGTAGTCACTCCACTTCTGGGACGAGAAGAAGGACATCTTAAAATTATTACAACACTTTGTAATGTAAATAAATAATCTTGTTTTGTGGGAATTTTAAATTCCCTTTCCAAAAATAAATGACTTCAGGGAAGATAAACCTGTTAATCTGTCTGAGTGCTTCACTATGTTTGCTTCTAATGCTTATTAGCCATCTACTCATCTTTTAACCCTGAGTTTCCCTGATGGATCAGATGGTAAAGAATCTTCCTGCAATGCAGAAGACTCAAGTTTGATCCCTGGAGAAGGGAATGGCTATGCACTCTAGTATTCTTGCCTGGAGAATTTCATGGACAGAGAAGCGTGGAGGGAGCAACTAAAGCTTTCACTATTTTTCATCCTTTAGCCAAGGTTGCCAGAAGTTTTTGTGCAAAAAGCCTTGACTACACAGTAACATGAAAATATTCCCATCAGTTCAGTAATGACTGATTCACTGGAAAACCTAAGACTGGGATAGATACTCCTATCATTACATAATAAAAGAAGAAAATGATATGTACTATAGATATAAATATAGTTATAGGTATAGAAATAGAAACAGAAGATACTAAGAAGAGGTGTCAAGAATACACAAAAGAACTATACAAAAAAGATCTTAATGACCCAGATAACCAAGAGGATGTGATCACTCACCTAGAGCCAGAAATTCTGAGATGCAAAGTCAACTGGGCCTTAGGAAGCATTACTACAAACAAAGCTAGTGGAGGTGATGGAATCCCAGTTGAGCTCTTTAAAATCCTAAAAGATGATGCTGTGAAAGTGTTGCACTCAATATGTCAGCAAATGTGGAAAACTCAGTAGTGGCCACAGGAATGGAAAAGGTCAGTTTTCATTCCAATCCCAAAGAAAGGCAATGCCAAATAATGTTCAAACTACCACACAATTGCACTCATCTCACACACTAGCAAGACAATGCTCAAAATTCTCAAAGCTAGACTTTAAGAGTAAGTGAACCAAGAACTTCCAGATATTCAAGCTGGTTTTAGAAAAGGCAGAGGAACCAGAGATAAAATTGCCAACATCCATTAGCTCATAGGAAAAGCAAGAGAGTTCCAGAAACACATCTAATTCTGCTTTATTGACTATGCCAAAGCCTTTTACTATGTGGATCACAACAAACTGTGGAAAATTCTTAAAGAGGTGGGAATGCCAGACCACCTCACCTCCCTTCTGAGAAATCTGTATGCAGGTCAAGAAGTAACAGTTAGAACTGGACATGGAACAACAGACTGGTTCCAAATAGGAAAAGGAGTACGTCAAGACTCTGTATTGTCACCATGCTTATTTAACTTATATGCAGAATACATCATGCAAAATGCTGGGCTAGATGAAGCCCAAACTGGAATCAAGATTGCTGGGATAAATATCAATAGCCTCAGATATGCAGGTGACACCACCCTTATAGCACGAAGTAAAGAGGAGCTATACTTCATCAAGGAGCTTTCTTGATGAAAGTGAAAGAGGAGAGTGGGAAAGCTGGCTTAAAACTCAACATTCAGAGAATGAAAATCATGGCATCCGGTCCCGTCACTTCATGGCGAATAGCTGGGGGAAAAAATGGAAACAGTGAGAGACTTTGTTTTCTTGGGCTCCAAAATCACTGTAGATGGTGACTGCAGTCATGAAATTAAAACTTACTTGCTCCTTGGAAGAAAAGATTTGACCAGCCTAGACAGCATATTAAAAAGCACAGACATCACTTTGCCGACAAAGGTCTGTCTAGTCAAAGCTATGGTTTTTCCAGTTGTTGTGTATGGATGTGATATTTGGACCATAAAGAAAGATGAATGCTGAAGAATTGATGCTTTGGAACTGTGGTGTTGAGGAAGCCTTTTGAGAGTCTCTTAGACTGCAAGGAGTCAAGCCAGTCAATTCTAAAGGATATCAATCCTGAATGTTCATTGGAAGGACTGATGCTGAAGCTCCCATACCTTGGCCACCTGATGCAAACTGACTCACTAGAAAAAACCCTGATGCTGGGAAAGATTGAAGGCAGGAAGAAAAGGGGGCAAGAGAGGATGAGATGTTTGGATGGCATCACCGACCGATGGACATGTGTTTGAGCAAGCTCCGGGAGTTGGTGATTAACAGGGAAGCCGTTCATGCTGCAGTGCATGGGGTCACAGAGTCAGACACAACTGAGTGACTAAACTGTACTGATAGACATATATAAGGCTTTTACCAGTCTGGCCTCTAAAATTTGTACCCTTTAGAATATGTAATTTATATTTTAAATGAGAGAAATATTCCCTATTACATACATTTTAGAATTATAGCTTCCCTTGGAGAAGGGCATTGCTACCCATTCTTATATTCTTGCCTGGAGAATTTCATGGACAGAGGAGCCTGGCAGGCTACAGTCCACAGGGTCTCAATGAATTGGACATGACTGAGTGACTAATAGACATAGAATTGAAACTTCAATAATATTCATTACAAAAAGTTGTTTCGAGTGCAGTGATCAGTACCTTAGAAGTCAATTTGGAGAGAATTGGCATCTATTCAATGTTTAGTCTTCTAATTCCAAAATAAGTTGTATTTTTCCTTTTATTATAGTCCTTTTCATTTTCTCAAATATTTCTTATATACATGGAGTTTTAAATGCTGTTTTAGATTTATGTTTCATGATTTTTCTTTCTGATACTATTGCAATTCTCTCTCTCTTTTTTTTTTTGTTTGTTTGTTTGCCACTGAGGATGTTTTCTCTTTTCTCTTATAATTCACTGAACCTTTTTTTAGTTTTTGATAGCTGATAAAGTTTTTAAATTTATATCATTTGAAGCAAAGGTAATAATACAAGTTAGCTCCTATCTGAATTTTCAATAATTCTGAATCAACACATTCACATCTAACATGTTTCTGTACTGTGCTTTTAAACAAAATCTGTGAGATTCAAATACTTTGATTTTATTAAAATAATGGCAACCATTTATAATCATAGCTAACATTTATTGCCTAATTGCAATATGCCAATCACTGTGGCAAGCAATTTACATATGTAACCGTAGTTAATTTTCACATAAACCAAAGCTTTAAATTCTATAATTATACTTTTTTTATAGATGAGGGAACAAAAACATAGACAGTAATATCCTTGATACCACACACCTAGTTAGATGCAGAATCAAGTCACTGAGTCAGTCTTGCTGACTCCAATGAGACTTTAAATATTATTTACTCTCCCCTTTATTAGTTATCAGATCCATCCAGTATGATTATGGATTAAAGCATACCCATGCTGCCTTATCACATGTTTTAATATAACAAAGACTATTTAGAGCATTTTTCTGCATAATTCAATCAATTAAGCTTAAATATTGATTAAGAGCACACTTCATCATATTGAAAAATAATTTCATTTCATTATTAACTCAGTTATTACTGACATTTGCCAAACAGAGTTTCAGACTGCATTATCTGTTTAATGTGGAAACAAAATATGCATACTTTCAAATTTGCTTTAATGGGCATTTTCTTTAGTGAAAAACACAGTGTTTTGCAAGTATACCATAAATTTAGTCTCAATATTTTTAAAAGAGAAAAACTTTTCCTATACTGGTTTAAAATTTATTTTGAAGTTTAGAGGTATAAAATGGCCATCAAAATATGGAGTATGTGTAATAAAATTTCCACTTTTAAAAGCATAGTGATCATATGACTTTCTTGATATCATTTTGGAAATAAGCTGATTAACTAAAGAAAAATTTTAAAATAAATTCAATAAATCATCCTTCATTTTTATTCAGTTCACAGAAGAGGATCATGGGTCTCCCAGAGGAAAAGCATTGTACAATGCATTATTTAAAAAATATCAGTGAGCAAGCTAATTTTTCCTAAACATAAACCATGTAATCGAAATCAAGTTCATGATTCTGCACAGTGAAGAAAAGGAAATTACTTAGATAAGACTATACCAATGTGTGGGTAATAGTGGCAACCACATCAGTTTGGAATGAAAGATTTTACAGTAGTAAAACAAATTTAATGGGTCAGTTTACTCTGTGTCAGTTACACTGTTAAAATTTACTATTGAAATACTGTAGGGGATTACCATCCATTCAGTTTATTTGCAGGTTCTGTCCTGTATATCACTAGAACATTTTTCCTCAGAAAAATGAAATAGCAAGAGCATAGTAAATCTGGAAACAACAAAAGCAATTGTGCTTTTTAAAGAAGTGGAAAATGTGCCATATACATACACACGTGATATACATAACCCAAATTCATACACTTTGAGCTTTTTTTGTTTCAGAACTTCACAACATAAATAACACATTTTAAGCAAATAAAAAAAAGAAATTATTTCTCCAAAGAAGACATAAAAATGGCTAACAAACACATGAAAAGATGCTCAACATCACTCATTATCAGAGAAATGCAAACCAAAACCACAATGAGGTACCACTTTACACCAGTCAGAATGGCTGCCATCCAAAAGTCTACAAGCAATAAATGCTGGAGAGGATATGGAGAAAAGGGAACCCTCTTACACTGTTGGTGGGAATGCAAACTAGTACAGCCACTATGGAAAACAGTGTGGAACACTGCTGGGCATATACACCGAGGAAACCAGAATTGAAAGAGCCACGTGTACCCCAATGTTCATCGCTGCATTGTTTACAATAGCCAGGACATGGAAGCAACCTAGATGCCCATCAACTGACGAATGGATAAGAAAGCTGTGGTACATATACACAATGGAATATTACTCAGCATTAAAAAAAAATTCATTTAAATCAATTCTACTCAGATGGACCGAACTGGAGCCCATTATCCAGAGTGAAGTAAGCCAGAAGCAAAAACAACAATACAGTATATTAACACATATATATGGAATTTAGAAAGACAGTAACGAGAACCCAGCATGCGAGACAGCAAAAGGAACGCAGATGTATAGAATAGACTCGTGGACTCTGTGGATGAGGGCAAGGGTGGGATGATATGGGAGAAGGGCATTGAAACATGTTAATTATCATATGTCTAATCAATCGCCAGCCC